>OZ018325.1:182568736-182975917 GCA_963969495.1 Ceratothoa steindachneri
GATTGTTGCTGGTCTTTATAAAAAACAAACTTTGATGTCTCGCAAAAGAAAAACGAGAAGGCTACAGCAAAGTTTCTTTAAACTTTGAGCGCATAACAAACTTAATCAATACAATAAAATCTTCATAACTTGGGAGGGAGGGGGGGATGATAACTTCGCCAATGATGTACACTGTCTGTCCTAAGCCAGAATAAAGAAGGAAAATCCCCCTATATTAAAAATATTTTTGCTTAAAAATGTAAAAAATAAAAAGATTTTTTTATTTATTAATCGGAACAAATAGCGAAAAGGGGGATGGGGACGGTCATTACACAAAATCTAGACGTGATAGAGAGTTTTGGTTTTCAAATTCGGATTCAGCGCCCTCGAACTAATTAGAAACACTTATTCAGATGTCTGTAACAAACATAAATTTAATATTTGTTGCCTAGTGTTATCGATTAAGAAATGAGTTTAAAAAGAGTTTCGATTTGAGTGACGTGACTTGAACCGTTGAACCGTTGACGTGACTTCTCTTAAAATTACAGCAAGGAAAAGCATCGAATTCTTGGTTTAGGTGGAAGAACTAATTAGAAACACTTATTCACATGTCTGTAACAAACATAAATTTAATATTTGTTGCCTAGTGTTATCGATTAAGAAATGAGTTTAAAAAGAGTTTCGATTTGAGTGACGTGACTTGAACCGTTGAACCGTTGACGTGACTTCTCTTAAAATTACAGCAAGGAAAAGCATCGAATTCTTGGTTTAGGTGGAAGATGATTCAAATCATCGATGTTTTAGATAAAGTTTATGGAGAAAATGCGCCAACACATCGCTGATTCAATTATTCTTCCACCACAACAGAAGTCACGTTGCTCTAATGGATGTTATTTTGAAATTCCTGTTTCTTCTTAGGTAATCAATAAATCACTTCTTATTTACACACATCATAGCATATTCGAAGGAATTTATTCATTTAGAACTAAATTTAAAATTTGAGTTTTACCTTTTTGTTTATTCACATTTTCCACCAACCTTTTGAAGACTATTTAATCTGTTTTGTCAAAAGAAAGAATTCGTCATGCAATGGTTTGCTTTATTGCCACATCAACCTTTCGCATTGTGACCGGGATGGAGCATTGAACGCATTTGTACAAAGAGCCCAGATTCCCAAAAGCACAAATTTTGACACACTTCTGAGGCCGCAAACATCGATGGAAAGAACAAAACACGAACATTTGGAAGGATGCAGACGAAGAAGATTTTTTAGTCAGGATTTAATTTTGGCCATTTGTCTGAGTCATTCTTTGACTATAGCCATTAAGTGAGTTGGTGGAAGTGTAACATTAGCACAATAAACACTTTTACAGAAGCGTGAAGATCATATAAATTAAAGAATGCCATCATAACACCCTCCCGCAGCTTGCAATCCCTTCGGAAGAGAAAACTACCTCTTAATCCCCCTTTTTTTATGTTTCTGCAAGGATGCTTTTGAACTTGCTGGTGTCTCCTTGCTAAAGAAACTTCCTAAAGCTTCCTTACCTAAACTCTTATTTCCCCATGCCTCTCTCACTTCTCTCCTTCGTAGTCATTTATTTCCCCCTTTTCTTACATTTTTTTTCCTGTTACAAAAGTATTTTCTTTGGATCTTAATTAATTTTTCTCTTCATCTTTTTCAGTGTTTTTTTTTTTTACCTCATGCTCTTTCCCGAATTGGCTTTATAAGAGGAGAAGGGTGAAAAATGTACTTTGCGACTCTCCTCTCCCTCAGATCACCCGCTAGAATGAAGTCAATTCTTTCATTCTACGAAAACATTCTTGGTCTTTGCTCGCTTCGTTCCGTCAGGGGACTGAAATTCATATTTTCGAATGCTTGGGCTCTTTGAGGGAATGTGTTCCTCTCTGCCTCAGTAATTAGAGTTAATGAGGAATACTATTACAGCTGTCATATTTAAAGCTTTTGCACTCCTACGTTTCTTTGTTTTATCCTCTTCCTTCGCCTCTTTCACCTCCCTTTATTCTTTCTCAACGGAGTGAAACTTTCCTAGTTGGTTACATCAATAGATAACTTTCATGCCTTATTTAAAAAAAATAACAATCTTGCTCGGTGTCCTTCGTGAAATGGCTATGCGGTGCGCGCTTACATATCAGCAGTGACTGATCAGCCTTGGAAGAGAAGTCTACATTACTGTCTCTGTTGTCAAAGGTGTCTGCATAAAACACGTGACACACCATCAGCAGAGACAGCTTATAAATAAAGTTAAAATAAATGCATATGACTAATCATTTAAGCTCCTGTTTACTATCAAACTTTCTGCTACTGAGTTACTAGTCGACACTTCTGTTGGCACCTGTTAACAAAAAAAACAAAGGTACCATTCAAACGAAGAAAACGGGGTAAATAAGGGATAAAGATTGAGAATAGTAGCAAGAGACTTTCAAAGAGGGAGAGGTAGGGATGTAAAGACAGTCACGAGTCTGGCTATTGGGGCAGGAAGGTGCTTTTAGGCACGTTACTTTCACGCACATCTATGAGTGTATGCAAGAGAGAAAGAGAGAGCTCTATTATTAATTAGCTTTGCGTTGCCAGCGCATCCACGCAAGTGCCAATTATTGGAGACCCGTGAACAAAAAGCATCTCGAAAATTCATCAACTTTTGTTTCTCTTTAGAAACTTCAGGATTTCGTAGCTGGGAGAAAATAAGATTGAAGAAGAGGAACCACAAGAGTTAGAAAATTAAAATCAAACAATATTACTTCATAACAATAAAAAGACCTTACGCAGAAATGATAGTGTCATCAGGAATACTAATGACCCCCTCCCCCCTTCAAAAAACAAAGGTACACATAAAAGGAAATCTACCGGGTATGGCGTCGTTACGACGCTCTCAACAAAGGACACACTGATAGTTTTGATGCAGTTAGACATGTTTTTTACTGTTTAAACATATAAATACCAGGCAATGGCTTCGCCACTCCCCACCCCCTGCGGGGGGAGCCTGCGCTTCGTTATTAAGGTTAAAATTTAAAATCTAAAAAAAAACAGCCATAGTTAAATTTTTATAAATTTTCTGAACTTCGACAATTATAATAATTTTAAAAAGGAACTCTAAACTAAACTTCCCCCCCTTTCAAAATATCAGGTTGCTAAAATATAGTTATAGAAGAAGATATATAAAGATAATTTTTTTAAACTTCACCATTTGTAATTCTTTGGGTTTTAAAAAAAATCACAAAATTTCGATACCTATATTTATTTCTGAACTTCACCATTTTGTTTTTTGATATTATAAAATAATTATTAGAAATAACTTTGATAAAAAACATACAAGTCATAACCAAACTAAGATGAAATTATTATTCAAATACTCCAAAAATCTCCTTCTTAACTTATAGAGTTAGTGATGATCATGATGATGTGTTTAAACTCTAATATTAATCAATGTAGCCCCCCCTCGGCGGTGAGCACGCACGAGACCTGAAGGCCGCGGACACGTTGTGGACGAAGTCCTTCCAAATCCTGGCCCACACGCGGTTGACAGAGGACTTCAGCTCCTCGGCGTTGCTGTGGTGGACCTTGCAAGCATTGCCTTCGACATGCACCCACACGCTGTAGTTGATGGGATTGAGGCCAGGCAACTGCGGCAGTTAAAGGTCCTTGAACCAGAAGTTCATGTTCGACCCCAACCACTCTACATGGTCTTGGCTATGTGGGCTGAAACACCGCCCTTCTGAAAGACATATTACGCCTTCTTTGAGATCTTTCTCACCGATGGCAGGGCTTTCGTTGCCAAGACTTTCCTGCAATCGGCCGCGGTGAGCTTGTAACCAGCTGCTAACCACACCGGCAGCATCTTTTTACCATTCGAAGCCACGACGTCGAACATCATCACTGAGGCCGGGTTCTAGGTCTTGGACACGTAGCGGACTTCGGAGACGTCCTGGCCAAAGCGTACCACGCGGTCGTTCCGCTTTTTGATGATCGGATCGACCGTGAAGGTTTTTTCATCCTAAAAATGAGAATTCGATTGCCTTGACTTTTCAAGTCCTCGAGGAGGCGACGACAGCGTTCCCGACGTTGTTTTCGCATACGGCCGGTGAGCAGAGGCCTTTCTACGGAGATGTTCTTCTTCGCGAGTACTGTCATTGTGAGCTTCCGAACACTTCGAAGGCCTTTCCCAAAGCCAACTGGTTAACAATTTGAGGTCTGCCTGAACGAGGTCGATCTTTGAGGTCTTCCTCATTCTTGAGCTTCTCCGCAACTCTGTGGACGGTCATCCGATTGACGTTGAGCCGCTTGGTGAGGTCAGACTTGTTGTGGCCCGCGCGCAGGAGAGCAGAGATTCGATTCTTTTCACTTCCATCTCGGCACACCTGCACAAAAGAGAAAAGGCGTTTTGACACGTGCTGGCAAAGAAGAACTTGAAGTTTGTTTGATGGAACTTTTTCTAACACATACGTAAACCTCTCGAAGGATAACCCCCCTGAGTGTAACATAACTTTGGCAAAAAACTGATAAACCAGAAAATATATTAATGATAGACATAAGAAAGTAAAAAAAATAAATGCTAAATTAAATTATGATGAGTCAAAATTCCATTTATTTAAAAGAGGTGCAGCAATTATTGCTGATGCATGCGTAAAAGACAGTAAGAGAGAGAGAGAGAGAGAGAGAGAGAGAGAGAGAGAGAGAGAGAGAGAGAGAGAGAGAGAGAGAGAGAGAGAGAGAGAGAGAGAGAGAGAGAGAGAGAGAGAGAGAGAGAGAGAGAGAGAGAGAGAGAGAGAGAGAGAGAGAGAGAGAGAGAGAGAGAGAGAGAGAGAGAGAGAGAGAGAGAGAGAGAGAGAGAGAGAGAGAGAGAGAGAGAGAGGTGAGAGAGAAAATAAATTTAAGGTTGTTGAAAGCGAAGTGTGGAGTTTATTTCCTCGACCAAAGAATCGAGCTTTATTGTGCTTCGGAGAAACTTGTGGATGCCTCCTCGTGATGGGCAAGATGATTGAAAGGACGTTGCCATTGTTCGATATTCGGTGCTTCCGGCATGCTCTCTCCCACACCTTGCAGATGGGAGGAGAGTATTCCTTGCCCCCTTCCTCTTTCATTTGCTTATGCTCGCTGTGAGTTCTGGATCGAGCCCTTGACTTAAGCCAGAACAAATTGAATTAAGAAGGCATTTAGCTCGAGTCGACATTGAACGGCTGATTGCGTACCACTTCGCCTTCAGATGTTCGATTCCTGATCAGGACGATCAAATCTTTCAAGCGACATTCGGTAGCGGGTCAGATCAGCCAACTATTTACTAATAAGATGACATAAGTCAACGGATGACAAAAACCCAACGGCCTATCAAAGGTCATCCGAGTCAATACGCACCCCATAAACTGCATCTGCATGATTGCGTCTAAAACACTGATTTAAAAGGCTCACCATCATGGCTTGTCGAAAACTAAATCATTCTGTTACACTACACAATAACATTATATATCCAATTTATATATAAAAAATTCTCCCCTTCTTGCTCCAAAATATGCAGCCACAGGAATGCGTTCAGAACATCACCTACAAAAGAATATCGATATTAAAATATGTAAATTTCCTCAATACAACTAAAAAGCCAGCATATCTACCGTGCAAAGAAAAACACCGAATATACAAATTTTCCAAATTTGAGTTATATATTGACTCTTATGTAGTTCGACCCGTAGATTCCATTTCTGGCATTGGTTTACGCCCATCTTTCACTCGTTTTGAGTTAGAAATTGGCCACACACCGAATATACGCGACACTACCATGGTTAACATAGAAGAAACACCGAATATGCAAAATGCAGAGGTTAAACACCGATTATACTGAATATTCGGTCTGTTTCATTTATATGTAGCACGATATCCAGACGTAAAACACCGAATATGCAAGCTTTCTATCAATTTATTGCCGCTTCTCTCATGCAACAACCTGTTTTTTCTTGAACAAATTGTGAGCTACGCGTCTGTACTGAAATGGACAAGAGAGTTTTTTCTGCCTATGTCAAGTTTTATCTTTTTAATTCACTCGGAGATAATCTCGTCGTTAGAGCAGAAGGGCTGGTAGCCATGGCTTGCAATTACAATACACCATCAAACGTCTTCCAATTTTTAAAAGAACAGTAAGTGAATTGTCGGTCTATTAACCGGTAATTTAGGATTTTTTTTATTTGGATCCAGATTAGGTTCTCTTTTGTGCATTGTGTATGTTTACCATGTTCACGGCACTGCGCGGCTGCTTGCATCTCTTGCTGAGTCACCGACATTTAACTTTCAATATCGTTTATCTTTAATATATCGTTGTTTATATATATTTATATTCAGGAGCAAGCCTTAAATAGTTGTATGCCTCTATGTTATATGTGTGTCCATTTGTTAACACAAAAATACTTGCACCGTTATGCTGTGTATACAAGGTAACAAGCATAAATTAAGGTGGTGGTGAGGGAGGTAAGGGAAGATGATGATGGTGATGATTATCATTATGATAATGCAGTAATTCCCGAAATTATTGTATGTGCTACTTAAATGCAATGCATAAATATTTGTTTATTTTTCTCCTTTCAGAGGTGTTTTGAGGACAGAAGGGCAAGACATTTCATGCATTCAAGAGAATAATATAGCAGCTGCTATCGAAGTTCAATCTCCTGGAGTTTCTGATGCTTATGAAGCAGTGTATGACAATAAAATGGCTTCCCATCACACCTCTGTTGCTTCTGAGGTTAAAAAAGGAGGAAATCAAAGATACAACAAGAAAAGATCAAGCATGATAAAGAAAAACACCCAATATTCAATGGATGTGATATAGATAAATACCCTTACAAATGCCATGCCAAGTTTTCAGATGAAATGCGAAACCACATTCACTCAGAATTTGGGAAAAAACTGCTACGATATGAGGCAAGCATGGTTGTCAAGCAAAGTAACAAGGAAAGAAGTAGAAAGAAGGCATATTCAGGAAGATTTATCAAGGAAGAAGTCATCGTATGTGTATACACTGAGCGATGCCCAAGGACAAGCAATCAAAATCTGTCAGAAACTTTTTCTCAGCACTTTAGGGTACAGTCAAGATCAGGTTATAAAATCATTATTTCATTCCATTGATGCAGCTTCTTCATCCACAACTAATTTGTCAGGAAATATCGCAGTAACAGATAACAGAGAAAAACGTGAACCTACCAATCGAGTTAATAGAAAAGTAATTATGAATCACATCGAATCTTTCAATCCAGTTATTTCTCATTTCAGAAGAGACCATGCTCTATATGTATGATACCTTTCAACAGATCTCTCCGTTGCTTCAATGCACAAATTATTTCAAGAAAAACACGCATCATCCGTTGTTCATATGAATCATATCGAAGTATACTAAAGAAAATGAACATAAGTTTGTCTGAACCTTGTGTTAACAAATGTTCAACATGATTATTTTATGAATTGAATATGAATGAAGAAAATGCTGAAAAGGCTCAATTGCACAATGAAAATGAACATAAGTTTTTCTGAACCTTGTGTTAACAAATGTTCAACATGATTATTTTATGAATTCAATATGAATGAAGAAAATGCTGAAAAGGCTCAATTGCACAATGAAATGCAAAAGGAAGCAAGAAAAGAATACAATAGAGATAGTGAGATATACGAACAAATGGATGGACTCCTAATATTTGCCGTCGATATGCAAAAGGTTTTGCTCCTGCCAAGGATGCCTGATGTTAAAGAAAGTTTTTTTCTGCTCGAGAATGGTTGTGTTTAATGAAACATTTGCTTCTTTAAAGAAAAATCAACATCACTATTTTGTAGTTTGGAATGAAAGTCTTCGAGGTAGGAATGCTCCTAATGTTGCATCATCCTATATCAAAGTAATTAAGGAAAATAAATATACAAAGAAGTTTATATTTTGGACAGATAATTGCGTTGCTCTGAATAAAAACTGGACATTATATTCAGCATTCGCTTTACTTGTCAATGAAGATCTTGAACCCTCGGAAATCACGTTGAAGTATCTTGTCACCGGTCAGACATTCTTTGCCGCAGATGGCGTTCATGGAAAAATTGAACAGGTAATCCGGAAAAAGAAGAATCTGTATCATATGAGAGACCTCTGCGATTCACTGGAACTTTCAACGAAGAGAACAACGGTCCTAGAAATGCAACTTTATGATTTTAAGGCCTACGAAAACTTGTCAAGGCTAAGAACAACCCCAAGAGCGTCTTCTGAGAATAATATTCCTCTTTTACAAGATTTATGTGAAGTCTGATTTGAGAAAGGTCTGCACGGACTGATCTATAAAAAAACATTTCAGGACTCTGGAATCAAAGTTAAATTTATGAAAGAAATTATTCCACGGAGTTTTTCGGCGAAATATTCATCAAAGCCAAGAGAAATTCTAAAAGAAAAATTGGATAAAATTCACTCAGGTCTTGTTATGAGAATGCCTATTTCCCTTCGAGCATTTTAGAATAACCTCCCTACTAGTGATAATATCTCCGATCTCTTAAATTCTAGAGTAGATTAAACATCAAGGTCTTATGAATTTTCCCATTAAGTTTAAAATAGATTTACTTTTTGTGTATTTAGTCATTTTTTCTTAAAAAGGGATATAACTACAGTTTTTGTCAAGTTTTATACTTTTACTCAGTTCGTTTTAAATGTGATTTTATGTTCAATATTTTCTTTATTAAATTAAGTATATTTCAAACTAATATTAACATGCAAATAGAAAGATAAATTCATTGCATTTTTTAAAGATTCTGTTTGGTTTGTATTTTTATGGTCAAAATACCAATAAAAATTACATCGATTTATAGGATTGTTTATACCTTCCCAATGACTTGTTAAAAATTCTAATAATAAACAAAAACAGTGATGAATGTATAATGTAATGTGGTTGCCATAATTATAATAAAATCTGATTGCTTAATGTTGTCAATAATACAAAGTGAAAACACCGAATATAGGTATAATCGGTGTCTCATTGTTGAATATTAATGGTCATTGAAGAAGAAAAACACCGAATATACTTATATTCGGTTTCTTTCCTCTGCATTTGTGGTGAATAGCAATCCATAAACCAAAGGAAAAACAGTTTTTGAACAACCGAGCCAAAAATATAAAATTAATGCACAAAAGAAAGCACAAATATGAAAGACGATGCCCATAATGGAGTAAATACATTAAGCGTTTATCAGAATCTTGAAAATATATTATTTTGGGAGGCATTGCAATAAAGGAAAACTTTGAACGCTTCTCCTGTAAAATTATTATTTTGTATATTCGGTGCTGTTTCTCTGCACGGCAGAATTTATAGTCATCCATCTTGTGCTTGAAAACATTTAAATTTAGATTGCTTATCGTGGACTTAAACGCCCCTTCCTCAATGGTTATGAAACTGTTGCTCCCAGATTTTCCCTAGATCTACTAGTAGCCTTTGCAACAGCTGAAGATGTTGCGAAAATTAAAGACTACAACTACGTGGAAATCATGGTTAAATAGAATGGGAAGGGAGAGGATAGAAAGACCAGAAGCTGGATACGTAAAGTCCACGGGAAATCTACGCCATGATGTAATGAACGGATGTTTGACACGTGGAAAGCAGTTGGGAGACAAACCTGAAACCTGCATAGCACTCTTTCTCCTGTACACTAGCCTCTCTCCCACCTCCACAGAGGGAATTAACCTGCAATGCACGTACATAAACCCGCAGACAGTGATTTACATTTCAAATACTGCGATGCCTCAGTATGATCTTAGAATTTTACACACATCTTTGCATACACATGGGTCTTATCCATAGGCAGGTAATAATAGACATGCATGCAGTAAAATAGGTAGCAAGGAGTGTATGTGAGAGAGCGCGGTCTACGCTCGCTTCTCTTGAGTGTCTCCCACTTCTTCAACACAAACACATTTTATTACGATTCGAGCTTAGCGTAGGAAACCGTTCGCCCCCCCTCCCCACTCCTTCAAATGCAAATTTGGCGAGGGTAGCCACCCCCGCGTGAGAATGGGGAACGCCACACAACTCCACTCTCTCTTTCTCTGTTCTGGAACGTGAATCACTCCTTGCCTTTTGAAAGAGAAAGGGAATCTCCATGAGCGACGCTGATTGGGTTTCGTCAGCCACCTACCAATGCCCTTCCCCCGGTACCCCTTGCCCGCGGGGGTCTTTGTGAATCAGATCGGGAGGCACAAAGAAGTGCTGGTTTCCCGGAATGTGATTAATATTTTTGGCTCATACACGACACCTTACTTTCACCCAAATCCATTACACGCACACATCTACCCCTCCGTGGTATTTATTGTTCGCCCTCCCTCTCGGAAGTTGACATTTTAGCCTAACTACTTCCACGAGGTTCGCTACAATTAAAAAAAAATTGACTTTCGCCTTCTCTTCCCTTCCCAAAACCCCCCACTGGGACATCCTTCCTTCCAGACAAACCAAACAGACCCAATCGCAGGGCTTTAGGGAATACTCAATTGTATAGTGACGCTGAAGTTAAGAGAGTCGCTTCCTTTAATCATATGAGACACACACGTACACACACGCACGCAAAGTATGTTTTGGGTACGGGAATTACCACCCATTTGCTTTATTTTATTGGGGCCTTTTTTATCTTATTGTATCCTTTTACTAGGAACTAGGATTCGAAACAAGGGTCGATATAACATACGACAGCCAGCGCCAAGTTAATCCAAATTGGCACTCCATCCGGTACCTAACCCCAGGAGAATGTTTCCTTTCGGTTAGGGTCAAGCTGACACGCGATTGACGAGTCTGGCTACGCACAACATTTGCTCACTCTCATATGACACGAAGCTCCAGGAACTAAAAGAAGAACTAAAGAGGACATTATCGAGCATCATTGGCCTCAGGGAAATAAGAAAAGAGAAGGAACCATACATTAGAAGGATGTGCACATACTCTACTATCGAGCTAGAAACGAAACACATATTAGTAACGTAGGATGCCTCATTCACCGATACACCATCATTCATGACAGAAATTATAGCAATATCCGATATAATAATCAAACCAGTAATAAAATTGATATTCCATACAAGTAATCCACTCCTACGCACCTACAGCATCTCACCAAGATGACAAAGTTGGGGACTTCTATGCATCCATCATGAATGCACATAGACAAGGAAACCATCACTTATAGATGGTTATGGAGAACTTTGAACCAAAGATTAAAAAAAAAAGATTTTCAATTCACATGTGAATTCCTTCTTGCATTGCATAAGAAACAGACGATGGAATTCGATAAGACCAAATGCAATAAAAAATGAGAGCGATTACATTATCTTTATTATTTTTTAAGGACATACATTGGTGTCAAAATTTAAGGGGTAGGTACCTAGCATCGTGTAAGACCCTCTTTAGCCCAGCGAAGTGCAGCAATTCGAGGTGGCATCAATTCCACAAGTGGACGGAAAACTTATGAAAAGATGTTGACTCATTCCGTCTCGACTCTGTCAACAAGTTCCCTGATATTTATTGGTGCCGGATCTTGGGTGAGGATAGACCTGGCCACCACGTTACATAAAGGCTCGATTGAGATCATGTTGGGTGAATGTGGTGGTCACGCTATTCGTTGAAATTCTCCAGAATACTCCTCGAACCAAATCTGGGCAACTTGGTTCTGATGACACGGGGGGTTATCGTATGGGGGTCCATGAAGCCCATGAATGGATGCAAATAGTTGCAAAGCAGAGCAACGTAGCGGTCATCAGTCAATGATGTGTTTATGTGGAAGAGGGGACACACCTCTTGTAATGTAAACACGTCCCACACCAGTATTGAACCACTACCATTAGCTTGCACGGTACCATGTTGATAACTTGGGCCCATGGCTTTCTGCACTCTGCACCCCACTCGAATCAGCCCGAAACAATTGCAATCGTGATTCATCGAACCATGCTACATGTTGCCATTCCTCTAGTATCCAATTAGCGACGTTACGATCCCAAGTGTGGTGGTGTTAACATGGGCACTCTGGTGGATATCCTCCTCCCATATCACATGGAAGCTAAAGAACGCTGAATTGACCTGGTGAATATGCATCTGGTCTGTTACCATGAAAATTCTAACCAAACAACGCTGGTCAAGATCATTAACCACCCACTCGTAGTTAGACAATGTGATGTCCACGGTAGGCAGTGATGCTCTCCGAGGGATGTCGAATTTCGGCACAGTTTCAGAAAATGATCGACTCATCCGTCTGCCACCCACTTTCATGCCCTGTTTGAGCTCCAATAATTCCCGTTGCCGTGTCAGGAGCAGCCTGACCCTCGAGGTACCAGATCACAACCGGTGCAGGTCTGTGAATTCCCATAACGTCAAGGTATGTTGTCGCTACCCACTATTAGCTCTACAGGCTGTTATTCCATGATGGCACATACGCAAAAGCTTGACACCCGAACGAAAATATTTCCCAAATTAAAGTAACAAATGAATTCAATAAACTTTATCAACAATTCATCGATTTTATTTTTATTTAAAGCGAAAACCAAAGACGACATCCGCCGAGGAAAGTTTATAAGAAGAGATTTGTAAAAGTGAATCTAGATGAAGTGAAACTTTAACCAAGATATAGACAGATCATCTTACCGGTAGTGGACTCCCGGCATCTATATTATAAAACAAAATATATATATATATATATATATATATATATATATATATATATATATATATATATATTTTACAACGTTGAGATCAAGATCTAAAAATATTCAAGACTACTGAAAGTATTTTAGATAAGAGTCGAAATATAAGACGGGTTGAAACAACAAGAGAAAGAATCGAATAGACTGACGTCAATAATCTTATTACACGCAGATCATAGAACATATAGTCTAGATCTAGCGATATCAAACAGAAACATCAAATCGCGAGAACAGGTAAAAAAAAACCCGTGACAATCAGCAAACAGCAAATGACATTACTAAAGGCCAAACAAGAGAATAAATCACAAACACAGATTATTGAAACAGTTAAAAATTCTACCAGGACTCATATGTTTACAATGGCCATTAATTTCTCGATAAACTATGAGAAATTGTATAATATCAGTAAAGAAGTACGAAATTTTGAACGTACATATGTGCATGGAAAAGGCAAACACGTGCTACTTTTCAGGAAAAAAAGCTACATGGAATAATAATAAAAGAACAACAAACCAATAACTCTCTTATCTGCAAAATATGAATCATACAATATTCATGCTGAACCCGAGCGCAGGATTCTGGGATAGGGGTCAGTGAAGAGGTCAGGTAGGAAAGAACTGTAGCCTTTAAGGTCTTGTATGCAAGCAGAAGGACCTTAAATGCGATTCTTCATCGAATGGGAAGCTCTTGCGCAATCACGAAGAAGTGGAGTAGCGCTAGAGAAACGTCCCCGGTGGAGAAGAGAAAGTGTCTGCAAAGTTTCGAACCTTTCAGAGAGGTTGAAGATTGGAACCTATGATCCAGCAGGAAGAAAGTTCTATTAGTTAAGGCGGGATGTGACAGCATGCAGGGTCGGCTCTACGGCTAGAGGTCATTTGGTGCCCTAGGTGAGAGTCTACTTTGCCCCCCCCGTCCTCCCCCCGCAGCATGTACACATTTGTAAGTTATTTTAAATGCAATAATCTGTAAAAAAATACAAACTATTTTAATAATTATATTAATAATAATATAATAATTAACACATCCAGGTCGAGTGCAAATGTTTTAGAAAAAAAGTGCAAAATCCCCAAAAGCAATGTAAAACAATGCAATCAAAATTAAAAATCAAATATAAAAGTTTCAAAGCAAGGAAATCTTCTACTTTCCTGTTTGGTTTTAGTATTCAGTAACATAACTCTTTAAAACAATGTACACAATGTGCAAACAAGGCAATATTATACGATAAATAGCACTAACATTTCAAATGTTCTTTTAAACTTTATACGTTTGGACTTCTTAGCAGCAAAGGCTTCTATGGTTTTATCAAGTGAAATTTGTTTGGACACTTCCTAATTAATACTTATTAATACCAGTCCATTGAGGCGTTCCGTAGACATTGTAGAACTCAAATAAGCTTGAGTTTGCAGAAGCTTCTCTCAGCAGATGTAACAGTTACTGGAGTGGTGGCAGCGATTCTCAGTACTATCCACGTATTGGGATATACATTGTGGGGGAATTCCACGTGGAATTTCTTTTCCAGCACGGAAGTGAAGTCCTTGCGCTGGAGAAGATTCTAGAATTTGGTTAGGCTTAAATTGGTAAGCGCCCCCCCCCCATCCACAAGCGGTAGCGGTAGCCATTCGAGAGTAGCGCTGTTTCCCCCACCCCCACGTAGGGAGCCTCGGATATATATAGGGCTCGTCTTCCATGTGGGAGACACAGAGTTGAGGAGTCTCGTCCGGACCCAAGAAGATTCCCCTAGTCTCAAGTCAGGTGCTAACAACAAAGCAAAGTGACGGCTGAACTTTTTGTGTGTTGGAATTAGCCCCAGCCAGTGAGGTAATTCCATTTGACGATCGCTAGCGAGCGATTTTTCCGACTCCACTCATCAACTCCTATCGAAGCCCTCCTCGTTCGCCCCTCGTTTTCGGGTGGCCGAAATACTCTCCCCTGGACCGGACGTTACCGCCCCCCCCCCTTTTGGAGAACCGTCATCACGTTAACTTCCCGCTCAAAAGCTCCGAGCGCCCTCGCCCCCTTCAAGTTTATTGCCTGCAGAAGACATCCGTGAAGCCTTACCCTGACGTCTCACCCGGAATCCTCCGCAAGCCAACCCTTCTCACCCTTCAGCAACCCATTTGAGTTCATCCTCCCCATTTGAATAGTCTCCTTCTGTAATACATTAATTTTTAACTTCAGAGTCTGACGCATAACTCTGCAATTCCTCCCTCATTTACCAATTTAATTTTGCCTATTTATTCTCTTATTTTATGTAATTAAAATTATATTTTTGTACATGCCTCTTTAAATAACCTTGAGCTTTGCCATTGCCCAAATTTTACCTGACCTCGTTGCACTCTTATCTCGTTGTTCCACGCGTCGAAACTCATGGCGTTCCGTTCCTTGTCGGTTCGCCTTTAAGTTATTGGTCCCTCCCCCATAGATATAATATGGTATTGATATAATGTAATGTCATACCACGACATACATACTTCCTTTTGATTTTTCAACTCCAAAAATAACAAAAGTTCAAGTGTTGTCATCTTGCATTTGGGCCAAGTTGGAAAAGATTGCATTTCCACAATTAGTTCTTCTACAACTACAACTAAGTCTGACTTATCTCCAAAGGCCAGAATTTTGGTTAGTTCTTTAGCTTGCTTCCCAAGCTCATCAACGGGCAGATTAGGGAAGTTTATGAGAACACTAAATTTATTGGTAATGTCACTCATCGTTTTTGTTCTCTCTATTAGTGATGAAATACACACATCAACAACTGCATTGAAAAAAGATACTTCCATTCTCTTCAGTGTATCGTTGATCTGCTCATTGGAACCCTCATATGAAAACTGCCTTTTAGTAGTTCTGAGTCTCTTCTGCTTTAGGGCAGCAACCACATTCATGTCCTCGCACATTTCTTTTGCAGAGGATTCGGCACCAGCAAAGTCAGTCTTCTTTACTTGGCTAGGGAGACCTCAGCTTTTTTCAGTAGGTCTAGAGCTACATCCATGTGCATGCTTACTGAGTGCAGCAGTTTATTAATTTTCTGAACTTTTGTTAGAATGTCATACTGGACAACAGTGAAAATGCAGAAGTGGTATGAACCAAGCTCTTCAGCTAATGACTGTGCTTCAATTTTTATTGCTGGGTCAGCATTGCTGTCTCTCACTTCTAAGAGAGCACCTCTAATCTTTGCAGCCTGAAACTTTACAGTCGCCATACTATTAATTCGGCTCTTCCATCGAGTGTCTACCACATGCTTTTTTAAAATGGACAACCTTTGGGTAGATGCAGAAAAAAATGTAAAAAGTTTTTGCAGGTAGCCAAAGTAGCCAGTTGCATCTGCAGAGCTCGTTGCTGCATCCGAAACAACTAGATTAATAGTGTGTGCACCACATGGCATAAATAATGCTTGTAGAGGGATTAAAACGTAACGTCACCCATAGGGCCAAGCGGACATATATATTAAAATCCCTCTTCGGACAGACCGAGAGAAAAGAACAATAAATTGAGGTGCGTGAGAACGGTAGGCGTTTTACTAACAGTCAAACTACCGAATGTCTCTGATCACTCCGCCCGGTGGGTAGTCGACTCGAGCTGCCCATCCCAAGGAAGAAGCAAAAGGCCCTTAAGCAGCTCTAATAAGAAACTGGCTCCAGCGAAATTCAGGAAGAAATTCATCTAACTGACGGTTTGAACAACTCGCTAGGCAAAACACCCAGCTAATCACCAAACTCAAAAGATCCTATTACTTACGACGTCAGGAGGCCCACGGTTAGAGCGACAAAGAGCGGCGTAAGAACAAAAGATCACCGAGGAGAAATAGTGGGACGGTTGTCGGTGCCTCTCCTTGAGAAACAGACCTGGGCTCAAAGGTGTCACCCCCCTTCCCTCCTCGCGCTTCCCTCAGTGGCATTACCTTTCCCCCTTAGATAGGGCGGTCCCCGGGCAATAAATAAGCCCCGTAAGGAAGGAAAGAGATTATTCTGTTAGAGACGATAGAGGACTAGATTTTTGTGATAAGTCCCTCGCACAGTTCCGGACTCGACTTCTAAGATTTAGAAGTTCGGCTCGTTTTCTTATCGGTGTCATACCGATTCATCCCTCGCAGACTTATCAAGAGGTCTGGCTTGATCAAACTTCCTAAGTACCAAACAGGAATTTCGGGAGCAAGATAAAAGAAGATATCAGCTTACCCTTGAGGGACTCTCAAGCCGAAATCTCATTAATTTTGAAAGAAGAAGAATTGATTCCCAAGTAAGTTCCATTTAATTACTTTCGAGATCACCCCATATACCAAAACCCAGTTTTGTAACTCTGCGAAGTAGACGAGGGTGCAAGAAGAACTCGAGAGCTACAAAGAAGAGTACTCCTTGAGCCAGAGAGCACAACCCTCTCTCCAACGAATACCTTGCCGTTCATTAAGATAAAGTAATCGCCGCAACTGCTTATAAGCTGAGAATTCTAAGGTAGTCTTTTAGACTTATAACTGGGTCGATAAAATCATAAGAAAAGATCGACATCGGTTTCTAATGTCACCGTGACAACCCCCTTTTCCCTCCCTTCATCGTGAAGTCCGGAGTCTCCCGAAGACTCGCTGCAAAACCCAGTATAGCGACATAGGTCAATCCCTGTTCCGATCAAGGTCATGTAAGTCTGAATGACTATATATTTTGTTGGTTAATTAGGATTTTTAAAACTGTTCCAAGCTAACTAAGGGAGAAATAGTATTTCATGACTTCAGTAATATTTTAGTTAGATTAGGGAGAGTAAATGGTGGTTTAACTCTGTAACTTAGAGGCGTCCAGAAATTAGCTATCTGGCAATTGGTTTGTTTACATGAAACCTATTATGTTTTGATCACATCTCTCGTCAGGATTAGGCCAATATTCGAATCGTGCCAACTATGTTAAACTGAGATAATTTCGTGTAAATATAAATATTTGAGTTAATTAATAAATTAAAAGCTATATATTTTTGATTAATTCTTGGAGTTTTACTGGATCCTTACGTGCTGACTAGCTCTTTCCTTAAAACTGATTAAACGCTGTGGTACTCTCATAATTCAGTATTTAGACTCCTTTAGACGAATCCGGAGTCCACTCAGCCAATAGACGGATTATTTCCCTTCCTAAGTGATGTCAGACTGGCTAGTTAAAAGTCAGTAAGTAATTCTCCGACAAAAGAGGGGAGAAAATTCTTCGACAATGCTCTAGAGTTGATTTGCAATAGTCTGGCTTGGAGTCCCTTCTTTTCCCCCTTCATGTTTGCTCTATTATCACAAGACTTTCCTCTACAGTAGTGATACCCAACCTTTTTGGTGTTGGCCAAATATTTAGTGATCCCAGCAGCTCTTCACGGGCCGCATGGGCTATACCTAAGATATATACATATTAAATTTATTTAATGAGCAATGATTTTCGAGAAACTGACTTTTATCATCCGTTAATTCCACGTATTTTAACTATAGCTCTATTTAGTATAATAAAATAGGAAAGTATAGCTAAAAATAATATAGTACAAACATATTTTGATTCAACTTTGAGCAACATATAAGTATATAAATACGACAAAACATCCTTTGATCCTTTGAAATCATAGTAAGATATACAAATATTATCCCTTGGATTTCAGACATTCTGTGTTATAGACATTTTCATTGAGGTATGATTTTTCAAAAATGTTTTCTTTCATTAATGAGAAGGTTGGTATTGTTTGGACTCTGCCAGTTTTTCAATATTTGGTTGCAGCTTAGTTGTTGCCACCCTCAGGATGGAAGAAAGGTTATCATTAGTCAATTGGTTTCTGTATTTGGATTTGTTTAAGCTTAGTAGGCTAAATATCTGCTCACAGATAGAGGTTGAGCCAAATAAACTTACGTATTTAAGTGCTTTGTTGTATAGATAGGGATACTTTTCTTTCGGTAAGCATTAATTGAAATTTGTAAATTTCTTTCAGACTTTTAGAATTTTGAAGATCGATTAGCTCTAATTGCGCCTCTGTTTCACATTCTTCTGGACATGCATTTCAAACACCTGCAGTGATTTTTGTAACTTCTTGATGTCTATAAATCTGCTTTCAAAAACACTTTGAAGTTCTTCAATTTTTTTTGCGTATACATCTGCCTTGTGGACAGCTCCATGTTTCTCTATCATAGATTTATATGACGGAAAATGCCCAAATTCTCCTTCAAGGATAGAGGATTTGAATAATTTGAGTTTTCGTTCAAAAGCAAAAATTTGGCTAGCAAGGTCTGATACCACCTGATTTTTTCCTTGGAGCTTGTTATTTAACACATTTATATGATGAGTAATGTCAACCAGAAAAGCAAAATCACTCCACCATTTAACATTTTACAACTCTGGGACAGTCTTGTTTTTCTCATTGAGGAATATAATGATTTTACCTAAAAGAGAAAGAAATCTCTGTAATGTTTTTCCTTTACTCAGCCACCTAATTTCTGAGTAGTAAATCATATCTTTGTACTCTACTTCTATTTCTTCCTAAAATAATTTGAACTGGCGATGATTGAGAGCTCGGGATCTTATGAAATTCACAATAGAAATTACGATGTCCATCACGTGAGTAAAGCCCAAATGCTTGCCACATAAACTTTGCTGGTGCAAAATACAATGAATTTTTATAAGTTCCCTGTTATTCTCCAGTTGTTCTTCTAACAAGGAAACTATACCGCATTTTTCCCAATCATATTTGGAGCTCCATCAGTAGTAACCCCAACTAATGCTTTCAAATGCACTCCAATATTATTGAGATCTTCTAATATGCAATTAAGTATATCACTTCCTTTCGTTTGTCCTTTGAGAGAACTCATGCCAATTAGCTCTTCACAAACAGGGAAATCATCAGAAACACCCCTTACAAATACCAATAGTCGTGCAGTGGAAGATATGCCTGTTGATTCATCTGTGTCTATGGAAAAATATTTGAAGCCAGGTGCTTTTTCCTTCAATTGACAGAAGATGAAACTGGACAAATCACAGATTTTGCGTTGCATTGTGTTTCTACTTAAGCTGAGATTTTCAAAGGTTTTGGCCTCATTGGGACAAAGCTTATTTACAGCAATTAATATACATTCTTTAACAAAATCGCCGTCAGTAAAAGGTCGAGATCTTTTAGCTATCAATTGAGCTATTTCGTAGCTAACTTCTGTTGAATTCACGCTAGCTATCTTAGTTGACTCTGTTAGCTTTTTCAACGGTTCAGCATTGTCGTTCAAGCGTTGTAACTTTTGTTGTCCAAGTTCGCCTGTTAAATTTTCATAATCCTTATGGTTCGTCATATAATGCAATTTTTAAATTATATTCCTTTGGAACACCAATGCACGTGTGGCAGATCAAACACAATCTTTTTTAAACTATTTTGTATGAAAAAATATTTATTACTCCAAACTTCTTGAAAATGTCTATTCCCATCTTCAAGCTTTCTTTTAATTTTAACGTTAAATGTCCCAGCTATTAAAGGGGTTCAAATGCTGCAAAAAGAAATTAATTATTAATTTTTCATTGTTTGTCAATATAAAATTATACGCATATAGTAAGTGATAATAAATTTCAGTAATTGCAATAATAATGTAAAGTTTATAATAAAAAGAGAAATAAAAAACAACCAGCGATTGAAAAGTTAGGCCCTAGTTCACATAACTTAATCTTAGGTTTGGCTCAGGCTATAGATGGCGAAACTATTAAATATTTCATACATGGTAGTTAAAATTCATGTTTCACTTTCTTAGTAATGAACAGCTTAATTTATTTTCCGGCACTGTAGAAATATTTTACCATCGAACAATAACACGAACATATCACAAACAGTGAAATGGCGGCCAAATAACTACTTTTCGTTTTATGTAAAATATCACATTTTTACCATTTTTTTCTGGGCAAAACAACTATCAGATAGCAAAATTGAAGTATTAATGGTCACTTCACAATAAAAATAGAATCAATTCACGGTTTTAATTTGTCAATATATGCTGTCGAAACTGACCTATTTAGCATGGGCTTCAATAGAACAAATGTTTTCGCACTACGGCGCAGAGTGCAAAAATGGTACACCTTTGTGGGCGGAGTTTCATGGTCCCGCTGCCATTCAACATGACTTTGTTTCGATACTTTCCCAAAACTCTGTATTAGTTCATTCACTATAACTAGAACAAATCTTTTATAACAAATGTGATTTTGGCCGTGAGACCTGGCGGGCCGCAGGTTTGGCACCATTGCTCTACAGTCTTCAGATGGCATATGTAGCTCTTAGACTCTTAGAAATCAGAAAATAGTATACATTAATCTATTTGGATAATAGATTACATTGCGGCCAATATACAAGCTTACAATTAAGTTTAGGGTTGCCAACCTTTTCACTTGCCATGCATTTCTGGTGTTAGTATTAGGTTACATTCTTAGGTTAGTATAATACCAAAAATAGGTTTATACTAACCTAACCTATACTTTAACCACCTGAATTTATGACACGCGTTCATTATAATAAGAGGCGGTAGGCTACTTGTTGAATGACCGTCATATTTTCTGCAAAACCTCGTCATTCAATGACGATGTTTTACCGAAATTGCTACGACTTTATATTGATATTTATCGCAACTAACGTAGCTTCGCTGTTGCTCTTAGTCTATTAAAATGAAAATTCAATACGGTAATGCTTTGAAAGTTAATTAAATAAAGTTACATACCTCTTCTTTGGGTCCCTTTTTCCTCCTCCTCCTTTCTTCGCTTCCTGAAAGCAGCACCTGACGGCTTGGATGACCTTTTCATTACAAAAGATAAGCAATCGATGGCCTGATGCGCTACCCTTCACCCACTTCAAGAAAGAAAACGTGTCAAGTATCAAGAAAACATATTTAAGAGCAAATGTGTCAGGTTGCCTAAGTGTAAAGGGTGTGTTTTAAGTTTATTATACATATTTTTTTAAATGTTTTTTTGGGGGGAGGATCTGTAATTCGGCGCGCTAGGCAGCCGCCTGCGTGGCCTATGCGCAGAGCCAGCCGTGACAGCATGAAAAGTAATCTTAAAGCTGTTGTGGTCAATGACAGAGACTACGGACAAAGAAGAGAGACGATTTACGAACGTTGGCAACTTGAGTTTTGACAGATAATTGAATCAACAAATGGAGCATGAGAAGCTCCGAGATTTAGATACAGGGCAATAGTTTTGCAGTGAGACACGTCCGCAGGAGCACCTACGAGTAGTAACCCAGTTTTGTCAAGGTTGAGTTTCTGAAAAATTTTTCGAGAGCTATTTTGAGATAATGTTATACGTGTATAATAGGTTTCTTAGCGTTTGCGCAAACGAAGCAGGAGAAAAGAAGAGATAGAAGTGGAACAATAATCGACCCATCAGAAACACCGAAACTTACCTTCGCCGGTCGAGATACATCATTACCAATATAAAAAGATTGAGTATGAGATGAAAGGTACGAACGGAACCAGTTGAGGACAGTTATAGAGAGCATCTGGTAAATATTGTCAAATGTTGCCAAGAGGTCCACAAATAGCAGAATGGACGGTTGACCAGCGTCGGCCCCACAACAAAGATAGTCTTTTGCATGTCAAAGAAGAGCTGATTTCGTGCTGTGTCGTGCCTTAAAACCAGGCTAAAAGATCTCATCGGCATTAGAGGAGGACATGTGATTTAGAATCCTGGCTGACACCAGCTTTTCAGGGACTTTTGAGATGAATAAGAGTTGAGAGATTGGGCGGTAGTTTGCCTGGTTGTTTGAGTTCAGGATATGGCGAGGAACAGCGTATTTTAGGTTACATGGTACTATTCCAGAAGAGAGTGAGGCATTGAAAATATTGGTGAAGCAATTAAAAATGACGGGAGGAACTGGAGTAAGAACTTGGGGGGAATGGGTTGATGGGAGAGAAAAAGAAAAGGCGATTCCTCAGGAAACACTAGGGCGAGATAAAAAAAAGTTCGTGTGGGAGAAAATGAGGGAATTACTTGGTGTCTGGAATAGAGGCAAAGGGTAGGCCAGAGAGACTATGATTTATCTTGTCAGAGAAGAAGGCTGAGAATTCAGCAGGGGAGATAGAGGGAGAGGATCACATTGACAGAGAGATTAGCAAGTAGCTTAAGCAAGGTGTGTAGCGTGTTTTCTGCAAGGATGCGAGGATTGCGAACCTCATCAGCGGGCTTTAGGACGGTAATATAAGAGTGAGTAGCAAGAGAATAGGCCACTGAAGCGGATCCTTTTCTGCATCGCGAGTCTCAGCCCTCCTAAACCGTCTCTTGAAGGCACATCTGTGTTTCCTAGCGTTCAAAATAGTGTCTAAGAGATCCATTGTCATCTGTCCTTGTTTAATTGAAAAGGGCCGACGATAATAAGGCTTGCTAGCATGATGTGAGGAGCGTTGTGTGGGTGGGGAAGAGAAAACAAAACTCTATGAGGAAGTGGTCATAAAGAGCCATGGAGGAGTCAGTTATGTTTAGGCTATGTATCGGGAAGGAGGGGGCGACTAGGAAAAGTATATTTCCATGTGTGTCAGTGAAGGGTGAGAGAGCTTGAGTGAGAATGAAGTTTAAATATGTCAAGAAATTGCAGGTAGGATGGGTATTCAGGTGGATGTTAAAATCTCCCTCAATGAGTAAGGTTGTGCAGGGGTTAGAGAGTGCCTTGTTCAGAAATTCGCTAACCCCATCGAAGAATCTGGCCATGGGATGACCTTGGGGACGATAAACGATGGCAATCGTAAGAGTGGGCTTTATAGGAAAGGCTGCCAGCAAAGTTTCGAAAGTGTTTGGAGATCCCATTTGAATGAGAGAGAGAGGGAGATATTGATTGGGCAGCGATTAAACTAACCCCACCCCATGTTCCGCGCATCTCAAATCACGGATGCAATAATAGCCTCGTGGGGGCAATAGCAGCAAAAGTAACTTTTTTTCAGCATCTAACCACTTTTCTGCTAAGCCTGTTTCTCGGAAGAGATGATGTCACAAATCAAATCCGCTTTCCACAACATCATGCTGAGACAATTTTAGAGAGGGGGATTGGTATTTAAGGCATGGGGCTGGGTCTGTAAGGAGGGGAGGAGTAGTATTTTTGGCTAGTGGGGTGAGTTGCAATGTGTTTGTAACTGTATTTGAAATTCCTTCATTTCGAAATAGATGGCGAAGGAATTTAGCCAGAGAGAACCCACAATTAGTCCTGAAGGATGGCTTCAATAAACCTAGATGCTTAATTGTATGATAGCTTGAAGGGAAGGGGGGGATTCTGTTTGTTGTTGCATATATATATGGTATATCGTAGACTTGTTAAACCTACACTCGAATAACCCAGAGATCGCCATTTGGAAGATTCTAAATTTATCTGTATTCGAAAAAATCAGCAAGTATGGATACGAGTTATTTATAAGAATCCTCAGCGAATGTATACACTACACCTACAATTTATACTAAAAAATACAAACAAGCAAACAAAACACCCTACACAAGATTTATTTACGAGCACATTAATTAGAAGCAGAAATAACTAAAAAAAATACATATATGTACACTTAAAGGAAATGGAGAGAAGTGAAACAGAAAAAAATTGGGCGCGAGGTTTCTGCTAAAACAATGGGGTCAGTCAGGTCGAAGGTTCTCGAATTTCTCGACTGAGGATAACAGGAAAGGGGTTTAGGCAGGTGACGACGCTCTGAATCAAGTTGGGTAAGCCAGTTATTTATTTACACATATATATATATATATATATATATATATATATATATATATATATATATATATATATATATATATATATATATATATATATATATATATATATATATACGAGGGGCGGTCAATAAGTTTTGCAAATCGGTAGGGCAAAACAGAGGAAGGGGGATGGCTGTTTGTGGGGGTGTTAGGACAAGTTATAACAAGTCAGGACCTGCAGCTGCACGCTCCTGCCTCTTCTATTTAAGAAGCAGTAGCTGATCGCAGATCGTCAGTCACAAATTTTTCAACAATGGAGAAGGTTGAGCACCGCGCAGTGTTTTAATTTTGACCAAAGCAGGCAAGAATGCAAAAGAGATCCAACAACGCATGGTTGCAGTGTACACCGACACCGCCCCTTCTTATGCAACCCCATGCTCGCTGGAATAGGGAGTTCCGCCATGGTCGTGAGTTCCTTGAAGATGATCCCTGTCCAAGACGCCCGTCAGACGTGACCAACGAGGACAATGTGGCCCGTGTGGAGAGGATCATCCTCGAAAATCGACGGGTGAAGGTCGAAGAAATCGAGCGAGAACTTGGAATATCACATGGAAGTGTTATCAACATCATCCACGACAATTTGGCCATGGCCAAGGTCTCTGCCCGCTGGGTCCCTACAAACCTCACGCCCCATGTTCGACTTCAACGTCGTCAAAGTCCACAAGGCCAAAGTTGCATAAGCTGCCTTGCGCGAGTGCGAATTAGTGGAGCTCAACCGTCTCCCCTACAGTCCAGATCTGGCCTCTAGCGACTACTTTTTATTCCGCCAACTCAAGGCTGCACTTCGTGGACGCCGGTTTGGGGACGATGAAGATATCTAGCTCGCCGTCCAGGGGTGGATTGAACAGCAGTCGGGAGATTTCTGGTTGTCGGGAATTCGAAGCCTCAGGGACAAGTGGCGCAAGTCGAGGGTAGTTATATTGAAAAATAATAAAACACTTTTCCTCATATCTCGTTTCCTTATATCCGAATTGCAAAACTTATTGACCGCTACTCATATATATATATATATATATATATATATATATATATAATAGAATATGAAGACCCAGGAGATACCACTAATCATTTATTGGCCGGACGTTTCGGACCTTCACTAGGACCATCTTCAGCGACTGTATCGACTAATAAGAAGGGAAAGGAATATTAACGATAACAGTTAGAAGAATGCATTATTTAATGGCTAAAAAAGCAGATGAAGACAAGTTAAATTAATAAAATTGACAAGTATTGAATTTAAAGTAAAACAAAAATAACAATATATAGAATTAATTTATACTATCCAGTGTAATTTTGAAAAATAATAGAAAGAAGTGAAGTTTTAACATAAACTGACTTGAATATCAAAAATTAAAGGTAACTGGAGTAAGCATTAAAATAACCTATTATATTAAATTATAAACATAAAAATAAAAAAAATGACTGGTATTCCCATTGCTAAACCTGAAGCATCTTCCAACAGGCAACACTCTGAGTATCACCATCATCCTCTTAATTCTGATTCATTTACCATCTTATCTTCAGCCTTAACTTGACTCGATTTGAAAATCTTCGAATCACTGTATATCAATAAAATAAATCCATACCTTAATAATTACTCCTCCTCAATTAAACCAACCAACACTTCAATAAATTAACTAGCCAACCGACCAACCGAACAAATCTCGTTAGTAGTTTTTCTATCGTTTGTTAGTTAATTTCACAACTCCTATGATAAAGGTTAGTCCCTCTGTTTAATTCATTCACATTTGTTTTTTGTTTTTATGTTTATAATTTAATATAATAAGTTTGATTCTTTCTTCGAACAATTGAATAACATCCACACCACCATCACATTTAAAGTAGAATGGGAACAAAAGAACTCATTGCCATTTCTGGATGTAAAAATATCTAAGGTACAACAAAGTATATTGTTCTGTCTACCGGAAACCAACCAACTGTAATGCCTATACTCTCTATTTCCCGTGCCATGATGTATCAGTTAAAAGGTCCGTAGTTTTTTCTCTTCCTGAGAGCATATCACATTTCTGATCCTTGTTTCTTGCAGGATGAAATCAATGCGATCATCCAAACATTCATTGAGCTGCAGTATCCCCTGTGATTCACAGAAAAATGTCATTATAAAACTAGAACCATCTTTACTCTCCAGCTAATCCTAAGGAAAAAGTCGAAGTCATCAGATTCTCCAAGAGAACGAAGGGACATAAATGCGAAATGCGACGTGGATCTCTTTCTTCTAGTTTGTTCTTCCAGATGCCAAATGAAAACCATTCAATTGACATTGATGATGCAAAAATAATTTTTAATTCTCACAATTATATACATAGGCGTCTAATTCAATCGACGCGTGTAAAAGAAATTCCAAACTTTAAAACTTCCTATCGCCAATTCAACACTAATCCCTTGATAAGTAAGAAATTTATGATTCCTTTACTCAAAAGTGCCACTGCTTCCTCATATCTCCCCCCCCCCTAATAAGATTCCGACTTGTAAATTTGTGTATTCAGAAGTTTTGCATTTCTTTTCTATTTCATTAGTCTTCCAGCGATTGACGATGACGGAGATTTCCGTCGAAACCTGGTTTCGCGAATATATTGATCCTATCACAGTGTTTTTTTTCCTGCATATACAGTATATACATATATATATATATATATATATATATATATATATATATATATATATATATATATATATATATATATATATATATATATATATATAAATATATATATATACATATATATATATTTATTTTTATTGTTTTATTAACTAAGAATACTCAGCGAATATATACATACCAAGCTAGTAATAAATACTCACATGAATGATAATACGAGTTCTGTCAGGCCAGTGTCACAGAACAGAAAATGGGCTTTTAACAGAGAAAAAAAGTAACCTTCGGAGGTGTGGAAGTCATTGGTGGTCCAGCGAATACCGGTGTATTGGATCGAATCTATCAGAATTAGTAGTAGTAACAGCGCAGTTAACACGTTGATAGTTCACTGCAAATGAAAGTACATTTCTTAAAAATAGCTTTCATTTGCATTGAATTATCAGAATTATAAATCAATTTTTTCAGTAAGTAAAAGAATACAGTTTGTGGCTCCTAATCTGAGCATGGAAAATGAAATCAGCAGAAGAAATTATTAGTGCCCACCAATAAGGGCATAAACACCAACATTGCAAAGATAAACCTTTTGGTTCTTTGATCATTGTATTAAATATATACATACCAAGCTAGTAATAAATACTCACATGAATGATAATACGAGTTCTGTCAGGCCAGTGTCAACAAAAAAAAAACGAACAGAAACAATAATGGAAATCAATAAACTATAAGTGTGCCCGATCCAAACACCACCGTGGTGGCTTCGCAAGTGGCTGTATCGCAAGAATTGATTTTTTAATGGGAAAGTGATCGCTACCTTTAGTTTGTACCCCACCTCCCAGCCCAAATCCGAGTCTGCGTCTGTAGACCACAGGGAAATGTCAAGGCACAGAAGAAACGGTCTTAGGAAAGTGATGTGAGAATTTATACACATTAAGGAATCCGTTCTCTAACTCTTCGGCCAGTTCCGCAAGGTTTCGACATCTGGGATTGATCGTCTATTTACCACAACGAGGGACTATAATTCAAGTTTGCAAGAAAGAGATAGGGCCTTGCGACCGCATTACTATGCGGTTGAACTCAATCCCATCGATGTAGGTTAACGGTAGGATGTAGAAAGAAAGTAAAGATTAACGTCTATCCAGGTAAATGGATTGCTGCACCTGGGAGGTATGAAGACCCAAAGAAAGAACGGACACATCAAATCAGGTATCAATTGCATATTCACCTGTCCGCCCCCAGGCTATGGTTTGGGGGTGGCGAATCCCTTATATGCCGGGAGGGTGGACAAAGGAGACATCCGCAAATTTTTCTCCTGGAGACAAACTGCTAAAGAGAAACGAGAAAAGATAAGCCTCTTCAGCTCTCTCTTCCCCATTTTCAGGCCTACACTGTAACTCAATTTCAGATTTGCTTATAAAGAACAGTGGAGGCCTCCTTGCAGTGAAGACCATCAATTGGATAGCTATAAGCCGCTTTGAGGCAGACCTCAAAGAGCTATCAGTCACAGAGTGCGCCGCTGACAAGAGAACCTTTAAATTCTCTTGTCTCGAATTATTCTGCTACCGGGCGTTTTGGGAGAAGGAGACCAATAGTAGCACCCGGGCCATCTTCGCGCAGGGACTGGTAATGACACAAAATTCTCAGGGAGCCTATCTAGGTCGAAAGTGACGAAGAGCGTTGGGATCAGTCTAGAGACCCCTTCCTGCTTCCTCGCCACTCGCTCGATTCTGATCGGCTACTGAGCGACTAGATATTCTGTGATATTTTCAACAAAATAGTTTACAATTTCCTTTGCATACAATACCTTTCTTACAACATTTATAGTAGGTTGTGGTATCGCGCTTCACCGGTGTACCATTGAGTGTTAGGGAACATTCAGTTTGACACTCAGGGCATGGTTAGATACATTAACCAAATGGATTCCGTCGGAGAAACGGAATACCCTTGGTTCCCTACCAAGGAACCAATCTGGGCTCCTTAATTGATGGAACATGTGTCCTTCAAACAACCTTAGTCCACCAGTCGCCGAAACGACTAAGAATCCCTTGAAACCGGCGGGCTCGAAGACGCCCGGCAGCCTCTCAATGATGTTTCCAGGGCCTAGCAAGGTTCATAAAATAAATACTTGGAGAAGTACTAAAAGAAAAATTAGGAATTTGGTAAAAGGGATTTTTTTTCTAACTAAGGAAGATGGACGAAGAATTTATAAATTAGGAACCTTCATACATAAAAAAGACCAAGAAGACGACGACCTTTAAGAGATAAGAAGATATAATTCGCTCACTAGCAGGAGTAACGTGCTGAACTTAAGGCTGGGTTGTGATCAGTTGAAGTTTCATGCTGGAGTAGGGGAAGGGAGTGTGTCTTGCTCAGTAGTGGAATGCTGATAGGCCGATGATATGATCATATATGTGTTTTAGGTAGTGGTTTTACTTATAATTTGCAATAATTTAGAGGACTTTCTATCTCAATGTGAACATAGTTAAATTCGGTACTCGAACCATGCGTCACTACAACATATGGTAACAGTCGAAAAGTCAAAAAAACAAATTATAGTCCCTTTGTTGTCTAGGCACAAGTTTGTAGCTTAACTCTTTCTGAAGTGTTCCTGAAATACCTGACGGTGGATAACAAATGGTGTCTGGATGAAGTCATTGTCACTTATCATTGTACGTTCTTTGTATTTTACTAGGGCTGCTGCTCATTTGGGACAATTTAAGTAAAAATAGTAGAAATAGCAAACAATCAAAGACCAACAATATAACATACGGTTATGACAAATATCAAAATTGATAGAAAATTTAGCATAAGAAACCAATAACGAATAGAACATCCTCCTCTCACACTAGTGCTCAGGGAAGAAAAAATTATTCACCTTAAAATTTGTAATTTTAAGTATTTAAATATTCGTCTGGAAACCGGGAGGAGGGGGTCGGGTTCATCCAAAGAGTAAACAATATGTAATTATAGCAAGACCGGTCTTGCAAGGAATTGGCAAGACCGTCGAAGGACGGCCCAGATCTCCACCCATAACCTTACTTTTGTCGGCTCATTTGAAATTAGTAGATGACAAGGAGAATTCATAAATGCCTTTAAGAGCCGAACTGGAGCCTTAAAAACCGCCAAGGCCATTGTATTCATCCATTGCACAAGTGATTCAAAGTGAGCGACCGCCAATTTGACTATTTTTTGTGGTAATTAATGCCAAGGAAGGAATTTGAGTATTGTCACAAAGCAAGTAGATGAAGGGAAATATGTGGATGTAATATATTAGGAAAGCTTTTTTTATAAAGTTCCCCATCGGAGATTAGCTTACAAATTAATAATGCATGGTATATCAAGGGATGTCTTGGAGCTATCACAAGCCTAGTGGAAACGGCGGTGGTCTTCCAACGGCAAGGTAGTGAATGGTTCGATCCCGGTCAAAGCGAATGCAAAACTTTCAGCTGCGTCACATGCTGACTGCTTATCGGTGGATAAACTGAAACTTACCTCCGCGTAAGTAATTAGCTCTGCACGCCTCATCACTCACATAAACCAACACAACATCGCTGTCATTCCATTACCTTCTTCGCAGCGCAGCATACGCATTCTCTCTCCTTTTTTTGCCGAACCCTGTTGATAGAAGGGTATTTTTTCTTATATGATATTCATACCAACTACACACCTTGACGTGGAGTATGCCCCTCCCCCCCACACATACACGTTTGACGGCTCATCACAACGACACAAATCTCGCGCAACGAACAAGCGTCATCGCTCGACTCCAAGGTCATTTTCACTTAGCAACGAAATACATGTATTTCGGCATGAAATATTTGGCCCACGTATACTCAATACTAATTATTGTACTTTTTATGCATCATTATGTAATTACATTATTTACATTTTTGTTAGTCCGTTCGCTTTTACGTCTACTGTTAATAGCAATTTATTTCAACCAATAGCAGAATTAAGTGGTCTCTAAATAAGAACATAAGAAAATAAGAAAAGAAGGAGACTGCAAAAGACCATTCATGGCCTACACTTGGCAGCTCCTGTTCCAGTCAACACACAAAAGATTTCTTACCAGAGAAAAGTCATCAACATTGTCACCCTTTAAGGAGTTCGTCAGATCTAATCTACAATATACATAAAATGCATCCAGAGGATTATGTCCATTCATGCAACCCGCAAAATATAATCTCCCCACTCCTTAGAAAAATATATACATATGTACATAAAAAAAAGAAAAAAGAAGTCAGTCCCATCTAGCAGCTTCATCCATATATTTATCTAATCTATTCTTAAAACTACCCAGAGAGGAGGCTTCTATCACATGTCTAGTGAGCCTATTCCATTCATCTACCACACGGTTTGTAAACCAATTCCTCCCAATCTCCTTCCTAAACTTATACTTATCAAGCTTAAACCCATTGCTACGTGTCCTGTCATGTTCACTAAGTATAAGAACCTTACCCAGATCCCCTTTATTATATCCTTTTACCCATTTGAAGACTTCAATCAATTCCCCTCTGACTCTTCTCGTTTCCAATGTATGTAGATTTAGTTTTCTGAGCCTTTCACCATAAGGTAAGTTCCTTAGCCCACCAATCATCTTTGTCATCCTTCTCTGCACAGACTCAAGCAAATCAATATCCTTCCTATAATATGGTGACCAAAATTGTACTGCATAGTCTAGATGAGGCCTAACTAGCGCCAGATACAGTTTTAGAATGACTTCAGCACTCTTATTGCTTACACTCCTCCTAATGAATCCCAATATCCTATTAGCTGTATTCTTAACATTTAGGCATTGCTTTCTATGACGAAGGTCTGAACTTACCAAAATACCCAAGTCCCTCTCACAATCGGTCCTCCCTAAAATAATCCCATTTAATTTATAACTATTCAATGGATTATTTCTACCTATACTAAGTACACTACATTTGTCTATGTTAAATTTCATTTGCCATTTCTCGGCCCAATTGGACAGAATGGTCAATTCCTCCTGCATTACAACAGCATCAGAATCAGCCCTAATGGCCCTCCCTAGCTTAGTATCATCAGCAAATTTACTCAGGTCACTACTTATACCTATGTCAAGATCATTAATATAAATTAAGAATAGCAAGGGACCCAAAACAGATCCTTGCGGAACTCCACTGCTAACACACCTCCACTCAGATTTAACTCCATCTATACTATAAATAGATCAATCGTGTACGTGTAACTCTCTATTTAAATTTAAAAAAATAAAAAATAATGCGACCTAATAACGTGCCAAGATTTTCAGCTTGTCCCATAGGATCAAAGTCTTTAGCTTCATTGCCTTTTTACTAGTGGGCATATGGCAGGAAAATTTCTTTAATACTAAGTACCTAAAAGTTTGAAACTCATATGTACAGTTTAATACAATAATGTTTATTATTATGGATAAAAAATATACGCTGCACTTTTATATCCCAAATATTGAGGACAAAAGAAATACGAACAAAAGATACATATATACAGGCAGCCCAGCTTTGCGACGATCTTAATCACTGTGATTCACTTCAAAAACAGTTCAAAATGAAAAACATTTACTGAGCGCATGACCCTGTGAATGACGTACAGTGTATGCTTGGTAATGCATCAATTTGATCATCTTTTTCTACACTATCAAGATTAATTATGCAAATTTTTCTTAAATCATGATGTTAAGCAGACAAAACTTTTGTTCACAATTTCGGACACCAAGCAGGAGCCGAGACAGAGCTCGATTCAGAACCATTTACCTCTCTTAGTATGTACAGGTAATTTTACAACTTAGGAAATTGTTACGAGTCCACGGACTAGTATTATCACTTATAAGGAACTTTGGCTGATGGAATGATGGGTTACTGAGGTTTTACTGTAGTTTGAAATATTTTATGAACGCTTTAGTGCATGATTTTTAGGCTTAAAAAAACTGTCCGATTTTAAGAACGTATCTCGGATGTTATGTGAAATATAACGGTTGTATATTTAGAAAGTAATTAGTATATTATACATTATATGCAATGTTATTATTACTAAGATTATCATACGAATTCGGAGAAATAATGAGAGTGTGGGGAAGGGAATGGGTACAACTGAGGTAAGTGAAGCCCTTATGACGTCAAACCATTCAGCGAATCCCCCCCCCCTCCCCACAAGTTAGCCAACGCCACCAAGATGGCGGAGTGAAAAATCGAGTCAATTTTAATTATGAGCTGCTATTCTAATGAAACCTATTAGGTTAGTTAATGTAAAAATATATAATTAATATATAAACTAAAGACAATTTATTACAATACTAATAATACCAATTGTGCATCCATATGTAAAATATAATCATAAGATACTTGTTATCCATTTTAAAATTTCGTTCTTTATATCTGCAGTGTGGAGCAAACCTTTCTAGGCATAGACCTAATGTGCGAAGAAGTCGATGGCAAAAAAAATGGAACCATAAAAAGTGGGATAATTAAGAGGAAATGAGTTTGAAGCTCGCTTCGCTTGCAAGTTGCTACATCTGAAGAAAGAGGGGTGCGAAGCTCGCTTCGCTCTCAAATTCATATGAGGGGAAATAACCAGAGGGGAGTGGGGTAAAACTGAAGTGCGTGGATCCCTTATGAGGTCAAACTAATCGGCGAATTCACACGAATAAAGGTCACTGACCTAGCCAATCAGCGACTCGGGATTGTTGTGAGAAAATGACGGACTCGGCATTTGTGCTACAGTACTACTACCGACACCAACATCCCTAACCAGAGCCGGATTAACATAGTAGCCCGAGTGGCATATACTACGAGCCACGTGTTTGAGAGGGCCCCGCACTTAGAAGTTTCAAGCTGTCTAGTGAAATCGCGATCTCACAATCTGGCAACCTTATTGTTTACAAGTCGAGATAGGAATATCTTGAATTACACAGCATTTCAAGTAACATTATATCTAGGTCATTAAATGTCCTCAAACATCTCAGATAATCTTTCTCATATTTTTTATGGGTTTATTATGATGACATAAGTTAAATATTTACCTGAATTATCAGCTTTATTGCCTTCGCTCATCTTAGACACCCCGTCACCATTTGTTTACATAGCTTCGTAGCGAAACTTATAAGAAACTCTCGGTCTTGTACTTGAAAAACTGCCGCAATTCTCTCTTTTGGCCCAGGATATATATATATATATATATATATATATATATATATATATATATATATATATGAAATGAATAACTCACAAAGTAGCACGTAGGTCTGTATTTGTTAAGTTGCTTTGTAGCCTCCCGTTTTCTGATAAATCTTTCCCAAGACGCGAATGTTTGTTTATACGTGACCTCGGATTGACTCAGGTGTCCGACCTGATATCTGCTTTCCGCGTTCGTATTCTGCGTGTTCCCGCGCGCGACTCTACCAACTGCTTGCCTAATCTCTATTTATACAAATTAACATTTATTCTCATTTCCTTATTAGTTGTGCGCAAGTCTAGTCGCGATCGACTTTACATCTCACTATGTTATTCGGTCGGTCGGTCCCGGTTTTGTTTTTGTAATAACATTGTAGCTATTCGGTCGATTCTAACGAAATTTGAAAGCATTATGTTGTTTTACATACTATTTCGAATGATCTAATTGCCAAAGTCTTCCCAGGTTAGCCCTAGAATTAATTTGTTTTGGAAATTACATCGTATCTATTCGGCCGATTCTAACGAAATTTGAAACCCTAATGTTGTTTTACATTCTCTTTCAAATGATATAATTGCCAAGTTTCTCTCAAGCTTAGTCATGGAGTTATTACAACTATTGAAGGTCGTAAGGTCATAAATCAGAATAAGTGAGAGCACGCAACTTTTTGGTCAGTAGAACGTGTTCTCTATACAAATTAACATATATATTTCCGGATCAACTGGAGAACTCGCCGCCCAGATGTCTTGGGCGGCGGATTCTCCAGTTGAGTAATTTTGGGCGGCTGATTCTCCAGTTGGGACATTTCTGGCAAGCTGGATCAACTGGAGACTAAAGATTCTAAAGTTGACATCATAATTTTTTTTTATTCATAATCTAATCTACATAAAATCCAAATGATAAGATGCCAAAAGTATAAAGCATGTGTTACTTCAATCAGAAAAAGATATTTTTTCGAGAAGTCCAATTTGAAATTAAGTGTTTGGTTGCACATAATGTATATGCGGTGCATCCAAGAAAGTGTACAAAATGCAGTTAATATGGTGTCAATTTGCGAAAAAACTGTCATCGACATTTTCAATTGTTTTCGTTAAGTTTGTCAAAAGTACTTTGAGAGGCATCAATTCAACTGAGAGGACCTGGAATAATTTTTCAAGCCGATGAATCCTGCTTTGCCTAAAAAGTAAAGCACCACAGAGAACGAGGAAATGAAAAACCTATTTGGGTTTTGGGACTAGTGGACACTAGTTTCACTCCAGCTGTTGGCTACATGGGAATTGTAGAACGCAGAGATTCCATTACGCTTCTTGGAATAATCAATGCTGCTGTACGACCCGGTTCTGTTATTCACACGGATGAATGGAAATCTTATCGCCATATTCAACGAGATCTTGGACTTAAACACAGTACAGTAAATCATAGCATTAACTTTGTAGGTCCTCACACGGGTGTGCATACCCAAGCTATTGAGTCATATTGGAATAAACAGAAACAGAAAATTAAACAAATGCGAGGTTGTCGAAGAAATTTATTAGCAACCTATTTAAGTGAAATGATGAGGCGAGATAGATTTAGGACCAATGCTTTCCAGTATTTAGGCGAACATATAAGCGAACTGTATTCATGATAGGTTTTTACTCTATAAAAAAAGTAAAATCATTCAATCTTTCATAATTATTTACTGTTTATTATGTTAGCTTACATACTTAATTTGTGTATAATAAAAATGAACATTATTTGCTTTTTGCTATTCTATGCCTTTAAATTATCTATATAAGCTCGGGTAGCAGATTCTCCAGTTGAGTAATTCTGGGGGCGGATTCTCCAGTTGGAACATTTCTGGCAAGCTGGGCGGCGGATTCTCACATTAGATATTATTTCCGTTATTTACATATAAGGACATTTTTAGGATTTGATAAATCAACCGAACGTCCATATGTGGAGTTTCACGCTGGGTCTATTAAATCCTGCAATTTGGGGCCTACAGCCTACCTATTATATAATACGAGCACCTCAGGTGGCCTACAGACGACTGCTATAAAATAAAAATCTGAACCTCTCATGACGTCAGAATTCATTTCTTACATTTATTTATTTCATTTTCTTATTTTCCTGTTTCCGCCTTGCGTTCTTTTGCCTTTTCTCACACTATTGAGTGGCTGGAATGTTTTGAATTTTAGTAATTAATTGAATGACGTGTTATTTCTTCAATATTTTATTCAATCTCCCACATAAACTTCCGTCCACAACAATTTCTTCCTGTTATTAGTTTGAGAAAATCATTCAACAGGTAAAAGAAGTTAAGGAAAGCTTGCGGAGTTAAGACATCAGCTTCCTACAGTTAATCTACCGAGAAGAGAAACATTTTGGGAGGCTTTTCCTTAAAGCGCTCAGATGCCAAATTTCATCTCTTTGTAGGATAAAAGTGGGCTATTCATAGTTCTTGGATTCGTGTTATTATTGAATATAGTTAGGTTAAATCAAGGATAGAAAAATAATTAAAATTATATTAAACTGTAAGGGATAACGGGCAAAATGATTGAAAATTTGTGGGAATATTCATATCTGACAATTTCATATGATCTTTGAAAGCCAGTTAACATATATTCTGGTAAAGGTCTTATTATAACGATTTTTTTTCGGGAAAAATATAAGTTATCACTGAAAGAATAATTTATGATAAAGGTGATAAAAAGCAACTGGTTAGAGTGTGAACGTGTAGTGAAAAATAACAAAAATCTAAACGAAAAAGCAAAATTTTGGTAGAAATGTGACATCCAAGCTTCATCTAAATGAAATACCTAAATCGGTTTGAATACGCCTAAACTTTTTAAAGTTATCTTTAAACAACCCTAAAATACCTTTAGCTAGGGTCGACTTTGGGACTACAATTCAAGTTGGTTTGTTAATCTTTATTCAGTGCAATTTTTAGCCATGAGTGAACTTGTGGAGACAGTTAGGCCTCTCACGTGTTCTGTATCCCGTGCCACGTGAGACAAATATTCTTATTTCCACTTTGTTCGTTTGTTTGTTTGTGTGTCGGTCGGCAAGAAACTCAGTGTCATCCGATGTGTCGCGTAAAGGTCGACTAAATCCGGAGGCCCCGTACACGAGTTTTCATCCTCGGTGCGCCATAATTGTTGAGGCTGTCGAGGACCCCATCCAGCCATACCGGTTAATCTGCGGCAATGTGTGAACCGAGTGGTTGTGTGTAAAGTGAGTGGTATAAGAAATTTAAGGAAGAGGGAACTGGTAGTCAATGCGTTTAAAACAGGGAGATTGCGGGTGTTTGTTATATGTGAGACAAACATGAAAGGGAATGAAGAGTTTGCTTGGGTTGGAGTGATCTGTGCTTTTGAATGAGTGATACGATGCCTTGGTTGTGTATGTATGTGTGAGCTCGAGAATTATGTGGGTGAAACTGCTTGGTCGCAGTATATGGACCTTGTAATGATATATGTAAGTGAAGATGAAAGAGGTTCTGGTGTGAAACTGCTTGGTTGCAGTATATGGACCTTGTAATGATATATGTAAGTGAAGCTGAGACAGATCTGGGGTGAAACTGCTTGGTTGCAGTATATGGACCTTGTAATTATATATGTAAGTGAAGCTGAGAGAGGTTCTGGGGTGAAACTGCTTGGTTGCAGTATATGGACCTTGTAATGATATATGTAAGTGAAGCTGAGAGAGGTCTGGGGTAAAACTGCTTTGTTGCAGTATATGGACCTTGTAATGATATATGTAAGTGAAGCTGAGACAGGTCTGGGGTGAAACTGCTTGGTTGCAGTATATGGACCTTGTAATGATATATGTAAGTGAAGCTGAGAGAGGTTCTGGGGTGAAACTGCTTGGTTGCAGTATATGGACCTTGTAATGATATATGTAAGTGAAGCTGAGAGAGGTTCTGGGGTGAAACTGCTTGGTTGCAGTATATGGACCTTGTAATGATATATGTAAGTGAAGCTGAGAGAGGTCTGGGGTGAAACTGCTTGGTTGCAGTATATGGACCTTGTAATGATATATGTAAGTGAAGCTGAGACAGGTCTGGGGTGAAACTGCTTGGTTGCAGTATATGGACCTTGTAATGATATATGTAAGTGAAGCTGAGAGAGGTTCTGGGGTGAAACTGCTTGGTTGCAGTATATGGACCTTGTAATGATATATGTAAGTGAAGCTGAGAGGAGTTCTGGTGTGAAACTGCTTGGTTGCAGTATATGGACCTTGTAATGATATATGTTGTGAAGCTGAGAGAGGTCTGGGGTGAAACTGCTTTGTTGCAGTATATGGACCTTGTAATGATATATGTAAGTGAAGCTGAGAGAGGTTCTGGAATGATTTGGGACGAAGGTGGGGTTCGAATTGGGAATGAGTGTTTGTATGAGATATGAATGGATGAAGAGGTGACAGAATAAGAGTGGGGATAACTGGAGTTTTTGGTAGACCTAGAGAGAATGAACATGGAGAGAGGGTAGTAGGGTTATGTGCTGAAAGAAACATGTTAGTGGCAAACACGTTCTTCGCTAATAAGGATGTGCATAAATACACATGGATGGGGAAAGGAGAAAGACGTAATGGAAGTGTAAGTTATACGGGATTATCTGATCACACGAGAGTGATGTGTAAGGGTAAATTGGTTGGTGCATGAATAAAGAAGGCGTGATGAAGTTGGATTGGAAGATAGAATCAAAAGAGAAAAGTTTTTAAATCAGAGATAAAGTGAAGAACAGTGAGATTGCTAGAGAGTAGATGAGGAGAAATAGGTGTGGGCAGGGAATATTATTATTATTATTATTATTATTATTATTATTATAAAACAAATACAGAAGTTCCCAATGGAAAGGACGAGCCTACAAGACCAAGGGTGGTCCCATAGGGAAACATACTGCAAGAAAAGAAAAAAAAGAGGAAAAAAAAGAAAGAAACCATATTAAAAGAAAATATGTTAAAACAAAGTAAAACCATATTAAAAATATTTAAAAACAGTCATTGATTAAATAATAAATTTATTTACTTTAGATTTAAACGATGTAATATCAGATGCTGATACATATTCTTCTGGCAGTTCATTCCATTCTTTACAAATATTAGGAATGAAACAGCGACTAAATTGAGTTGCATTACAGCTAACAACAGAAGACGCTTTGCCGTTCCTATTAATAATGTTATTAGAGTGACGTGTGAATCGAGCTGCTGTAAAAGGCTCAGGCAGAGCAGGTTGGAGTGGATGTTCATTATTATTTAAATTCTTAAATAAAAAAATAATGACACGACCAATCTACGTTTCTGTAGGTCAATATTTAGATTGGGCAACATAAATTTAATATTATTGATTGCTGTATTGAGGAATCTAAGATTGCAATCCGCAGCCGACATCCAGACAGTAGAACAATATTCAAATTTAGGCAAAATAAAAGCAAAGAAGGAACGTAAAACTGCATCATTATTACCAAAGGTTTTCTGCATTTTATAAATAGAGCAGTCTTTTGAGCAATGGAGGAAGAAACGGAACGAAGATGAGTTTCAAGAGTAAGCTTTCTGTCTAAAACAACACCAAGCAACTTAATATTATCAGAAGAATCCAGACAAATATTATCAAGCAATAAATGCGGATGATTTGGATTTGAAATTCTACTGGGACTAAAATTAATGGAGTGTGATTTTCCAGCATTCAAAACCATGCCCCAACGAGTACACCAACTAGAGATTTTTACCAAATCTCTATTTATAGAATTTGCCACCTCAACTCGATGTCTTGGTGATGGAATAAATGAATACAATGATGCATCGTCAACATAGGCCATCATGTTATTCTCTAAGTTCTGCCACATATCAGCAGTATATAAAATAAATAACATACGTCCAATGACACTACTTTGCGGAACACCATAGAACTACATTTCCCATCAACAACCACACATTGCTTGCGATTAGATAAAAATTAATTTAAAATAGAATAAAAAGGGCCACCTATGCCCATTAATTTAAGTTTATATAACAAAGCTTTATGATTAACTCTGTCAAATGCAGAACTGAAGTCCAGTGATACTAGCCTGGCTTCAGACCCTGCATCAAGGTTAGGTTGCAACTGGCGCCCGGACCAAATAAGACAAGGCATAAAAATTAAGTAGAAGGTAGTAAAAATTCTTTTATAATGAACTTATTAAGACGTCTAGCCAATAATTTCTCAAAAATCTGTGATATAACAGGAGTTATTGAGATAGGCCTATATTCAGGTGGTAAATGCGAAGCTGCGGCTCCTTTAGGAATAGCGGTTACATTGGCAACTCTCCAACAAAGCGGAAATTTACCGGCACGAATAAGATGTCTAAATAGGATTGACAGTTTAGGGGCCAATATTTTAGCATTGTTCATGTAAAATAAAGGAAATATTCTAGTAGGATCCGTAGAGCAATTGTGGCACAAATTTAAGGAAGTGATGGTGGGTAGTGTAAGAGCTGTATGTGGATATGCTAAAACTGGAAAAAGGAACCAAAACGTTGAATGATGGAAAGACGATCTGGAGTGTAAACTGGAGAGCGCGGCTTACTTATATATACTTAAGATGGGAATGTCAGGAAGGAGATGAGGGAAAGAATACAAGGAGACGAAAAGAAAAGTGATTAAAAAGAGTAAGAAAGAAGCAATGGCGAGGACAAAAGTACATGGCGAAAATACTTCGACAAGTTGTATAATGTGGGTATGGAGAATGACGTGAATGTGAATATGATTCGCTTCATTGGTTTATACCGGACGCTGTATTATGTTATGGAAGAGATAAGCATGCAAGAGGTTGTTAGTGCTGTAAGAGATCTGAAAATTTGAAAAGGAGCTGGAGTAGCTGATGCAGTCACTGAGATGCTGAAAAGTGGTAGTTATTGTGTTATGGTCTGGAGCTGGTGGTTGTGTTGTAAGGCATTTGAACGTGGAAGACTGGCTTGGATAAACGGGAGAAAGACGAAAGTCAAAAGTAAAAGGGAAGAAGTTTGCTGCGTGTTGTAGGGTAGGGAGTATGAAAAGATTCTGGCTGTGCGTTGAAGAAGGACAACTGAGTGGTTGATAGAAGATGAACAATATGGATTAGAGTGGGAAATGATGTGTGGATGAGGTATTTGCACCGAGAAACCTAACTGAAATAACGCAGGATAGGTGATGTAGTGTGATGCGTACGATGGATTTGGATAAAGCTTATGACCGCGTAGATAGGGAAGTAGTGGTGTTTTGGATGAAAAAATGAAAGAACTAAGTGGTGTGACGTATGTGTGGAGATAATATAAGGTTGTGTGATGGCACCAAGGCTCTTTAATAGCTTTATGGGTGAGGTATAGGAATGAGGGAAAGGTGTATTAGGAATGGTGAGAAAGGGATGCTATATATGTTGGTATATGCTTATGTATGCGTGGTAGTGTTAGTTAAGAAATGCATATGGTGAGAATAAGATGGTGAGCGCCGTTGTGACCAAGAGTGGTATGAGGTGGTGACTTGTGAAGCGAATGTCAGGGTGTGAGGAGGGTTGAAAGACCGCATGACAAGTGGGTTGATTAAGTGAAGGTGTGGTTGAAAGTGAAATGGCTGAGTCAGGAGCAATCGGATGATAAGTGTGCATGGAGGTGTTTGTTGCGGTGGTAGGGGTAGTTGTGGCCATTTGGCGTGGGCCAAATGATGGGCGTCTTTGTGTTTAACAGAGGATAAAAGGATATGTGAGGGAGGGTAGTTTTTAGTGGAGTTGATGCGCGCCAACCTCACAATTGTTAGAAAGTGTTGTTTTTAAGGCTTTAAAGCCTTCTTGCTGTTCGCCTATTTTGACCTTGTTCATACGCCTTTGGAAGTTTAATTTAAAGCGAAAACCAACGAGACAATCTGTCGAAAATATATATGAATAGATGTGTAAAGAAAGTGGCGAAGATAGGGGGAGTGAAAATGTATGGCTGATACATAGCCGCAGATCCTCTGCGAGCATTGGAAAAAGTGGGGCACGCCAGTATCCAGATGTCAGCAGCGGCATGCTTGCCCAAGCTACACCTGAGACCCCCTTGGAGAGCGGAATAATCCTTCAGGTTTCAGGGGGAACAAGGGCTTAACCCCTGTTCTCCTGCGTGTTGTGTTCGCACGAGGCTGGTTGGTTAGTGCGAGGGGTGGTGGAGAAAATTCCCCCGCTGAGTTGGGCTTGAAGGGGCTTATGATATTCATTATAAGTTTGAAGTGATAGTTTGATTTGACTGTGTAGTATTGTCTATTTGTGTGAATAATACATTTGTGTTTAGTAATTGTGTTCTTTGTTGGGAGTGGAACAGTGCTTTCTGTTGTTTGGTTGTGATACTTTGCAGTTGTTGTTTTTTTTTAGGATCAGCGCTCGCTTTGCTAGATATCTAAGTTAATTTATATATAATAAGTTAGTGTTCTTTAAAGTGTGATTTAGTGTGATGGTATTTCACTTCCATGAGTGAATTTTTTTTTTTATATATAAGTCAATGACCTTTTTTATTTTTTAGATATTAATTAGGTAAAACTGGCCGAGTGCATTGAGTTGAGAGAAAGGTGGATGGCCGAGGGTGACCATAGGCGTGAGTATTGTGATATTTGTGCTGGATGTGGAATGGTATGGGTGAGGACTGCTTGTGTTGTGTGGGGGCTGCAAGAGTGTGTGTTGGAGTTAGAGGAGGGAAGAGCGATGGATTTGGAAAAAAGAGCTATGCTGGAGTATTTAGACACTGAGCTTAGGAAGGATCTCAGTATTAGGCCCAAGGGGAGTTCTGGGGAGCGTAAGGTTAGCCCATTTAGATTAGATAGGAGTAGTAAAGGAGGGTGGTAAAGGGAGGAAGGAGTCTGGTAGCTAGTGTGGTATCTCCTGTTTGAAATGGAAGTAGGGACACCGGTTTTAAAGGGTTGGGCTTAATAGACCTAGGTAGAGAGTGTAGGTCGGCGCCTATTACTTGTATATAGAAATAGGTCCAGTCTCTTAGGAGACTTCGGAGAAGGGGCGTTATAAGAATCAAATGAATTGCTTGTGGTAGATAATTGAAAGGAGAGTGGATGGAGCTGAAAGGGATGCAGTTGTTGTTTTTGCACGTGGGAGTTAATGACATAGGAAAAAAACTAGTTCGGACGAGCTAGTGCCTTGATATAGGAATTGTTAGGAAAGGTTAGGAATAGTAGTAGGAGGTGAGAAGTGTCAGGAATTTTACCTAAGCTTATAGTAGGCAGTGAGGAGTGTATGTCGCATACAGTTAGGATAAAGTAGAGTGAAAGTATGGGACTAGTGTTTTTGGTGACATGTAGTAAATTTGTTGGAAGGAAGGATTTGTATGCAATGGATGGGTTGCACTTGGGTCGCAAGGAAGTGAAAGTGATGAGTGACTATTTCGAAGGGAGTATAAGTATAGGTTGTCAGAGTAAGTAGGATCACACAGGTAGGTGGGAGGGCATCTAGATAAATTTAAAGAGCAACAGACTGGGAAATGAGGAAATGACCACGAAGGTAGAGAGTAGTAATGATAAGACCATAAAGAATGATACATTAAAATTATACTGCACAAATAGTAGGAGTATAAGGAATAAGATGGATTCGTTAAGAGGGCTAGTGAGTGTTGAGAATTTTGATGTTATGGCTTGATTTGGCAGGAAAGAACTTTAGACCTGAGGTCCAGATTAATGGCTATAATATGTTTCATAGAGAGAGAACAGGATGAAAGAAGGTTGGGTGATTATTTATATTAGAGATAATCTCCAATGTAGTGAAAACACTACAATTAAAACAAATGCTAACACAAAGTCATTATGGCTAGATGTTAAGGAGGGAAAGGATAAAATTGTCATAAGATTATTAGATAGATCACCAAATCTTAGTAAGGAAGCTTCGTGTCTTCTGTGGCAGGAGATAGAACGTATATGTAGAAGTAAACTTGTGTGTTGTGTGTATAATGGGTGATTTTAAACACAGAAATATAGACTGGGAAGCTCTTGTAGGTGATCAGGAGGCTGAAGAATTTGTAAATATGGTGCAGGATAATTTATTTAGACAAGTTATAAGAACTAACCAACTCGGGTGATAATATATTGGATTTAGTTCTAACAAATAGGGAAGAAGGTATTAACAATACAAAGATTAGGGTAAATTTGGAAAAAAGGAACCATTCCAAAACTAGATTTTTTAAAATGAAACGCGATTCTAAGTAAAAGGTTAAAATCCAGCGATTGAGCATCAAAATGGCCTTCATATAAATACCGTGGTTTTCGAGTCTCTAGTTAGATTGAGAACCCGTCGCCTTCGGTTCAGATCGTTGTTTCTGTTTACTCAAGTTCCCCCGGTATTCACCACGCTGACCCATCTCTTTTGTGAAGCCTTACTCTGTTCAGAGCAAGCCTCGAATCGTTTCATACCCGAAGGATTTAAGGATTGACCGGGATTCCTCTCGTCTCATCTGGACCCTCTCCCCCTCAAAGATTTCCAGTTTCCCGTGTGAGACTTCGTGCCAAGCCGCTGCAGTCTCGATTTTGAGGTTATACTTCTCCGGAGCAGAGGTGCCATCGTACGTCTTCAAGAAGGATCGTGAACTCGTCTTCTGCCCCTTCCCCTCCTTCATCTTCGACACCATCAGGATATTCGACCTGGGGCCACGTCCATTGGCCTTCTCCATTCCTCGTGCTGACCCAATAAAGGATATTCACACGAGGCCGCGTCCGCTGGCCTTCTCCCTTCCTCGAGCTGACCCCATTAAAGGTAAAACGATAATTTGCTTTAATCTCACGATAATTGACCCCCTTTCCGACATTTAAATATTCCTTTTGTATAACTGATTTGTAATATTGAATTTAAAAGCTGATTGACGAGTAATTAACCTTCCCCGATTGCCCATTAATCAGTATTATGTCAGAGTTGTCCTTTATTTACACTACTTATATTTCCCGTATGTATATATTATATATATATATATATATATATATATATGTTAACTAGTGACTCATTAAAATTATAATTTTGGTTTTCATTCTTTAAATATACCTTTGAACTGCAACTTGGTAAACTCAGTTAAACGCTATCGGCCCCTGTAGTAAAACGCACACTTATACCTTGTAACTAACGGGTTACTTTTACGAAGTGAACGTACTTGTCCGTACATTAGAGGATATATCTATGCATAACTGTATATATACATATTTCCTTGGTCTTTATCTCTTTCTTTCCTCCCAACCAATATATATATATATATATATATATATATATATATATATATATATATATATATATATATATATACATATATGCAGGTTCTATTGAAGTCCACAGTTGTGGCAGCGTTGTTAATTTTAACTTGCTTACAAATGTTTTTAACGGGTCCTCGAGGCTGGAAAAAACATCCGCGAATGACATTCTTTATTCCTAGACGTCTTTCGACCGTGTTAGGTCATCTTCAGGGAATGAACAGAAATGGAATTATGAAATTAAATGAAAAGAGAGGTGGGAGACAAAGAACAGCTCTTCCGGCCCTCCCCCGCCCCCCTTGGCGCTCATGGAGCGGCCACGGAGGGAGGGGGGAGGCCCGGTACTCCTTTATAGACCCCTATAATCACACTGTCTAGAGCCAAAGTAGGCTCCAATCACTGTAAGTACGGCGGTTAGGAGTGAGAGGGAGAGGAAGAAGAAGGTTTTAGGATAGAACAGCGAAGAAAATAGTAGGAGATAAAAGTGGACTTAGTCATGGGACCTACAGCTTAACGCGGAATCCGAACCACGATGTGTCACTTGTCTCTAACTATAACTTTGCAGTTTATCGTGACCCCTGTCCCACGTATCGCTGTGAGTCCCGTGTGCGAATATGATAGTAAAAAACGAACAGATGCAGAAGGCTAAAGGAAGTAAAAGGTTTGCAAAGAGATGCTAAGTTGTATGGAGATCAGGCTTATCTCTGTTCATTTTAGGTAGTATAGTTAGCCTGATAAAGTCAGAAAGTAGTATTGGTATTTATGAGGCGTTCAAACCGTTATTAGTAAATATTCTTACTAAAAACTGGTGTAGGTTTCTATATCTCTATCTATTCTTTCTTATTCCTATCCTAGTTATAATTGACTATATGCTATTCTCTGGTTTACTTCGGTTAATTAATTACTCTTAGTCGTCGTCGAGTATTACTCTCTTTCTCTAGGTGTAGATTTCTTCTTCGTCTTCTTCTCCTCCCTCATCTATCTTTGGGAAATTTAGGAATAATCTGTGTGATCTCCATCATTCTCTTTGGGCAATTTGGTTACTTAATTCAATTCCTACTTCATTCTGTATCTTTTCTAAGACTGTCTTTGCTTTTTTTGCAATTATTCTGTTAAGTGGCTTTATCATTGCCCCCCTTTGCAGGTCTTGTAGTCTTCTTCTTTCTCCTCTTCTGGTGTTTGTTATTAAGTAGATAGCTTTGTTTTGGACTTTTTGGAGTCTTAATAGGTTACTTCTCGAGATCGTGTACATCGCGATGGTTGGATAAATAATCGCGGACTGTACTATGGCTTGATAATATTTTCTCTTGTTTTTCATGCTTAGGTTAACTAACTTGTACAGTAAAGCCAGGTCGCTCTTCCCTCGATTTACCCTCTCAGTTACGTGCCTTTTAGAACTTGATTTCGTAATGGTTAGTCCAAGCACCTTACATTCTTTGTCATATCTGTAGCGCTGTACACGGGTACCATTTTAAATTTATCCCCGTTAGTTTTAATTTTTCATTTTCTTCGTATCTATTAATGCTTCTTATCTCTCCTGCAGTCATCTTAGCTTGCATTGGGCCGTTACTGTAGAGGCAAACTATGATCATAGTGACGCCATCGGCAAATTGGATGTTCAAGCAGCCTTCATTTCTTGGTGGTGTTATATATGCTGTGTAGATTGAATAGAGAGACGGACTCAGACAGCCGCCTTGTGGCAAACCCGCAGCGAGCTCGAATATTTCGCCCTGATGTCATCCTATTTCCACATAAGCACGTCTCTCCATTACATAATCACATAAAATCTTTCGATCTTGTTGTTCATTCTTAATCTGAGTATCTTGAGTTGTATACCCCTCTGCCATACTTTGTCGAATGCCTTGGACACGTCCCGGCATACGATGTCTACGCTCATTTTTTTCTCTCTTTGCTTTCGCCATCTTTTCAAGGATGACTCCAAGGGCCATCTCCGTGCTTCTGTTTTTTTTTCTGAAGCCAAATTGGCAGCTGTTTCTCCGGCCATTATCGTCGAGGAATTTGGACAGTCTGTTATTTATTATTTTTTTCCAATACCTTACCGATGAAATCTAGCACTTGATCTGGAGGTTTTCCCGCCTTGGGTATGAATATCATCTTCGCCACTTTCAGTTCACCAGGAAAGTATCCTGTGTTCAAGCACGCATTGAAGACGTTTCTCACTCCCTCCAGTATGTTCGGGGGTGCTTCGATGTAATTTAATCTGGTGAGTCCCGATCTGCCTGGGGCTCTCTGTTGGAAGTTCTTTATGGTTTCTTTTAATTCCTTAGATGTAATGATTGCGTCTATTCCGTCGTTGTTGTTTCTCCTTTCCTCGACAAAGTGGAAGGGGTATGTCCTTTCGATCTCTCCATTGAGTTCGTCCACGATCTGATGTTTGAAATCAATGTCATAGTTCTCATTCTCTTCTTCGCTAATTTTGAACACATTTCCCCAGTGCTCTCTAAATAATGCCTCTATTTCTTCCTCATCTTCTAAAATGCTGTTCCCTCCATCCTTAATTTTCATTTTATCCTTTGTTGTCCGAGGCTTTAATCTGTTGATATGTTTCCAAAATTTTCTTAGTGATGTTTCCACATCAATTTTCTCGATGTGCTGATCCCATTTCTCTTTCTTTTTTTCATAAATTAGTGATATTAGTTCTCTTTTCTGTCTCCTGAGTGCGTTGTATGCTTCCCTTGATGTTCCGAATCTTCTTATATTTTCTGCCGCCCGGCCGATAACCTCAATCAAAGCCACTATTTCTGGTGTCCACTTAAATTGTTTAATGGTTTGGAACGAGTTAATAAGGATGGCCCTCTTCTCTGCCCTTTTAATTTCTTCTCTGCTCCTATCCAACTTCCCGTCGATTTCCTCTAGAGTGGCTTCCCAGAGCGGGCTGGGCAAGTACGTCTGAAGTAAGTCTTTGTACTTATCACAATCCGCTATATGGTATGCATTCCATTTCTTCGAAGGAATTTGTATAGGATTCTTGTTTATGTACATTAGAGTCGCAGTGTGGTCACTGCAAGCAACATCTACTGGTTCCATAAAATAGTTAAAGGGCAGATTGAAGTTAGCCAGGCATATGTTTTGTTGCGTGTTCTCTTTGTAAGTATGCAGGAAAATTGGGTCCCAGTCTTTGCAGTATACGTCTATTGATAAGCGTGTTAAGTTTTTTTCCGACTCTGTTTGTATTTCTGTACTAAGGAGTCCCGCAATGGTCGTTTAAATCGCCCATCAAAATGACCGGTATCCTATAGTTGAAGAGTTTAGTAAAGTTTTGTACCGGTAATTGTGGGCGCCTGGGTGGCTGGTATCCAGTTGCAACAATGATGTTGCTTAATTCCATTTTAATTTCAAAGCTAAATATGCATCTACCAATCTTTGTATAGTTTTGTACTGCAGTCCTTGCTTGACCATTATTGCCGCTCCGTCGTGTGTTTCTCCTGAAGGATTTGTGTTAATAACATTGTAGTCCATATCTTTAATTTCTCGTTTTCTGTGTTTGTCCCATGTTCTGATATTAGTATAACATCTGGGTCAATCTTTCTGAATAAGTTTACATACATAATTTCCTTGTCTTTTCATCCGCATATGTTAATTTTTAGTATTTTTAATTTCTTAATATCCATAATCCAATTGTCCATTTCCGTTCGTTTATTCGTTTTCCGTTTAGTTTATCCTATCTGTTAAGTTATTGGTGTTTCTTCTTTTTCTGGTTCTTCTTTCGTTTCTCCTGGGTTCTTCCTCTTCTGACTGCATTCGAGGGTCCCTCTGCTAGTTCATCTCTAGGTGATGGACCCCTTTTAATTGCCGATTTAGATCTGTTCTTTCTTTGGGCTTTCCTAAGAGTAACCCGTGTGCAATCTTGCTATGTGTCGTTGGAGGAATTTTCAGTCTCTGAGTCTTCGCTGTTTGTGTCCTGTTCTGTTTCTTCTGCCTGTTGGTTTCCTTTCGCCTCTTCGATTAACTCATGTTTTCTCTTTTCTGTGACTTTGATTCTGAAAATGGCCGATGAGTGGACTTCTTTGGGGAATTTTATCGGTTCGAGCCCGTTTTCCTGTAACATGGTGTTGACTGTTGTTGCATAACTTCCAGGGTTGGGCTATGTTCATCACGTGGACATGTAATATACAAGTAAATATTTTCATGTTGAGCGTACCATCTAAATTAATCTGAGTTACCGGTCCTTGTTGGTCACTTTTTTTCCATTTCTGCGTATGAGTTTTTATTTACGTTCGTATTATTTCTGTTTGACTCTGTTTCTTTTCTCTTTATAGTTTCTCTTCTTTTGGGACAGATCATGGCCATAGTTCTGTGTCCCTCTTGGCAGTTAATACATCTTTTAACTGTGTTGTTGCAGTATCGCCAAGAATGGCCTTCAGTTCCACATTCAGAACAGATTATAAGGTCTTTTGGAGGGCAATTTTGCGTCGTAAGTTTTTCCAACGCAGAACATCTGAAGCATATCTGTATACTTGTGAAGACGTCTCTTTGTATGTGGGCGGAGGGGATCCTCATGTTGAAAGCGAGAATTCCCTATTCCATGATCCTTGAAGCCATTTCGGTAGATTCACAAATGACCTTGAAAATGGAAGTGCGATCTTTAAATTTGACCACATCTGCTATTTTGAGCCATCTCTGTCTCTCCTGAAGTTCTTCTCTTATTTATTGGCATGAGTGCTCTCCTACCCAGGACTCAATTTTTCGGCAGATGACACTTCTGTTAGCTGTGATTTGTGGTGGTACTCCAGCTTCCAAGTCCAACTTCCTTAGCGTAATGCTCCCCGAAGATGACAGTAGCTGCTCTACGTCTTTATTTTCTGAGGCAAATAACTGTGAATCTAGATGGTGTCTCAATGCACTTGATTAGTGGTATTTCCAGATCTATAAATATACATTGCACTACTTCTTGTGGCGATCTTTTCCTTCCATTGGGTATGAGTTTCAGTGGAAGCCTTTTGAAGTCCGGTGGGTCCATCTTTTCGGGACTCATCCCCTCTCTGAGGAGAGGGGTTCTTATGTCAATCTTCAGCTGTGGAGTCTTAACCAGTCTCCACTATTGGGAGGAGCTCCTCTATCTGTGCTAGTTCTATCTCGCCTACCTTCCAATTTTCGCACTCTCCTTGGTCAACCCTACCTATCTGGGCCTAGCCCTAACAGCGGTCCACAGTTAGGCTCTGGCTCGTGACTGAGAATCAGCCCCCCTTTTCTGGCCCCCTAAGAGGGTCTCCTGGAGGGGTTTACTATACCTTACTACCAACTGCAACTCAGACCTTGCTGGTGACCAAGTTATGTAGTGCTAGTGAGAAGTAAGTTTGAGGTAAAAAGTATGAAAAAGGAGTCAAGAATTTAAAATAAGGAAGAGCAACCCCTGGAGGGGGGGCTACTCCGCTCAAGAGGAAGAGAAGGAATCTCCAATCAGCCCCAGGAGCGCATATATTTCTTCTTAGAAGTTTTCTTGACAAGGCGTTTTATTTAGGTCCTTCCTAAAGCTTTTCCTCCTTTACCTGTGATAGCCTTTACCAGTTCACAGCGAAAGCGCAAGCGTACAGACTGAGTAAATCAAATGGAATTATTTTTTTTATTTTTTAGGGGGAGAAAATGTAAGGTTCGCGGTTACCCCTCCCCTCTATACCTCTCCCACGATTGGTGGGGCACATAAGAGGAGGAGGCCCGCGGCCGACTTGCTCCTGGAGAAACTCCCCCACACTTCTGACTCTCAGTTCAAGTGAACTGATAGTGAAGTGCTTAATGGGAAGTCCGGAACAAGCTTTAGAAGAGGTTTATATCTGTGGGAGACGGAAAGTTTTGAGTTAAAAGAGGACAGATTGGTGATGAGGCAGATTGAGCAATCTCGATAGTCAAAGGTGGAAAGAGTGGAATACCTTTGCCCGAGGGACAAGGAGGACCTGCTGATTAACGTGGATTCCGAACCACCCTTATGCATTTACTCATCATTCATCATTCTTACTTCCTTTCTCACACTTTAGCACCTATGTTCCTCATACAGAAGCGGGAGGACCGTCTAATCTCTGTTCCTTTATTCTCTTCATCTTTCATTCATGTGTTTATTGTAGCATTCATGCCGTTTTAAGTTATCTTAGCTCTGAGCTTTGTGTATGTATTGTTATGTTACTTGTTTTTTCTTTCTTTACTTTGTTTCACTTTATCTTGTTGTTAGCACTTTTTCACTTTAGTTTCACTTTTTCACTTGTTATACTATTAACTTTCACTTCACTATTATTTTTGTTAAACTTTTTAATACTATAGTTCACTTATTACACTTTTAGCTCACTATGTTCGTTTTATTTCTGTTTTACTGTTAACTTTCAATTCGTTATCATTTTTGAAAAAACTTTTTAATATAGTTCATTTTGTTTGCATTATTTCTGTTTACACTTGATCTGTGTTGTCTTCTTTGTCGGTTGTTTCTTCCTATTAGGTTGTTTTAATTCGGTTGTCTTATTAGGGTATCAATCTGGTGTCTTGGTTGGTTATTTCATTGATTGGGTTTGTATATAGTCGGGTAAATATCTTTATCGTTATGCTTATCCTTCTCTCTTTTTGAATTCTACTTAAGTAAACATGGATACCTCCTCGATTCTCAGCTGTTGTCTGCCGCTGGGAAATCGAGTGTTAAAGGGGACTCCAGCTCTGGTGTTCGTGTGCTCTGCAAATATCGGAGGTAGATCGTCTATCTACCTCCATATTTTCTCCGCTCTGTTCCTGATGTTGATGTTGAGCGTTTCTAATCTTGCTTCTTGGTGTAGATGCTGTAGTCTTCTTCTCTCTCTCCTACGTGTGTTGGTGATTAGGTAGAAAGTTTTATTTTCTATTCTCTGGAGTTCCAATTTTTTGGTCCTTGTTTCACCGTTGATAGGGATTGGCAGATATAGTAGTACCTCTCTTCCTAGTGCAAGATAGAATTTTTTTTATTTTTCATGCCTAACCCTCTTATATCGTACAGTAGGTTAAACATCGGAATAGCCTTGTTCTCCCTCTCCATTATATGTTGTTTGTAGCCTCTTTTTAAATGTTATTCTGAGTCCTATCACTTTGTCCTCACTATGATATCTGTAGTTCTGATATTCAACTACAATTTCAGCTGTTTTGTTCCTGGAGATTGGGATTATTGTCCTTGCCTGAAAACGTACGTTCCTGTACGGAGTGACGGCGAGTTGGCTTATGTCGCCCGCGAACTGTATGTTTAGGCAACCAGGTATTATTGGTGGTGGCAGGTCTGCTGTGTATATTGGATACAGCATGGGGCTGAGACAGCGCCCCCCGCGGCAGTCCAGCTTCAAGGCGACTGACAGCTCACCTTCAAGATGGAGCGATTAAAAAACACGCTCACTCTCATAGCACTAACCTAACCCGTGATAAACTGAATCAGGACACCTCCATCATCCTGAGACTCCCAAATCGCAGAAGATTGCGGATGGCCGAAGCCGTCATCATTCAAATGAAGAAACCGGCAATTAACGTGCAACTTCAGCTGGTACCATACTCCAGACATTTCGGTGTCATCGAGTTGACCACCGTTAAAAGAAGCACGTTTTCAAACTTCATTTTCCTTTGCCTCCTTTGCCAGAGAACTATATCGGAGTGACAAATAGTCAGATTGGGATTGCGATATCAAAGGTGGTGAATATGTGGGAGAATAAGATAGGATAGATAGATATAATAGTGTAGAAGGAGAGTGATTGATGTGGTGATAGTGGTAGGGTAATAATGTCAATGATGTGTGCGATTATGAGTGTGTGTGTACCAGGTTGCCTGGCAATCGCTTTATGTTGCTTTATTTTGATTTATTTTACTTTTATTTATCTTTTGTTAGCATAGGAGCCTTTGTTTTATTAGTTTCATAAATAGTTATTTATGCAGTTTTCTCTTTCAAGGGAAGCGTGCTAGCTAAGGCAACCAAAGCAGTCTGGGTCAGAATTTTGCTGAATAATAGTTAAGAAAAAAATTGGTGTGGAAGATAAGATGATAAATTGTGGGTGAAGAGAGTAGTGAGGTAGTGAGGGCTACGCTTTTTATTTATTTAGATTTCTTTTTCTTTGTCCATGACCTTCAACGCATTCAAGCTTTTCTTTTATACTTATTTTGCAACCCTTTTTCTCCCTAAGTTTTGAAATATTTTTTTTTAATTATTAAAATGATCATATTTATTTATTTTATTTATTTACACATTCATATATATATATATATATATATATATATATATATTTATCCCCTTAATATTATACTTATTTTAAGAGAGAGATAAGATTTTGCAAAGTAATACTATATGTACTTAATCAAGTAATCTAATTCTTCTATACTATATTTTATTTTTTTGTTTATTTTTTACTTTTTATTAATTACTAGTTATATTGAAATATATACATTTATATAGCTTTCATTCAACACATTCAATCATGTTTGTGACTGTATTTGTTAATATATAGTGTGTGTATTTGTTTGTTCAGTGTTGTCTTTATGTGAACAACGGTGCCAACTGTTCCTCTGAGCATTGTTTCAAGCTGAGAAATTGCCTAGTTCTGGTCACTTTCTCCCTTTTGCTCGCTGGGATGTTTAGAACCTCCGCTAGTTCGGGCACCGTTTCATTCAGGATCATCTCCCATGTTCCTTTGGACAGACTTTGAGTCGCCAGATTGATTGGTGTCAAGGAGGCTCTCCGGAGGAGTTCTCTTTCGGATATTTGATCTCTCCTTCTGCGTTTGTTTATGTAGAGAGACGCCTTGTTCTGGACTCTTTGCATACGCTTCAAGCAAGACGTACTTAGGGTTTGGGCCACCACCACGGGGTATATGAGTGTTGCTCGAATATGCATAAAATCTAACTTACCGATGTTGTTAGAGCTCATATTTCTAAATCTGTGAAGTTTGTTGAGTTCTAACTTCGCCAGATTTTCCCGCGTTATGAAGTGATGGCTATACCTGGTAGAGGTGATGTTGAGCCTCAGAACACTCCCTTCTTGGTGATAGGGAAATATTAGCTCCCCTATTGTCACATCCGCTGTTTTTCTGCGACCGAGGGCGAGGATCTTGAATTTTCGGCTATTCGTGCGGATCTTCCACTTTATTTCGTACTTATTTACGTTGCTGATTTCATTGGCAGTCTCGAGAGCCTGAGCCCTGGGATTCTTGTATGTACCAGGGATCACCTCGGTTATATCATCCGCAAACTTGAGATATAATGAGTCCTCCTTTACCGGAGTTGGTAAATCTATTGTGTAGATTAGATAAAGGAGGGGGCTCAGACAACTTCCCTGCTGGACTCCGGCCACGAGGAGGAACTCGGGTCCTTGGTGACCCTCAATCATGATTCGGGCGCGCCGTTCCACGACGAAGTCGCAGATAATTCATAACAAGATCGGGTCTAGCTGAAGGTTCAGGATCTTATGTTGAAGGCCCCTCAGCCAGACCTTGTCGAAGGCCTTTTGCACTTCCCTTAGTACGATGTCAATGTACTTTCCATCCGCTCGGCACTTGGCTATTTTCTAGGTTAGGAACGCGAATGCGATGTCCGTTCCACGCTTCTTCTGAAACCCATGTTGTTGTGGGCCTCCTTCTTATCAAGTGGCTTCTAAAGCCTGTTGGTTAGGGTTTTTCCAGAATTTTGCCGATGATTTCCAAGAGGAAGATGGGCCTGTAGTCCATCGGCTGTTCTGGTAACTTTTTCCATTTGGGATAAAGATGACTTTTACTACCTTGTGTCCGTTAGAGAAGTAACCAGTGTTCAGTGCCGCATTCATTACATTGGTAATAACCTGTAACAGGCGTGGGGGAGCATTTACCGGATGGTTTTGGTAATCCCTGTCCAGCCCAGAGCTCTCTGCTTGAACGATTTGAGCGTGCTCAGGAACTCCTCAGCAGTGTCGGACGTCCGTGGCCCTCAATTCTCCTCTCTTCGGAAATGTGCGGGTGGGGATGCGTGCGGTGGATTATAGTATTGAGTTCGTCAATCACCTGGTGTTCGAATTCCAGGTCGAAATCCTCATTCTCATCAGGGGGGATAGAGAATATTTTTCGCCAGTACCTCCTGAACCTTCTTTCGATTCTCTCTGGATCTTCTATTATTTCCCCATGTTCTTCCAGCCTTATTTTCTTTTTGGGGGGCATACATCTCAGTTTTTTATCTCCCTGCAGAATTTATGGGGGTTCTGCTCTGTGTCGAGCCTCTCAATAATTCCGTCCTATATGGCCCGTTGTTGTACGTTGATCCGCTCTTTGAGTTCTTCTCTGAGCTGTCGGAGTCTTCTGGTGTGATCTCTGTTTGGGCCAAATTGCCTGACTTCCTCATAGACCTTTCTATGTTCTGAAGCAATATCTCGCATCTCCTCGGTCCACCTGGGATGCGGGGGGCTTTTGTGCGTGATGTATGGAATTCACTTTTCGTCCGCTTCCATGATCAGGAGTGTTATACGGTTAATTTCTTCGTCAATCTCTTCCAGGATAGCTTCGCTTAAGTTGGCTGGTTCAAAGCTGTTGAACATTCGCTTGTACAGCTCCCAGCAGACAATATGAGCCTCCCAATTTTATGTTTCTTGTAGCGCTTATTTTCCACTTAAAAATTTCCCGCGTCATGATTGGTCAATTTTTGTAATACTTATGTTCGCGTAGAAATACTATATATAATGTAGCAATTTTTGAATAATTCCATTGAAGGAACGTTATTCGCAGTTAATAATTGACATGCTTACGTAAAGTTTTCTCGCCGAATAATATTTGTGCTTTTCGGAATTCTTACGTTCGAAGCAAGGACACGCAAGTCGAGCCAGCCGATTTTAAAAAAGCTCTCTGGTTGTTATTGGAAAGAGAAATAATACTTTTTTCATCGGTCACGCAAAACTGACATGAGCGCTTAAGCTCCCTACATCGTTCCCCGCCGGCGGGAACCGTGAAATCGTGGACCTGGACTGCCCATAACCCTCGTCCCAACTATGCCAGTCGTCTGTGATGTGACATAATTGGGGGAATTGAAGGAAGCTGGTCTGAGGAGTAGCCCACAGCAGAAATCAATTTCAGAGGCCCCCCAGGAAATGGGACGGACTGCGAACTCCGTTGATTCAGCTCTTAGCTTTATTGATGTGGGTTTACCGCCCAAGATTATGGAGGGACATGCAACCGTCTCGAGGCTATGGAGGATACAGTCGCGAATTTAATAATAACCAAGGGGGCGGCACCTCCCAGGTGAAGGAAGTTGATTCGGCCTTCATCCATCATCAAGTCCGCCATAATTCACCCCTTGGGAAGATCCCTTACCGGGCCCATCCCTCATCATCCATCACCCCATCAATTGCAGTACTGGTTTAGGGAGGCATGGGACCGCACTACGGCGGGGAACACCCCTATTCTGAATTTATATCTCACTCAGTAAGTACATAACATCACTCACATTAAACTCATTCACATAACACAATTCAAGAAAGAAGACTTGGAAAAATAAGAGGAGGAATAACCCGGAACAAGGACCCCACCCCCCCTCAGGGGAGATGGAAACAACGAAGAGAGTCCCCTCAGGGGGCTCCCCGGCCAAGCAGTTCCAGCCAAAGCTCAGGTATGCCTGTTTCTTTTTGAAAAACTTAAGGTTGCGCTCATCCGCTTGATCAACATACCCAATGGCTACATAGCCTTTAGCATGAGGATCCTATCGGAAAACATTAAAGAGGAAAATTTCACAATATCCAAATGTGTTTTTCCTGTTACAAACTGGAGAGTCATACAAGCCACCGTTGCCCCAACAAGGACAAGAAGCTATGCTCAGAATGGGGGCAAGAGGGACATAGATTTAAAGAATGTGCCTCAACAACCAAAAGGAGCCTAAATTGCAACGGTGACCACCGAACATTGACACTAAATTGATGCTGCAACCGCAGCATCAAGAACTAATCAAATAGTCTTAAATCAACCGACGATGCAGTTCAACTCAGAATTGAGCTCGAAGATTCTGACATGCGTCCTCCACGCCCATATCACTAAAATGGGAAGCCCAGGAAGCTACGAGAGTGAACTCAATTCCCTACCACAGGCAAAAAAACCTGCCTACTATCAAAGTGCCCACATCGCCGGACTCACTAAAAATACTGAATATGAGCACAGCCTTACCCATACGATCACGAAAAGAAGAGAAGCAGTCTTTATCCAAGTAGGATTCGGATGATACTGAAGAAGAGTCATCAAGCGACTCGCAACCCGAAATGGAAGAGAAAGAACTAAGAACGAGATCTTAGAGGGCCTCGAGGAGTAAATCGAAGACTCTCATCCAACCCAGAAAACAACTACCAAAGAAGAAAAAGGGCTTGGAAGTAATCCACAAAGAAACGAATCAAAATCCATCCCCTGCTCCTCAAAAGGTCCCTAGCAGGGACCCTAGACTAAAGAAGGTAGATTAGTCCTCATGATGCAAAGAGACAGCTTAAGAATCTTGACTATCAACACTGACGGATGGACCACAAAAAGAGTGCATTAAGGTAATATTTTCCAACAAATCGATGCTGACCTAATACTCATTTCGGAGCATGGAGTTAACGCGGATAGGAACATAATCGAGATATAGAACTATGACGTGTTGACAGTGAACCATTCTCAAGAACGATACGACGGGGCAGCCATTGCGATAAAGAAAGGAATCAAATTCAAGCAATTCAGGAACTTGGAAGAAGCCTACCTCGCCATAGAGATAGAGATAAGCCTGGGAAAGATGGTCATTGCCACGGGATACCAACCCCCAAGACGCAACTATTTGCCGAACCACACTATCGCGAGTATACTCGGGCAAAGAGTCCCTACGATATTTATGGGGGACCTGAAAGCACGCTGTGCCGATTCTGGGTATACTCAAAGCAACGGTATAGGCAGATGCTTGAATACTCTCCTAGACAGGAAAATCGTCCAGAGACTGGGTCCCGACTTTTCGACCTTCATCACGGAAATATGCGCCACCAAGCCGGACATCTGCTTGGCCAACTTCCTCTTACCCTTTGACTATCACATGAGCCCTAAAGTGACACCTTGCAGCGACCATATAGGGATTAATCTACATATCAACGTTTACCCTATAATGGTACCATCGCATACAAGGAAGAATTACAGCAGGTGAATTCGGATAATTACGAGCGAATGCTAAGAAATTACATCCCAGCGAACCTCGACGAAGCAACGCTCGAGGAAATAGACAAAGAAATGGAGCGACTAAAGACTCAGACGATCGAGGCTGGCAGAAAGTCGATTCCCAAAAGTACATACAAAACGATCTCAACATAAAAATGGATTGTATCAGGTGAGCATCAACACGGGAACATCCCGTGATATAATGTATCGTATCAGAGAGATAAAAGAATAACTAAAAATTCTAATTTGCGAACAACAAGAGACAAAATGGAATGAAGGTATCGAAGAACTAGATAACGGAGCAACACTGAAAGAATTCTGGGCGAAAATTAGGAGAATGAGAGTAAAACCCCAGAAGAAAAAGATGGAATTAGAAGACGACCAAGGTGAAATTAAATCAGAGAAAAATGAAATGGAGGAGATTCTCAGGCAATACTGGGAAAAGATTTTACGAATCAGTGAAGAAGAAAATGAAGACTTCGACATACATTTTGAAAATCAGATTATAGACTAACTGAATGAGATCATTGAGAGGACGCATCCTGACCACCAAATAAACAGGCAGGAAGGAGAAGAAGAAAGAGTGACGCTAGAAGAACTAGAAAGCGCGCTCCACTCCTTTAAGCAAAAAGCTCCAGGACGGTCAGGCTTGACAAAGTTAAACTTCTTCAAAGCACCGAGATGCGTGCGGGAAGGTTTACTCAACATCTTTAATGCCTGCCTAAATGTAGGATACTTTCCCGACGCATACAAAACGGCAAAAATGATCTTTATTGCCAAACCTGTAAAACCAACGACGAGGAAGGAGAGTTATCGCCCAATATCCCTTCTGGAAATTGGGGGAAAACTCTTAGAGAAAATACTTAACAGAAGACTCGACGAACACTTGGAGGAAAATTCGCTCTACAACGAACAGCAATACGGCTTCAGAAAGAAGAGAAGCACCGAAATGGCAATAAATGTCATCACGGAAAAGATTGCTCAAGCGAAGAAAAACAGGAGCTATATCGACATAGTATGCAGGGACGTGTCAAAGGCATTCGATAAATTATGGCTAAGGGGGATGCAATAAAAGATCCTCCAACTGGGTTTAAGCTAAAAACTTGAACAAATCTTCTGTGATTATGTCATGGAGAGGTCGGTCTACATCAGTATAGGGCGCACAGACGGTCCAGCCTCTAATCTACAGGCAGGAGTACCTCAAGGCAGGTGCTTCAGTCCAACCTTATACTCGATATATACAGCCGACATACCAGAGCCAACCCACCCCTCTAGCCTGAATATCCAGTTCGCCAATGACATAAGTCAAATCATAGTTAGTGGATATAGATACGCACCTTGACAAGCTCGAAAGACTGCCGAGGAAATAAGAAAAATCAACGCTTATGAATCAAAATGGAAAATCCGAACTAATGGCAACAAATTCAAGATCGTGCCATTAGGAAGAAGAAAAACAGCTGATGTGAGAGTGAAGGATACGCGTTATCCCCACACAAACGAGTGCAATGTACTCGGGATGAAGATTACTTCTAACAGGTACAAGAAGCACCTCACAGAACGGATCCAAAAAGCAACTTCGGCAGTCAGAGCCTTCTACAGATTCAGAAACCTCAGCCAAATGAATAAAAACAAACTGTATCTGACGCGAGTCAGACCCACCCTCATCTATCCCTCTGCAACTCTGTTCAGAGCCTCTAAAACAGCACAGAATGAGTTGCAGAAGATACAAAATAAGTGTCTGTATATCATCACCAATACACGAAGGAGGGAAAGGAGGAAGCGAGGGGATCTGCACAGAGCGGTGGACATCAAGCCGCTCAATACGATCTTAAAGGAAAGGGTGTCAGATATAAATGAGAAAATTACAATGAATACCACCGAGGAAATTAGAGCACTCATCGCAGAAAACTAACCAGGTCCCAGTCGCGCAAGATTCCCAACAGCGTCAGCAAGCTTGGAAATGCAATTGTCCCATTTTTTGCATAAGAAAAAACTATCAACCAAAATCGACGATGAAAAGCAACCGATAATGACGATTTAAACCGATTTTGCCTAAAAACCAAAGAAGACCACAACTACCTAGTGAAGACAACGAAGAAAAACAAAAATAAAATGAAGAAAATAGGTAAGTACGAGTATGAAACACAGAACACACAAAACACAAATACTAAACAACCAAAGATGCATATAGCAAATCAGTTATAAAACCAAATAAGACACACGTAGGAATTGATGTAGAAACAAAAAACATAAAATAATCTAAACAAACAAACTACACGTCAAGTTAATATTTAAAACGCAAAATACTACAAGAATCCAAAGATTTGAACGCCTTATAATAATATATATGTATATATATATATATATATATATATATATATATATATATATATATATATATATATATATATATATATATATGTATATATATACATATATATACATTTATAAAAAAACAATACTAAATAAACATCAAAGCAAACAAAGAAAGAGATTAGCCTGATCTACAGGCACTTTTGCAAATCTTGCAACCCTGAGACTTTTTTATTTTATCACTATCCTTAAACCCCACTATTCTAATACATCACTATCTCTCATATTCACATACTCACCACTTCCCAAAGACAAAAAGACATAATTCCATTTCTGTTAATTCCCTGAAGATGACCTAACACGGTCGAAAGACGTCTAGGAATAAAGAATGTCATTCGCGGATGTTTTTTTCTCGCCTCGAAGACACCGTTAAAAAACTTGTAAGGAATATTAAGAAAATACAAGTTAAAATTAATAACGCCGCCACAGCTGTGGACTTCAATATAACCTGCATACAACATGGCCTTTTCCTTAAGTATATTTATATATATAAATATATATATATATATATATATATATATATATATATATATATATATATATATATATATATAGTAAGCTTTATAATAATAACTCTAAATATATTGGCATGACAACTACCACACTTTCGAGATGGTTAACTATGCATCTTCAAAGTGGAGGGCCAAAAAACCATGTGTACATAATATTAACCTAACGAGAGATATGCTCGTTGATAACACCATTCTTAAAAGAAAAAAGGTTAATAAAAATGGTATATTCACTCTTTGGGAATATTTGGATAGTGGTAGATAATAGATGGTGAAAGGAGGGGGGGGGGGTCCCTTGTTTGAGGGGCATCGCAGGCGTTTTTATTTTTTTTAGTTATTTATTTTTCCTTTTTGTTTTGTTGTTGTTGTTTGTTGTTTGTCTTTGTATTCGTTTTTCTTTAGTGTTCTTCTCTGTATTTGTTTTTTTGTCTTAAATTCTAGTGTTGGCGCGATGTTGAGCATTCGAACCTTTAGTAGTTCTCAAACATAGTTCAATACTTCGCGTTTTTGTTCTATTGTGTTTGCTTTTCTTATTTACTTGTAGGTTTGGTGTCTGTCTCTTAGTTGTATGTTTTGTGTTTTGTGATTTTTATGTTCATGTGTATAAGTGTGCTATGTTCTCCTCGGAGCAGTGTCTCGTACTTGGGAAACGCCGATTTCGAGCGACCTTCCCGCGTAATCTTGCAGGGATGTTAATACTGCCGCCAGTTCTTCTTAGTTCTGGGATGATGTCATTGGCCATTGTAGACCAGTCTTTTTTGGCCAGTTTCTGCGTAGCGACATTAATGGGCTCCAGACGTTGTCTGCGGTGCAGTACCCTCTGCCGAAGCTGCTCTCTTCGTATGGTTTTATTGATGCAGAGTTCTGCACTCGCTGGAGTCTCCTCATAGTGGTCTTGTTGGCTGCTTAAGTTAATACTGCAGGGTAGATGAGCTTAGCCCAGATGAACATCAGGTATAATTTCCTGATGTTCGCCGAGCTAAGATCACGGAACCTATATAGCTTGGGGATTTCTCTTCTAGCCAGAGTCTGCCTCTCCTTGTAGTGACTCGAGTATTCGTGGACGGAGATCTTTAGGCCTAGGATGGTGCCTTCGGCGGAGTAGCCGTATCTCTTCCCATCTATTATAATGGGCCACGTTGACTCTCGGCTCAGCAAGAGGATTTTTAATTTCTTCCTATTTGTCCGGATTTTCCACTTCTTCTCATATTGGTTGATGTTAGAGATCTCTGCAATTGTGTTGGTTGCCTGATCCCTCGCTTTCCTGACCCTACTGGGGACGATCTGCGTGACATCGTCTGCGTATTGCAGATACATCGTGTCCCGGTGTATAGGAGTAGAGAGGTCGATGGTGAAGACCATGTAAAGCAAAGGACTCAGGCAGCTCCCCTGGGGAACGACCGCTTTGAGCTCGAATTCTGGTCCCTTGTGTGTTTCTATCATGATACGCGCCCTTCTGTCCATGATGAAGTCACAAATGATCCTTTCCAGGACCAGGTTTAGCTTGAGACCTAGGATCTTGTACTGTAGTCCACTCAGCCAAACCTTGTCGAAGGCCTCCTGCACGTCCCTCATCACGATGTTAACATATTGACCCTTTGCTCGGCAGTGCGCGATCTTTTCAGTTAGGAGCGCCAGGGCCGTTTTCGTGCCCATTTTTGGTCTGAATTCATGTTGTTGTGAGTTGTGCGCTCCTAACTTATCTAGCTGATTTTGTAGCCTGTCGGCTATAATCTTCTCAAAGATCTTGCCGGAAAATTCTAGGAGAGAAATTGGGCGATAGTTGGCCACCTGGTCTGGGGGCTTGTTTCCCTTCAGGATAAAGATGATTTTAGCCACCTTATACCCGTCAGAGAAGTAGCGTGTATTCAGGGATGCATTCATGGTGTTCACCATGCCCTGAATAATTTGCCGTGGGGCATTCACCAGGTTGTTCTTGGTGAGCCCAGACCAGCCGGGCGCCCTTAATTTAAATGACCTCATGGTGTTCATAGTCTCTTCAACCGTGATAGGGCGCTCATGGTCAACCATCTCCCTTTCTCTAGATACTTGCGGTTGTGGGTGGGTCCCATGTATCATCGTTCCGAGGTCGTCGAGCAGTCGGTCTTCGAAGTCCTGGTCGAAATCTTCGTTCTCCTCAGGTGAAATTGCAAAGACCTCTTTCCAATGTCTCCTGAATCTCTTTTCGAGAGTGTCCGAATCTTCTATGAAGATGTCTCCTTCTTTTATTTTTATTTCTGGCCTGGAAGTCAATCCCCTAAGTCTTCGGACGCTGTTCCAAAAACTTACAGGATTTCTCTCCTTGTCTAGTCCCAGATTTCTTTCTGTTTCTCGAGGATTATGTTTTTTAGTTCCTCGCTCAGCTGTCTCATTCGGGCTGCCCTTTCTCGGTTCGGGCTTGTCCTGCCGACTTCCTGATAAATCTCCCTGTGTTCCCTGGCGATATCCCTCATTTCGTCCGTCCACCTAGGTTGCGGGGGCATTTTGTACGCAACTCTGGGGACGCATGTTTCGTCAGCTTGAATGAGGAGATTAGTGATCTTGTCGATCTCCTCATCAATTTCCTCAAGATTAGCGTCGTCCAGGTCATCTGGCTGGTAGGTGCTGAGCATTCCTTTGTACTGGTCCCAGTTAGCTTTCGCCTAACTTTTCCTAAGTGCGACGGGCTTGAGTATTGGCGCAAGCGAAATAGTGGTGATAATTGGGATATGATCGCTCGGGACCACAGGGCCTGGGGCATTGGCTATGTTGAAGGGGAATTCTGGACTTGCCAACACAATGTCCGGTTTTGTCGCCGAACACTGTGTTAGGTAAGTTGGAAAGTCTGGTCCAACTCTCTGGAGCTTATTTCTCTAAAATAGTAGCTCCAGGTTTCGTCCCCTTGGGTCGACGCGCCTGTAGCCAGATGCACGAAGAGGGTGTAAAAGTTGTTGATCGGCAGGTATTGTCTTCTGGGCGGCTGTTAGGCTGCCGCCACCGTTAGAACTCCAACCAAGGTTGTGATTTCGACAGCCACGAATGATTCATCTAAGTCCGGAAGCGTTTTGAATTTAATGTTTTTCTTGATAGCGATGGCTGCGCCATCGTATCTTTCTTGTGTGTGATTTTTTTTTGTATAACTGTGTAGTTGTGTATTTTTATTATTTCAGGATCAGCCTCGGGATCCCCACGCTCAGTTTTCCGTAGACCGTTGCAAACACTGTGCTTCAGGCCGGTTTAGGGTGCCCAGCTGTAGTCATTAATGGGACTCTTGTGGCTGGGTGGGCCGCCATTTTGGTGTTTTTGCAGCCCCTCTGTCTGGGGATGCAAATCTTCTTGGGTTGGCTCTGCTTTTCCTTGATTGTTTACACAGCTTCTGGTTTATGAGTGTGTATGTGTGTATATATTTGCTTTTTAGTTTAGTTTTTCCTTGGGGGAGAAGACAGGTTCCCCCCACGTTCACCGGCCGTCTGGATGGAAATGAGAATTGCCTTTTAAATGGATGATGACGATGGATGAGATGAATCCGGTTGGGATCCTCTCAGGGGTGTGATTGTATGGCGGACCTATTGACAACGCCGTCCCCCCGAGGGTGTTTTAATCGCGACCGCATCCAAACATACCATAGAGACGGTTGTATGTCCCTCTATGGTCCTGGAAAGGACCCCCACTGTGGTGAGCAGCGGGAGTAGCATTCCGTCCCCTATCCGGAAGCGTTTCTAATATTGTTCTCCACTGTGGGCTATTCCTCAAACCAACTTCCTCCAATGCCCCCAATTATAGCCAAGCAACTGCCTGACATAGTCGGGACGAATCATGAATGGCAATCCCCCTTCACATCTGACGGAGGTTCACGCAGGACGGTAGGCCGGGGACTTAGGCAGTCATCTGTCTAAGTTGGTCCGGTTTAAAGTAAGATGAATTAGTGATGAGATATGATGATGATTAGTGAGACACCAGATTGATACTCTCTATTTAAAAATCTGGTTCTAAAATTAGAACCCAGATTTTCGGAGGCGTAGGCAAAGATTCCCCAAAACCTTTCCTCCTTTACCAGATCAGGAGATGCGTATTACGAAGTATTTCTGTCAAGAATTCCGACCAGTCGGTTAATAAAGCAAGGCTTAACATCTTAGAAGCCATATTAATAAATGAAGATGAGCCGGCCATCAACACTCAAGCGACAAGCTTGAATCGTACATTAAAACTATTTTAAAAATTCCACGCACAAGAGTGGTTTATTTCCTCTAACGTTACGTTTAACCAAGGCGAATAAATACCCTTTAAAAATAGTTTTCAGCCCTGAACAAATTGTAAAAGAAGATTACATACAAATCGACTGCTGCTTCAAGTGCTATTCAGTCGAACAACACGCTACTAAAGACTGCTCAACCGCCGACCCTGCATGCTCCAACTGCGCCAAAACCAGGCACGGTTGGAAAGAGTTCCGGGAAAGGATGCAAAAGGGCATGAATTGTGGGGGTGACTACAGGGCCCTGGCCATGAGGTGCCCAATTTGCAAAAAATGTGATCCGCAAAAAAGGAGAGAGGATAAAGGAAGAAAAAGTAGAGAGGAAAAAAACCACGTACGCGGATACAGCAGCAAGAACGACCACTCCGACACGAACAAACACTACGAGGTTGGTCATGCCTAAGGAAGGGCAAAAAATCATGGCCATGGTCATGGTTGCCCACCTGGCAAACCTTACAAACCCCAGTTCCTTCTCATCCCACCTCAACCTTCTTCCTGAGAAGAATGGTTGTAATAAGAAGGTTTGATTTCCCGAAAACCCAGACTCGGGGGGCCTTTTCAATCTCGAGTTCATCGAGATGCAAAAGAGGGCACCTTCAAGTAATGAGGTAAAGGAAACTAAAAAAGAAGACGAAGAGAAAATACAAACGCCTTCGGAAAGAGAAGAAGAGAAAAAAGGCGCAAAGAAGAAAAAGAAGAAGAAGAAGAAGAAGACTCCAGAGGAAACGCCACAGAAACAACAAGACACTTCGGACGAGGAAGAGGAGGAGGACGAAAGGCATGAAGAGTTCCCCCTCACCGAGAAAAAAGAAATCCTCGGAAGAGGTCTCTTTTTCAACGGGAAAGACGTGGGTCTACGTGTTTTCGGCTCCCCCCTATCCCCGCTCCCCAAAGACGACTTGGAACTACTCATCATTGGCCTAGCTGTGGGTGAGTACAAATGGACGTACGAGGGACCATACTCCAGGAAAGAAGTGTCGGCTCTACTCCTAAAATCCCTAGTTTACATCAACCCTAGAGACGTGCATAACGTAAACATGACGACATTTAAAGCTATAAGGAGTGGACAAAAAACATCGGAAATTAAATAGTGAATACGGAAAAGTGAGCAATTAAAGTGAATAATAATAGTGAACAAATTAACTAATCATATTTAGCGAAACAAATCTAATTCATTGAAAATTAAAATAGTGAAAATAGTAAATCAATAAAATAAGTAAAAATAAAGCAAAAAGTGAATAATTAGTAAATTATAGACAGTGACCTAAAATCTAGTTTTAACGTAAATTAATGAACAATTAAAGTGTAACTAAACTAATTTAGTGAAAATAAATCTAATGGAAATAATGTAGTAAATAAAATAAGCAAAAATGATAAATTTATACAGTGATAGTAAATCAAATTTTAGTGTTAATCGATTTAATGTAAAATTATATTAGCGAAATGCAACAAACAGACTTACTAAGCATTAAAAGCTACCGTAAATTTAATGTGTAGTAGATATGAAGGGAAATGTTATAAACTAACAAATTAAATGAATTATAACAAGTGTATAATAACAATAATTTTAAGAATTTCTAGTAAATTATCCATAATCTTTCTATAGTATTTGAATTGTAGTTAACTTCGAAAATTCAATTGGTAATGATTTCCATGTCCCCGGGAAGCTATCATTTCCTACTTCTACTCAGTGCTTTTACCTCCTCTGCTAAAATCTATTTTCACCACTATTTTTCTATCATTATTACTACAATGTTTGTAATTAATATTTTAATTATGCTGCAATGTATGTAATTACTTTTTGTATTTATTTACTTAATAAACCGTTGAGCCGTTCTTTCACTTTGACGGCGTAGAATTCTTGGTTATACAAGCATCCGACAACGACCTCAGAACCGGCAAAGGAGGGTCGGTTTGGGTTAAATTTCCCAAACGCCTCCGTAAACTTCAAAAAGAGAGATATTACTCATTTTTTTCATCATCACTCACCATCTTACTAATTTTCATCATTCTTTTTTAGCGACCCCACTTAAGCAGATGACTGCTTAAGTCCCCGGCCCCGCCCCCCTGCGTGAACTGCCGTCAGATGTGAGAGGGGTTTGCCATTCATGTTTCGTCCCAACTATGCTGGGCAATAGCTTGGCCATAATTGGGGTCATTGGAGGAAGCTGGTTTGAGGAGTAGCCCACAGCCGATAACAATGTCAGAAACAATTCCGGACAAGGGACGGACTGCAACCTCCGCTGCTCATTCCAGCGGAGGCCCCTTCCAGGACCATAGAGGGACATACAAACCGTCTCTATGGTATGTTGGGGAGCGGTCGCGATTAAAACACCCTTGGGGGGTGGGGGCGGCGTTGTCAATAAGTCCGCCATACAATCACACCCCCAAGAAGATCCCACCCGGATTCATCTCATCCATTTTTTCATCATCCACCCAAAGGCAAATCCCCTTTTCATGCAGGCGGCGGTTTATCGAGGATGGCCCTCTTCTCCCAAAAGGCCACAAAAATCGTATCTTTCTAAGTAAAAGGAATAACAAATACCCATAAATAAATACTAGTGAGTTCCGAAATAGATAAAAGGCCAAAAACAAGAGGATAAAGTGTGCCCCCTCTTCAAGGGGAGCTCACAACAAAAATGACGACCCAAGATGCCTTAAGGGTGCCGCTTAGGTGTATAAGCGGCCTAGAGAAACCGGAAAAGGGCACAGTCTACAAGACTCTGTTTGGAAAGCTCAGTGTGGCAGTCTTAAGGCTGATCGACACACCAGCTGGTCACGTCGCAGTGTGCGAGCGCGAGAGAGACGTAGAAGCACTGACCAAGGAAGAAGGTATAAAACACCTTAGAGAGATCAACCTCGAACCGACCACGCCTCCTCAAATCCAGGCGCACAGGAGCGTTGTGTGCAGAAGGCTGGACCCATGGGTCGGCCAGCAAACGAAAGAGGAAATAAAGGAGAAAATCGAGAACAACTAAAGGTGGGTGAAAGTGGCCGAGATCATTAAATTTCGGAATAAGCGAGAAAACTCGGAATACTTCCTTGTCTTTAAGGTGGATTTTACCGATACAGAAATGGCGTCCAAGGCGAAAGAGAGAGGGCTGCTTCTCTTTAACGCCAAGATTAGTGGTGAGCAGGTCGATCACGAAGAGTACACTCCCGTGCAGATCTGCTTTAATTGCTACCTCCTAGGGCATCACACCACGAAGGACTGCAAGGAGCAGGAACCAACCTGTTCCAGATGCAGCCAAAAAGGACAAAGCTGGCGCGAATGCCCGGCCAAGGAAGAAAAGTGCCCAAACTGCAGCAAAAGACATGGGGCTATGGCGATGTCCTGCCCCCCCAAAAGGAAATTATTAAGAGAAAGACGGAAACGAAGAGGGCGGAAGGAATTAGGAGGGCAAATACCACCTACGCCCAAGCGGCTAAAGCCACCCCTTCTGTAAATGTCCCTAACAACCCAGCTCCGAGAACTTTTATCAAGGTAGACCAAGAAGATAAGAACGCCACAAAAATTTTTACGTGCATTCTCTATGCGCATGTAAGGAACCTGACCAACCCAGGCTGCTTCGCCAGGGAAGTGAACAACATGCTAAAACAAAATGGCTTGGCAGAAAAGTGGTTCCCGGAGAACCCCCCTTCAGGGAAAGTCCTGCAAGTGCAGTTTGGAGCAGAGAAAGAGGCACCTGCGACCCCTTTCACAAGAGAAACTGAAGAAAGAGAAGGTAGAAGAAACAACCCAGAAAAAAAGCCAGTCCCACATAGGTCCCCAAACAAAGACCCAAGATTAGAAGCGAGGAAGAAAAGGGAAGAGAGTGCGAAGAGAGCAGCCAGACGAATTAAGCAGGCTGAAGGAAATCTCCTAAGTTCGGCTTCGTCATCAGAGGACGAGCGGGAGATCTCTTAACCTCCTAAGATGCAAGAAAAAAGGAGCAAAAATCTGGAGAAAGGCAAGGAATTCGATGGGGAGGAACTAAATATCAAGTGCTTCAGAGCGTCTGAAACCTCCTTCCCAGAAGACCCCAAGGTGGGGGAGATCATAGAAGGAGTTAAAACGGGGCTACTAAAATGGTCTTACGACTCCCCAGACCAAGAAGCGCTGGTAGTTGCAGCGCTCATGGAGGCCAGAATCAAATTGTATAGGGCCTCCTGCCTCGCCGTAAGTGAGGCAGAGTTCAGAAGAATTCGGAACGGAAAATACTCACGCAGCAAAAACCACTGGAAGAACAAACTAACACACAATCATAAAAGAAACATAACAAAAACATGGAAAGCAATTCAACACACTAAAAATTCCGACAGTTAACGTTGATGGATGGGTAGGGAAACACATTCCTTACGGAAACATATTTCGTAGAGTGGATCCCGACTTAATCCTCATCACCGAACACGGCGTTAACTCAAGCATGAACAGCATCAAGATACCCAAAAAGACAGTCATAAACAAAAAGCACACACAGGAACGATACGATGGCGCTGCCATCGCGACCCGGAACAACATAACATACAAAACACTTCCAAGTCTAGATGAATCATTCGTTGCAGTAGCAATACCTATCCTGGTTGGAAACCTGACCATGGCGGCTGCCTATCAACCTCCACGACGAGGTTACCTGCCGATCCCTAACTTTTACAACCTCTTCGGGCGTGGGAAACTGACAGTGCTTGATGGTGATCTTAATGCCAGATGCCGTGCTTCAGGCTACGGAAGCACCGACCAAAGGGAAAGAAACCTGGAGCTGTAACTCGAAAGAGACAGACTCCAGAGGGCCGGGCTAGATTTCCCGACCTTCTTAACGCAACGTTCGGCCACAAAACCGGACATTCTGTTGACATCCAAAAACTTCCCCTTCAACATCGTCAATGAGCCCGGACCAGTGGTACCGAGCGATCATATCCCGATTCTCACCACTATCTCGCTTGCCCCAATACTCAAGCCCATTCCACTTAGGAAAAGTCACGCGAAAGCTGACTGGGCGCTATATAGAGAGATACTCAGTACATACCAACCAACTGACCTGGGAGACGCTAATCTCGAAGAGTTGATAAGGAGATTAACAAGATCACACATCTCCTCATTCAAGCCGACGAGAGATGCGTTCCCAGAATCTCCTATAAAATGCTCCCACAACCTGAGTGGAGGGACGAGATGAGAGAAATCGCCTGAGAACATATAGAAATCTATAATGGGATTGGCAGGACAGGAACCAATGGGGAAAGGACAGCCAGAATGAGGCATCTAGGCGTGGAACTGAAAGACATCATAATAGAAAAACAAAGAACAATATGGAATGACATCATTGGGAGACTGGACAGGGAGAGCAATCCTGTAAAATTTTGGAATAACATCCGAAGAATTAGGGTAAGCCTCCCCAAATCAAAGAAGGAGACGACATCATAGAGGACCCAGAGTCTCTCGAAAGAAAATTTAGAACACACTGGCAAGAGATTTTCGCTATATCACCTGAGGAGAACGACGACTTCGACCAGGACTTCGAAGACCAACTTCTCGACAACCTCGGCATAGTGATATAGAACCCACCCCCATCCGCAAAGAGTGATGGTTGACTACGGATACCCAATAACTGTCGAAGAGACCTTGAACACCATAAGGTCCTTCAAACAGAGGGCTTCAGGCTGGTCTGGGATTACGAAGAACAACCTCGTAAATGCCCCAAGGCAAATTATTCAGGGATTGGCAAACACAATGAACGCCACCCTGGATACAGGCTACTTCCCTGATGGATACAAGATGGTCAAAATAATCTTTATTCAAAAGGGAAGCAAGCCCCCAGACCAGGTGGCAAACTATCGCCCTATCTCTCTTCTTGATATACAGGGTAAAATAAATAACATCAGCCAATACGAGAGACGATGAAAAATCAGGACCAACAGGGACAAATTCAAAATCGTCCCGTTGAACCGCGAGTTGACATGGCCCATCATCATAGAAGGGAGAAGATACGGCTACTCCACTGAAGGCACCGTTCTGGGCCTTAAAATTACCGACCATGGATACTCAAGATACCACACGGAGAGGCGGAACCTGGCAAGGAGAGAAATCTCCATGCTATACAGGTTTAGAGATCTTAGCTCGGCCAACATCAGGAAAATATATCTGATGTATGTCCGGGCTAAGCTCATCTACCACGCAGTGGTTACTCAAGCGGCCAGCAAGTCCTCGATGAAAAGGCTACATCGTGTCCAGAACACTGCATCTGTGCTTATCAACAAAGTCAGAAGGCGTGATCGCCTTAGGCAAATAGATTTGCACAGAAGAAAACGTTTGGAGCCTATCAATGTCGTCACCCCAAAACTAGGAAGAAAGGTCTGGTCCACTCTAACGAATGGTGTCATTCCTGAACTACAGGGAACAGGCGGCAGACTTAATATTCCTGCGAGGCTACGGGCAAAAGTCTCACGCCAACGTCGGTTCCCGAGCACAAAACTATGCACACAGGAAGACATTACACCAATTTATACATATACGAACCACATAGAAAAACACTTCATCAATACATACATAAACAAAACAGAAAACAATACATATAACACTAAAAAAGCTTTACAAGGGAAATTGTCGGCAAGAAAGCTATGAAAGGCTTGAATGCTATAAACTTTTTTCCACTGAAAATTAGAACAATAAAGCACAAGTAAGAAACAATAAGAAGAACATTAAACACATGAAGAAACATAAACAGAGGATAAAAAAACACAAACTAAAAACACTAATAAAGGCAAAATAAAAGGAAATAAAAATAAAGCGATGCCCTCCCTACTAGGGCAAAATGCCCCCTCCCCATCTTTAATCTTCACCTACTATATCTTCCACTATCCCATCTTCTAAAAATATGAGTATATTATCATCTTTCACTTTACTTTCTGCCAGATCCTTACTCCACTCAGTACATCGGTAAAGGAGGCAAGAAATTCCATAACGCTCCGAAGATGATCGAATAACATCGAGAGCTGAGCAATTTAGTTTGTTTTTTACCAAACACATTCATTTAAAAAAGAGGTGAATACTGAATTTCATCTACAAGATGGAATAAAAAAGATAGAGGAAAAGAAAGTTGCCAAAGGAAATTAATTAAGGCAAAATACACAATGGTCAACAAAATTTGCATTCAAGAAAGACTGCTACCCAACTACACTAATATATATATATATATATATATATATATATATATATATATATATATATATATATATATATATATATATATATATATATATGAAAAAAAAGTGGCATGTGAGGAAAGCAATAATATGACAGGTGAATGAAAAGATGAATCCAAGCACTTTAAACTATATTTGAAAGTTCATTTTCAATGAAGATCATGAAAATGGAAAAGACAACCTTATATAGGGCACAAAGACACGAAAGCAACGCCCATCACATAGTACAAACCAATGCAAAAAAACACAAAAACCCGAATTTTTGAAGGTAAAATTTATCATTGAATGGAAATTTACAATTTTTAGCACAAAGAGAAATAAGCCTTAGGAAAGTATTGACCGGTACAGGGAGATCTAAATTATGTAATATATCGCAAAGGAGAGGAAGAAGAAGAACTATTAAAAATAGTTGTCAACTTATAGAGAAGCTTAATACAATACCTTACTACAACAAGTTCATTCATGTCAGCTTCCATGTTTGTTCTTTCTCCTTTGCGATAAATTACATAATTTAGATCTTCCTGTACCGGTCAATACTTTCATAAGGCTTATTTCTCTTTGTGCTAAAAATTGTAAATATTCATTTAATGATAAATTTTACCTTCAAAAATTCGGTCTTCCGATGGGGGTTGTCTATCTCCCACCCTCTCTAATTTATATATGGAATTCTTTGAGACGTTATTCTTGCCCCAAATCTTCGATTTTCCTATTGTATGGTACCGTTACATTGATGATATTATATGCCTTTGGCCTTCCTCAAAAGATATTCACACTTTTATATGTAATCTTAATTCTCTAGTCCCTTCTATTAAATTTACCCTTGAAATTGAGGAAAATGGGACTCTTCCTTTTCTTGACCTTTTAATACATAGGATGCCGTCAGGTTTTAAATTCTCTGTCTATCGCAAACCCTCTAACTCCAGCTCATATATTCACTTTTATTCTTATCTTAGTGTCAAAATTAAACGGTCTGTATTTACTTCTATATTTCTGCGTGCATTACGCCTTGTTAGTCCAGAATTTTTGGATAAGGAATTGTCCAATATCTTTGAAATAGGTAAGAACCTTTGTTACCCTCGTCAATTTTTGCATACTTCATTAAACTTTGCAAAGAGAACTTTTTATAGAACTGATAACCCACCGGTGTTCAATTAAAAAAAATTGTCTTATCTTGCCATACTTTGAACGATTATTTTGCCTCACCCATATTTTTAAGCAACTTAATATCTCTGTAAATTTTAGATATGAATCCACTTTATATAAAATGTTAGTCCACAATAATACAAGGAAATAAGGTGGAGTATATTCTATAGAATGTTCTATTTGTAATTTACCTTACTTCGGGCAAACTGGTAAATCTTTATCTACTAGAATTTATCAACATAAGTATAATATTAGAAGAGGTGAAATAAACAGCGCTTTATTTTTACATTTATCTAAAAATAACCACCCCATTGAACGGAATTCTGCAAAATTCTTTTATCATTCCGCTGATTTCACAAAAAGAAATATTGTCGAGTGTTCCTTAATTGGCATCTTACCCAATATAAACATTTCTCCTGGCTTATTTAAACTTGACCCTGTTTTAAAAAACTTGTACTAAATGGAATATCTTCATAATGCAGCCTATTGTCACTCTTTATTAGTGTAATATCATTCGCATTGCCTCCCCCACCCCGTGTATTTGTTGTGCCTGTGTATTAACTCTTAGCCCTAAATGTTTTCATTCTAATGATAATCCTTTAAAATGTTTTTATTTTTTCACCCACCATTTCCATTCATATACACGGCGTTGTTGTGTCTATATCGTTTTAAGGATGCATATGTCTGTTATTAGTTGCCTATTGTTTTTTTTCTTGGTATTTTTCTGTTTTTTTTTTCATTGGTTTGTACTATGTGATGGGCCTTCCCTTCGTATCTTTGTACCAGAAATAAGGTTGTCCTCTCCATTTTCATGCTATTCTTTGAAAATGAACTTGCAAATATAGCTCGAAAGTGCTTGGAATTCATCTTTTCATTTTCCTGTGGGTTAATTTTCATATATATATATATATATATATATATATATATATATATATGCAAATTTTGTTGAAGACCATTGTGTATTTTGCCTTAATTAATTTCGGTTTGCAACTTTCTCTTCTTCTAACTATCTTTTTTTATAAAAAAGATAGAAGAAGAAAAAGTTGCCAAAGGAAATTAATTAAGGCAAAATACACAATGGTCCTCAACAAAATTTGCATTCAAGAAAAACTGTTACCCAACTACACACACACACACACACACACACACACATATATATATATATATATATATATATATATATATATATATATATATATATATATATATATATATATAATAAATTCTGGTTAAAATCCGAGATTTAGAAAAGCGGATTATAGTTTGTTGAGGATGTACGTGGGGATGGTTGTTTGGCGACTAGCGAGTGAGGTCAGGTCAGGAAATGTGATGTCAATGAGAGCGGTTGAGGGGGGCGATAACACTCACGTAGAGGGGAATAGTGTAGAATAGTATTATGAGAAAATGATTAAACTGTTAATTGCTGGACAGAATATTAACGTTCTATATGAGATTAGAACATGGCTGTCGACTCTAAATTGATGACAGATTTTTTTTTTTTATTATATTGACATTAACTGAGGTATTTATAGGAAAATAAAAAATGGTGAGGGTCATTTAAGGAAGAGAGATAAGGAGCTAACTCGGGAGATTAAAAGGTTAATTAGGGTAGCAAAGAGAAATTATGAAGTTAAAGTGGCAAATAAGGCAAAGGAATATCACAAAGGTTGCTTTCAATTATACAAAATATAAGACTAGAGATAAAATATCAAGAGTTGCGCCATTCTACACCCACCAGATCATTATAAATGGTTCTTTCGTTGCAAATATACCGCGTAGGTTCTCTCCAAAGTTATTCTCCATTAGTAAAAAATATTATAAAATCTAAACTATACTTAAGGAAAATATGTCTCGGTAAGTCTCCTAACGGCAGTCATATTAACTAATACACATGTTTGACCGTTGATACAGGTTTACCTGTGACTATAGGTTACTTAGTTCAATTACAATCAAGGATAAGTGTTCTCTTCATGCAGACATTACTGCCACCTTGCAAGTTTGGCCAAAAAAATAATAATAAAGGCATACTTTGGAGACGCATTTTTTCAAATGGTCATGGAACCGAGCTCCTTGGAGAAGACAAATGGTCACTCCACTATATTCGTTTTAGTAGGTAGCGATGCCTCATGAATTATATAATAGTTGTAATTGTTTCGGAGGTATATAAACAATGGATTTAGAGATTTAGATTTAGATTTCGTTTATGCCTATGCTGACCGCTTGTTGATAGCAAGAAAAAAACAAAAGAGATGCACCTACAACACTTTAATCGATTCTTTGGACGATTGAAACTGCACGAGTTACAAACCAATCTTGCAGTGTTTTTTTTCGCTGCGGAATCAATTTATTTGGGGGATATATATCTAAAATCAACTCGCGCGGTATCTCCCTGCATGTCATTGAGGTAGCCGCCATTATGGAATTCTCACGGTCACAAAGATAGCAGGAATAAACGATTCCTTAAGCTGGTCAATTTTACCAGCGATTTTTAAGAAATGCCACTAACAGCATCATTTCTTTAGCTAAATTTTTAGAGAATGCAAACAAACGTTGCCCTAATCATCCCTAGCATAGGACTAAAACGGCACCATCGAGATAGGCCGTGGATGCGATGAGAGCCGTTGGCGCCTGCATGAGATGCGTACTCCGCGTAAACAAGCGCATAATGCATTTGCATGGCGCAGAGCAAGTGGCATTCTCCCAGCATCGCAAGCAGGCTGTCAATGGGGAACGTGCGGAAGGTACCGGTCACATACGGAGACCGGTGTGTTATATCGAATCTGCCTTCCGCAATTCCCGCTCCGCTGCGGATGCCTAAAACTCGCAGCCGTAGTCAAGCTTTGTGCGTACAAAAGGACGATAAAACAATAAAGCGGTAGCCTCATCAGTATCCCAAGTGCTGAACTTCACGGAACGAAGAATGTTCATGACACGGGTAGAAGAGACCGTAATGCTGCGAATGTGGCCATCTCCAAGTGAACACCGTTTAGAAACAAGTCTGGGGCGTGGTGAAGACGCGCATGGCGACAGAAGTGCACTACTTTACTTTTGGCCAAGGAAAACCGAAGCTTGTGCGCTTCGGCATAGCGAGAAATGCGGTTCAATGCCTATTAGAGTCGATGCTCCAGAGTTGTCATTTTGGACGCACAAAAAGAGATAAACTTCGTCTACCCAGAGGTATCGAGGACAACTTCCGGCAGCAACATCTTGATCTATATTTGATCGCAATCCATTCACACAAACTTTTCTTTCCCTTTCATGTTTGTCTCGCATAAAAAAATAAAGTAATAAATTCTAATCTAACCTATTATATTTAGAAGAAAAATTAAGGTAATGAAATCAAACCTAACCTAATATATATATAGAAAGCAAAACATAATGCTAAAAAAATTAACCTAACCCATCCTACGCAGAAGAAAAAAAAGAAAGTTATAAAATTTAACTTATACAATTAGAAGAAAAAATTGAATTTATAAAATCTAACATAATGTAAGGAAGAAAAATTATTAAAGTTATGAAATCTAGTCAAATTATTATATGTTGAAGAAATATATAGTTATAAAATTTACCTTAACCTAACCTATGATATTTTGAAGAAAATAATAAAAATTATAAAATCTAACATAAGATACGATATTTATCAAGAAGAAAAAAATTATTGTTATATAATCTAACAACCTACTATATTTAGATTTTATTTATTATTAAATCTTGCCTCACTTACTATATTTTGAAGGAAAAAATCTGGTTTATATATAATTGCAAGGAAAAATTGGTGATATAAAATTTCACCTAACCAATTTATTCGAAGGATAAAATTAGTTATAAAATCTAATTTAAATTAACCTACTATATTTAGAAGAAAATTTAAAGTTATAAAAATCTATCTTAACCTATTATAATTAGAAGGAAAAAAATACACTTATGAAAATTTAACTTAACCTAACCTACTATAATTAGGAGAAAAAATTAGTTATAAAAATTTGACCTAAACTAATATACATACATGCAAGGAAAAATGAATTATAGAATCTGTCCAGTTGGGAAAGAAGATTTTCACTCAGTAGAGAAAGATTGATCGATGAAACAGAAGGAATAAGATGGAATAATAAAAAAATACAAAAAGAGAGAAACAGGTTAAAATTTTTGTAGAATAAAGATTGTAATAACACCTTGTGAACCCTAAATACCGAAGACAAAATGGGGTATAATTAACCTTCAAGAACAGGTCGTACATTGAGAACCATATCTCGAACTTACGAACTTATACACAAACTTCAGATTAGGAATTCACTTTCCCTGAAAATTCCCAAATTAAAAATTACTTTGCGTCCTTTATTTTCCTTAACTTAAAACAACCTAGGAAAATTGTGCCTTCGATAAAGAATGGCTTCTTTGACCCCTACATGAAATCTGTCAAACCATAGCATATTATAAAAATTCGTCTATTCTTAACTCTTGCAGAGGAATTAACTTTCGGGGCATCTTTTAGAAATATATAGCATCTAATTATAATGATTCTGGCGTGTATATATATATATATATATATATATATATATATATATATATATATATATATATATATATATATATATATATATATATATATATATATATATATATATATGTGTGTGTGTGTGTTTGTGTGTTTGTGTGTGTGTTCGTCTGTGCATTTAAGAAAAATTGAGAACGGGACTCGAACTTAAAAGATCAAGATACCAATTTTAGATCTTTATTTGAAATGTGTTGTGAAAAAAAACCCCAACAAAAAATCTACTTTTTCTTTCGCACACTTTCTTAATTTTGTGAGCCAAGCGAACAAGTGCCGCAGGCATACCAAAAGACACCCATAGGGCGGATTTATGCTAATATATGTAATGAAAATCACAATTCAAGTTGTCTCCCACATGATCCAGATTAACTAGTTAATTTGGGTAAAGCTTCAAATGGCATTCATTTGTGGGAAGGAAACTTACTGATTTCTATTTTCTTAGGAAGGCCCAAGCTTTAACCTATTAGAATAGTTACTTTGCTCTCCAGCTTTTATTCCCATTTGTTAATTTTATCAACTTGTTCGTAAGGCCAATCTCTACATTTAGGCTACAACCTAAAACCTATTGTTTTCAATTTGATCATATTTTGTTGTTCACATATTTGTAATTATTTTCCTCTTATTACATTTATTCTGTTGTCTTGTATGTGGTATATTTAGTGTTATTTTTTATTTTAGTTTTAGCAAATTTATTCAGCGCTAATGCCTTTAAATTCAATTTGCCAGACATGCAGACTATTTACGCTGTGTAAATCATTTTGGGACTGATCATATAACTCTGTCTCACTTACTACACTGACACTTAACAATAACAACTAAAATTAATAAAAGAGCTACATGAGAATAAAGAAAAGACTTCTTTACTACGATCCTAAAACTCTACAAAAGAAGATTGGATAAGGGGGCCTTTACTAGATAAGACCCATTTTGTCTTCGCTCTTCACAATGGTTGGCTTAGTGTATATGGCTAAGGCTACGATCAAGATAGTTTTTAGTGCTATCGTCTGTTTGTTTTTTTGGGTGAGTTTTTGTGATTTTTTTTTAATTCTAAGGATATGCTTAATTTTAAGACCTTTGCCGCCAAAATTACACAAATATTTTCATTTATTTTTTAGCCCACAATTAGGTTAATTATTACACTAATAAAGCAATTGGTGGTTAATGAGCATGGCTAGATAACATAGTCATTAACTTGCTTTAGAGCTCAATGAAAACGAGTTTTGTTACGAGAGGGACAATTCTAAAAAAGAAAAACGAGCGGGCGACCAGACAACACAAGTGGCTTTGGGGATGTAAGCGATACAAAAAATAGAGGAGCTCGACACTGATTGGTTAATTTAAAATGTGTCAGACAAGGGTTTGGATTGGCTGAGAACATCCGTACAAATCGTACTGGCGTAACAGAAACGAAATGTCATATGGATTACATGATTGTCGTACGCAAAATGAATAACTTCTTAAGCAGGGAAAATGCCAATGGAATTTTACAAACTTTTGTAGGAACTAGCCAAGATGGTAGTTGCTACAAGGTTAAATAAATTAAAAACAGGTAGGTAGTAGGTTGGTCAAGGCAGCAGCCGCTCGTTGTGATATTACCACAAGAGAGAATTAGGTCCCTATTAAGGCCAGCCAGTAGAGCCTGTTGTTGGGACACTCTCTAATCACGGACTTTTTCTTAGCCTACACCTACTCTGAATAGTCTGGCATATTCCTTATACATCTCTAAATTCCCCATCACATCTGACAACACTGAACATCCTAGGCTCTTACTCTATTGCTTGTCTGTTCGGGTAGAAGCAACTCTTTAGCAATGGTAGGCAACTCTTCTGGGAGAAGGCTACTCCCAAATCAAACCACTGTTCTCAGTCTTGGATAGGGCCACAGCCTTTGTACCGGGCTCTTCCACTTTCTTGGATTATGGTTGCCTTGCTTTAGGGGTACACTCAAGCTCACTATTCTATTAGTTTGCTCTTCCTCCTTTTTTTCAAACAATATGTTGGACAGGCTTAGCAGAAGGGCCAAGGATGCCTGGTAGTTTATCAAGAGGTTGCCTTATTTTTATCTACTTCTTTGTCTTCCTCTATTATTTCTTCTAAAATACCATCATTACTGTCCTTCCTCAAGTGTCTGGTAAACCTGGGGATGAGTTTTTTTTCATATTTAATCATTATCCTTCTTTTGTCTCTATCGCATTTTTATTTGCAGACTGACCTCCCTCTTCATTGGGGTGGTCCGGTCAAGATTTAAAGAAAGAAAGAAAGAAATGCCACAACAATTTCAACCGCTATGATAAAAGTAAAAATAACAAACAAACAACTATGACTAAAACACAAACGGGAAAATCGTGTTCAGGTTCCATTGGGGAAGGGGAGGCCCCGAGCATGGATCCAACATCTACAAAACTAAATACAATGGAGGAACCAGCCTTCTCTAAAAACTCGACCAGTCCTCACTCAGTCTGGAGTGCTTGAACCCATCCAAAGTAAAAAGGATAAGCGGTAGCGACTCTGCTTATCCCAGTACTGGGACAGGTAATGCGCTCCAAGCATGTCAAGACTCGGACATTCGATAAGAATATGCTGAGAAATCTGGGGGATCAAGAAATCGCCACTGTAAAGTTCAGGAGAGCGCCCCATCAAATGGCGCTGTGACCCGCGAATCTATATGATTCGGAGGATACAGAAAATGACCTAATGTGTCGAGGCATTGAGATGGGTAGATCGACTTGAAAAGTGGTGGTGGAATGGCATGCGACCTTCTATTCTAGTCTTGTTTGTCATGCAGTTTGAAGGGTTGACAGGATTCCTGCTATGTAGGGAGAGTGGATAAGAGCAAAGCGCTGGTTATGTCGTCCTGTCCTTGCAAACTGTTTGATGATCTCATCAGCGCGCTTATTTCCCGCAATCCATAAATGTCCAGGAAGCCTGTAAAAGACAATCGTGACATCCCTTTGGCTCTCAGCAGCCTTGCCGTCAGAGATTTTTGAGCCAGTAAGTACGGAGCTTCCAATTGTTCGAGAGAAATGAGTGTACTCTATGAGTTCTTAAAAATGACAAGTCGTTTCCTGAACCTGGCACGGTTCGTAACACCCCGTACCAAGCGGGGTATTGCAACCAGAGTGGCCATGAAGACTGACGCAGCGCCTGGAAGAGACTAGCCGGCTCCCCAAAAGGAGGAGAATGCATGAAATCCGCCATTTTCATGGAATTTGGAGCCATCTGTGTACATTGGCACTGTTACATAGTGATACGGAGTGTGGCCTCAATAAATTCGAACGAAATATTCCAGACGCTGTAGATGTTTCAAGAGAAAAGCCGTAGTGAAAACTTTTCAAAGGTGGCACCCTCTTGGGCAGAATCAGCGGCGCCACTGGCCTGATAGCTGCGTCGAGCTCTCAAAGGAGTTTCCTTTTTATAAAACCAAAAGGCTTACGGTATTGTTAGCGTCTTGCTGCAGCATAGGTACCGTCGAGCCTGGCCGTGGTCGAAATAAGAGCTGGTGGCGACTGAGGGAGACGCTAGACTCGTGAGTACAAGAGCACCGACAAGGAGCCTCTCTACATGAGATTTTCAGAAGGCACCAGTCACCAAACTGAGACCAGTGTGATGGATCAGGTCCACCATCCGAATTTCACACTGGGCTGCGGATACGAAGGCTCGCATCCGTAAAGTAGCTTAGAACAAACAAAAGGAAGTAAAAAGTAAAGAAGTAGCACTATAATCACTCCAAGTGTTGAGCGCCAAGAAACGAACAATGTACATCGGGCTGGTACCTGAGAACATAAAACCTCTAATTTACCACTCCCAAGTGAAGCCTGTTCTGAAAAAAAAGACCAATGGAAAGGTGCGATTCTATCTCATCTAGGACGAACCCTGTTTTAGGAACAGGTTTGGGTCCAAGTAAACCCGTAAATGGCGGTAGAAATGCACCCCCTTAGTCTTGGCCAAAATAAATCAGAAACCAGTGAGTTTTGGCATAGTGATGGATGCAGTTTGGGGTGGTTGGATTCGACCCTCGAGGATAGTCATCTGTACCGCACCAAATAAATTGAAAGGTTCTTTACTGAGAGCGTCGCGAGAATATCTTCCGGCAGTACCGAGCGATACCGTTGATGAAAGGCAAATCCAGTGACACTGGGAACATTTCGCTGCGAAACTCCCTTTTCCATATCTAGTTAGGCAGTACAAGCTCCAGCTGTACGCGGAATCGATGGTCTCCAAGAAACTCAGACACAAATGTTGGAAAGCGTCTCCTCCCTTCTATAGTGTGGAAAGTATCCGTGCTACTGTAAGGGCTTGCGGCATCATATGCCTTTTCAGATCAAAGAACACCATGGCAATGTCAGAGCGAGAGACGGGTAGGACGGAAAGAACCCACGATCGGCTTCTTTTTGGGGTAACTTACGTTTGATAAGATGCCTTATATCTAATCTAATTGTAACAACGAGAGGTTCCGCGAGATGGCGTGGAGGTCGAAATTCACTCCCGATGCTTCTGAATAGATAAAGCAAAATCCACTTCCTGCGCCCCGGTAAAATTCACTTCCGGCGGTCCCGTATAAATAGTTAAGCGTTGGCTCAACCCGTGGCTACCGGATCTTCAGCGGTTAAAAAATCAGAAGCGCCTGCGCCTCTGGAAACCTCCGGCGCTTCAGATTCTCCAAATGTCCTGAACTAAGACTTTATGAAAAATCAGAAAGAGTGTGAATCTCTTTGTTACCTATGGATAAAGGCACAAAACAAGACGCGAGAGTCCATTCGGGCGACAATATAATCTCTTTAATTGTTAAAGATGACCTCCTTTGCCGGGTGTGCTCAGCAGACAATAACAGAGTCCCAGGTATTACGTGTTCCCCGCTCCCATGTAAAATTCATCCTTCGAACCGCCCACGATAGTCTCTTCTCGGGTCATTTTAGCCACTCTAAGACGGCAAAACGGATCTTTAAATATTTCGATTGGCCAGGTGCACCGGACGAAATCCTGTGTTACTGTCGTTTATGCGACATCTGCTAGAAGACCGCGATTAGAGGGCGAGTCAAGCCTACACCCTTACAGGAGGGACCAATAATCTCCGAACCCTTCTCCCGAGTGGCGATTGACTTGATTGGGCCAATTTACTCACCTTCAAGTGAGGGCCATATTTATGTTTTAACTCCGGTCGATTTTGCCACCAGATTCCCCGAGGCCGTGCCACTTAATAAGATTGGCAGCATCTCTTGTACCGAAGCACTCATCACGATTTTATCTCATGTTGGGCTGCTGAAAGAGATATTGTCGGATCGTGGGCGCCAATTTACGTCCCAATCGATGGAATATGTGGGCAAGTTGCTCATGATAAATCCCTTGTTTACGACTCTGTTCCACTCAGCCGGAAATGAAATGTGCGAAAGGGTAAATGGCAGTCACAAAGCCATCCTGAAGAAATTATGTGCCGAGCAGCCAAGGGAATGGCACAGATATATTCCGGTAACTCTCTTTGCGTATAGAGAAATTCCCCATTGCACCTTAGGTTTCGCTCCGTTTGAATGATTATACGGAAGTAATGTACGAGGTCCCTTGATCTTTTTGAAGGAGCTACGGGTATTTACAAAGCAAACACTGGATCAGGAAATTCAATCTTCGTACTCGTATCTGATCGAATTACGACAGAGGTTGGAGAAATACACCGAAATAGCGTATCAAAATGCGGATGTTATCCTAGATAAATATAAAACTTACTTCGACTACAAATCTAAAAATAGAAAATTCAAGACGGGTGAGGAAGTTTTGTTGTTGCTCCCAACTGAAAACAACAATTTACTGAGCCAATGGAAGGGCCCCTATCAAGTGATCGAGAAACGCGGCCCCGTTGACTATTTGATTGAAACGTCAACAAGAAGGAAGCTTTTCCACGTAAATCTTCTCAAGAAGTATCGCCGACGCGCATGGGCTGACCAGATTGTGGCTATAGATGAGGAATCGCCTATGGAGGCTAATTATCCCATGGACCCCCTAAGTTTAGTACAAGTTGCCTGCCTAGAGCAAGAGAGCGAATACCCCCTACACGTCCTGCCAGACGCAACTGAATCGTCGTCGGCCGAACTAAAAGTGAGTGACCAGCTGTCGTCTCTTCAGAAATCCCATCTACCACCACCTTTGCTAAGACTTCGGGAACATAATCTAACTATCGGTCCCAGTAAGTGTCATTTCGCCTACAGTACAATTGACTATTTAGGCTTCCGTATTGGAAATAACCGGCTAGCTCCCCAGGAGGGTAAAATTCGCCCAAGAAGAAATCAAGAAACTTTATGGGTTTCGGATCCTTTTACAAACGCTTTATTCAGAATTTCGCCTCATTCTCCGCTCCTTTGTGTAAACTTTTTTTTTTAAAATAGGCCTCGGGCGCCCCGTATGGAACCCGCTGTCGGTTAAGAGTTTTCAGCAACTTTAGGGAAAACTCGCGTCGGCGCCTATAATACGTTTGCCTAATCCCTATGAACCATTTGGCATTTGAACAGATGTCAGCAACGAGGGAATAGGCTATGTTCTAGTCCAGTATAGGAAAAGTGATGGGAGATTTCCCATCGCATATGCAAGTGAGAAATTGCTACTCCACAAAAAGAACTACGCTGTGATTGAGCGAGAGGCCCTTGCGATAATTTGGGCTATTCAAAAGTTTAAAATGTTTTTGATAGGGAAAGAGTTTGCAATAGAAACTGATCATAAAACTTTGTCCTATCTCCGAAATGTAAAAAATAACAAAAACAATAATGGTCGTCCAATGCGCTGGAGTTTGTTTTTACAAGAATTTCAATTTAGGATCCTGTATATTAGAGGGTCCGATAACTGTATAGCCAATAGCTTAAGCAGGAACTCATTGAATTCCTCTTAAAACTGATTCTGATTGCGAGTACATTTTTCTAATTTTTAAGATTGAGTTGTTTTGTATATATTCTCAGGCAATATTTCCATTAAGTTTAAGGAAACATGTACCTATTTTTTATTATTTTTTTTTTAATAGTAGACTGATTGTGCTAACTTTATATTGCTATGGATCCGAGGCAGGTGAGGCTACTTCTTAAAGGTATTTGTTGATAGTTGTGGTTATTGTTAATTTTTTTTTGTAATGATAATCCTTATAGATTATCATTAGATAGTGGGTTTCACTAGGAAACAGGATTCGATATGACGTGAAACTTGCGAAAGTCGCACCTTTACTCTCCAAAAATTCAGCTAACCTAATATTATTCAGTTTCTTCATCAACTTTCACAATCAAGAAGTTAGAGACAATTGGCGGAAACAAACCAGCATATAGTGATCACTCCCCGGTTCGCAACAACCAAGCACAAATTCCATTCGCCAGGAATATAGGAGGGCACCGTTCGTCCAGATAATGTTAAACAAGGTTAACAAAAGGCCATACCTCGCTCACCCTGATGTCGAAGCATAGCGTACGGGATATCGTAAGGACCATGGGTGACATTTACCCAGGAAGTGAGGGCTGAAAGCAGTTCGCTTAGTGTAAACAGATCAGTGAATGGTTCTCCATCTCTAGGGGTGAAGTTGAATCGGTGGCCTTCGGCGAGCTCAAGACGTGTTTAAAATGCTGGCTGAGCAGCATCTCAGGTAGAAAAATCTGTCGCGAAAGACCCCACCACGGACGCCTTCTTCCTCTTCACACGTTAGATCTTGACCTCTCACTGGTCTGCCGGCTCTTTTGTGATGTCTTCTATGGAGTAGTCAAGGAGTTCCCTTGTACAGGCTACTTCCTTTAGGAATTTTATGGTCCAGTGCGGTGTTACCTTTACATGCGAGCCATAGAGTGATAGAAGAGCAATCGCAATAACTGTCTGAGCATGGACAGCCACATACACATGGTCCCGTTTAAGAAACGAGGAACCTACGGCTCACTACCGAAATCATGGCCAATGCCTGGCGCTGACGGAACATGTGTTTTTTGGTCAAGGTGCTCCTATCCGTAGAACAGTTAACCAGGAGTTTGAAGTTGGCAGGCTCGAAAACGCCGAGTAGCTTCGTGATGTGGGGCCCCGATGTTACCGAGACTTCACTCAGCTTACTGTTTGTCTGTTTGACAGTTTGACTCTTATGATTTTCATCTGAGTGCGTCCCGAGGGCAGGCGTGCCATCTTTGCCCTGCTCCCCTGCCTAGTCAGAAGAGGGGCGTTCGTCCCCTGAAACCGATGGAAAGAGATAAATTCATAATCTTTCTCTTCTTTTGACTTTTCTTCTCCTTTGGAAAGGAGGGTGGGGTATGTGCCCTCTTCTCTCAACTCCAAGGGCGCTCCGAGGCTGGATGGGCCAGCCTAAATACGTCTTTTCTTCGAAATGGAAATGATCTGGTAGCATCTAGAGGTCCATCAATGGAAGGAGTGATTTCCTCCTTTTTTTAGTGCTCGGGGCCTTGTATTCCTCTGGTAGGATCTTTCTTACGAGCAGACTTAGGCTTGGGGATCTCTCCCACCGAGTCAGTGTTCCCTTCAGGAGAAGACTGCCGTCTGGGGTGGGAGCGCCATAGAGTCTATGCTCACCTTAGGGGAGGCCTCTTTTCGGCCATCTCCCTGCATCTTCGGTGATCCCGACCTGGGACGCTCTAGGTCTGTAAACTAATAAAAAAGGATACGTCATTGGTGCCGGTAAACAGACCTTAATCAGTAAAATTTTGCAGGCGAGCATGCAGGCCCACAAGAAGGACAATATATGCTGGTCACTGAACGGGAAGGGGCACGGTCCAATGGCCCCCGCCGCCCTTTGCCTCTCTAAAGAGGTTCGCCATATCTATATATTTCCAGCCTGATTCGTGCCTCTTGGCGGCGCTGTTTCTAAGTTTTCTTCCTAGTATTAGCGGGTCCCGGTGAAAGAGAAGTAGTAGGCCGCGACCGTAATTTGCCCAGCGAACGGTCGATCCCTAAGGGCCGCAGCTCTCAACTGAGCAGCCGGGGGGCATGTGCGACAGAGTGGATCTATTACTAAGTCATACTACTCGTCTACAAGACGGTCAGCATCTACTAAATACCTGTTATGTGACCGACCCAGAGACGGGGCCGAGACTTTTAGGTAGCCAACAAAGGACTTAAACCCCCCCTCCCTCTCACGCACTCATAGGCAATACTGCCTTATACATCCTAGAACGGCCACAGTGAGGTGATCAGCTTATTAAGCGTAGGGAAGGGTCATTAGAGCAGAGTTCTTTTGTGTAATTAACGCTAAGTTAGATGCGTTTTTTTAAATTAAAATTAATTCAAAGTAATTAACTATTATATAAAACAGATAAGCGTAAAATAAAATTACGAGCGTCACAGTGAACAAAGGCTGTTAGATCAACTGTAGCCTGGCCCATCGAAGCAAGGAACTTCAAAGACAGAATTTCTTTAGTCTTAGAATGCTATAACTTATTGGCCCTATTTTCGATGATTTATGGCACCTAACAAAGAAAAAGTATTAGGCCTTGACTTGGCGCTTTCACTTTTCCCATCTCAAAGGCGAAGCTATGTTCCAAGTTTCCAAGTGACCCACTGACTCTTATCTCCTTTGTTCTTGTCCTAGTTGGTGAAAACAAAGAATGCAACAGGGCAGACAAAAGCGTTATGTACATCATAATGAAGGAATTTACATATAATACAAAATGAATTCTAACGTAATTTAAAGAGAAAGATCTTAAGGCATTTCCTTAGAGAAAATGTAGATAGTTGAGTGGATATAAGGTATCGTTTCAGGGTACACTTTCACTCAGAAAAAAAAATAAAAATATATATCATAGGTGGGCGCGATAACGTAAAAATGTATCAGGATAACTGATAAATCGATAACGATAACCTTATCGGCGATAACCGATAATCGGTTACTGGCTATAAATTTATCGCCCGATAAGGTGATAACCGATAAATCCAAAATAGATTTTGAGGATCCTCCTCCCCAGCTCGGACCTACCTATTTCTGCCTCCAAAGCACGCGCGGCTCGTCCCTGTGCTAAACTGGAACCACAAACTGAAATTATCGATAATCGCAAGTTTGGAACCAAAAGTATTGGCGATACTGATTAATCGATAATGCGAACAAAAATCGGATAACCGATAACTCAATATCGTTATCGCGATAACGCCTACCTATGATATATATATATATATATATATATATATATATATATATATATATGACGTAAGACACAAAGGAAAATTAAAAATTATTCCCAGCACTTTCGTTTTTATTACACTATGTAACACAATTCTTGTTCCTGGCCAGTAAGTATTATTTTACAATCTTTTTATTGCAAAACAATAGAAAATAGCAATTATTTGTTTTAATGACACGTTTTGTTTAGGTTTACACAAGGATTGCATCAGATTTGCGAGCCGTTTGCCACTAATAGAAACGATAAATGTAATTAATATGTTTTCCATTTTTAAAAATTAATTCAAGGCATAAAAGTTTAAACATTGCTTTGGTGGCTTGTATGATGAAAGATTTACTAAAAATAGATAAATTTTGTTCTTTTTCATCCATTGTAGAGCTAAAAACGAAAACAGAGTTAAATTTATACAATTTTATAGAAACCTCCACAAAAAAATATAAATAAAAACAAGTAAAAAAGTTAGAAGTGAACAGTTTTTCTCGATTTCTGTTTGTAATGTAAATTACTTTTCCGTACAAGCCCCCAAATTTAGTCTCGCATCATGTTTCCATTGTATACTTTTTGGTATCTATGTTCGAATCTCAATCTTTGAACCTGGGAATCAAAATCTCAGCATTTGATTTTGACAAGCTAAGATCTCTGACAAGGTCATTGAGGTCTCTTTTGTTTCGATAGTCTGGATTCCTCTCAAAGGCCATATCGCAGACCCTGTAGTCTACATCTTCATTGATCTTTACAGCTTCTGAATTGATGCTTTCTTCTGAGGTTGGTTTATTCCTTTCTGGAGGGGTATGTATAGAATGATCTGAGGTTGGTTTATTCCTTTCTGGAGGGGTATGTATAGAATGATCTGAGGTTGGTTTATTCCTTTCTGGAGGGGTAGTTATAGGATGATCTGAGGTTGGTTTATTCCTTTCTGGAGGGGTAGGTATAGGATGATCTGAGGTTGGTTTATTCCTTTCTGGAGGGGTAGGTATAGGATGACCAACAATGTGTGGTACTGGTGCAGAAGTAGCAGTTGTTTAAGTAGTCAATGGGCTCACGCCAAATCCTGGGAATGACAAACTTCATGGCTCTATTTTTCCCTCTATACCATCCTGTAAAAGTAGAAAAAATACTTTATTATTATTTTGGCTTACAAACCAACATATTAGCTTGAATAATTGTGACATTTAATATTTTACTCTTTACAACAAACAATTTTCTTACCTTAAAAATTTTCTTGTATTGTTCACAAGCAAAATGAGGTGTCCAGACTTTGTTTTGGTCCACAACTGACATCATAAAGTATGCTTTGTAAGCTTCTCATATTCTCATAGATGCTGTCACACCGAACTTATTTTCACTTGATTTGATAATGCATCTGGAAAATGATTATAACCTCTTGGTGCTTTTTCTCTTGTGATATGTTCACTATGGTAGCTAGAGATGAAATAATAGCAGAGCCGTGAATCCCTATATAAATGTTTCTGAAGTAATATTCCAGAATATTACAGAAGATTCTAAAAGTTTCCAGGGGTGTGCTAGCAATTTCTGGAAGATTCTTGAAATTCATAAAATTCTATTAAATTCTATAATTTTCTCCTTAATTCTAACATGTTTTGGAAGGTTTCCAAAAATCAAATATTATTCTACAACATTCCAATGCTTTTTAAAAATATAATTTACAATTTCATACCATGTTATGAATAAAAAATAAAGTCTACAGGCTTTTATATATTCTGATTTTTTATCCATATTGATAATAATAATATATTATTTTCCAAATGAGCAAATTTGAAATTCAGTGCCCTTCCTACAAAAGCAGTTTTTCATTTAGTTTGGTTACGAAAAACTGGGAAATAGTCTTTTTAACCTAGGAATAAAAGAACAGTGAGAATTTGTTGTATAGTATTATCAAAGGCCTCTCCTCATGTTATTAACAATACTGATTTAATTATTAAACTCTTTACTTACCATATTCCAAAGGTTTCACTCTGCTCAGTTTTGATGTGTGTTCCCTTTTTACAAACGTCCCCATCTGAATTGTTAACATTTTTCCAAAACCATTTTGAAAAATTCCCTCCCTAATTTGACTATGATGTCCTCATTCATCCATTACCCTTTGCATTAAGGACACAAGTTTACTTACAATGGACAATACTATCGCCATAAATATAGAATGGCGATGGAGAATTGTATCTCGCCTGTCCATCCAAATCTTCTTTTGCGTTTTTTTTTTAAATTAATTCCTTTCCTTTAATTACCAACACCCCTTTAATTTGATTCAGTTATGTGCTTGATGTGGTTGGTTTGTGGCCCAAACATTTAAAGGTAGATACGTTTTTAACATACCTGAACAGCCTCGTCCCTTCAATAAATCTCACCGTCGAGAAATAAAAGTAGTGCGTCCTCCCGTTATTGGATGTTCTAATTCATAGAACCCCCAAAGGTGTCAAATATAAAGTGTATCGCAAACCAACCCAGAATTGGTTCCTTCATTTTTATCCCAGTAACCATAACAATGTCAAGAGTAGTATTTTTAATTTGTTGTTTTTATGTGCCTTGATGATTGTCAGCCCGAATTCATGGATGAAGAAATTTTCTAATATTTTTAATATAAGACAAAAACTTTGTTATCTTTCTTTTATTGGTTAGAAAATTGCTATAGTAGAGTTAAAAAAAAAGTTCTATCACTCTATTAAGAAACAAAATACTTTTATCTCTCAAAAAATCCTTTGCCTCCTTTTCAACCAACCCATTATACAGATTGTGTCCCTAAAGTTTTATTCCGTTGCCAATGAGAATATTTATTTTCATGCCTTTTCTATCCCTGCATTAGCGATGACTACATTAAAATGATGCTGATATATATGATTAGCAATGGCTGTAAAAAAATTATTTTAGATTTTTTGTTTCAATTAATCCGAGTAGAAAACGAAATAATAATCGCAAGCACCCAACAGAGTTCCTCTGTTCAGAAAAAAAAGAACGAGTCAAGGTTACATGATGGAGCATTTTAGGATAATTTATAGATGAAAATTTGAAATAAAATAAAGACAAACTACAGAATGAAGATCAGAAAAACCCATAGGATCAGACTTTATAGTTTCATTGACTTTAAACAGAAAAATAAATCACTCAAAGCCAGCCCGAGATAGGTGAATAGCTGTATAAAGGAAAACTGCACTAATAGACTAATCAAATTCGATATCTAATAAATAAAGGGTCCCCACTCTAGTGTCGGTTGAGTCTTGTTGTAATACACTTATCTAAATGTGTATCTCCCACAAATGATGCTTTTTTATGCTAGGTAGAAAGAAAGATCATACAACTTTAATATTTAGTTTTAGTGCAATAAAATAGTGATATCCGTGTAAGATTTCTTAAGTCTATAGTAAAGAAAAGTTAAAAATAGTACGAAGAGGGCTATAATAATCCGAGGTAACAGCTAAAGTTTTAGTATATCTTTGAACGGGAAAAAATTCTTACAGATTCAGAGACGAAATCATAGATAAATCGAAAAGAGATAGCAAAATTTCATTTAACTTTTAAGTAGTTTATAGAAAATTCGGATTAATAAAGACAATCTCTCCCAACATCCATCCCCAAAATAATCAAGTAAAAAATAATAGTCTCACTTAAGACTAAAAGTTAAACGAATCACTTTTTAGCCTGGATTTATTTGAGAATACAATTTGATAGAATTGATTATTAAATTTGACAAAGTAAATTAATTCTATTAAAGTGAAATAAACAGAGAATGATGAAAGAATTTCCTTAAAAAAGTATTGGCTAACAATAGTTTCGCAAAAGTAATTGAGAACGTTGTATTGGCGACTTTCATTTCATTAGTTAAGTTTAGATTAAGTTAGGTCACATACAAACTACAGAGCCTAACCGAACTAAATACCTCCCAGTATCTACTAGTAAAAACAATCCACAAGCTGATCAAATTACGAGAATGCCTGTCCTTTCATTTGGAAGGAATTGCCTTTACTTGGTTCGCAAATCCTTGGTTCTTTAGTCATCAAAAAATGTAAATACTCCTACTCGTTATGAAGCAGCTAAGGTGTCTTTAAACTCTTTGCAGGCTTGGCATAATCCAATATTGATGGATTCAGGCCTTGGAAAATACACCTTAAGAAATCAAAATTTGTGTTATGTTTTTTTTTTCAATTGCCGTTAGGAAAATGTTGCAAATTGCTTAGGACCTAGCAAACGAAACAGATAAGGCGTTTCATTAAACAAAATATGCCTACCTCTCTTGAATATTACTTCTATAATTTCATTTTTTTTTAAATTAATAAATATTCTATCATTATTTCAGAACTTTATCTCGCATGTTCAACGAAAGATAGATTTCGACTTCTTTCCACTCGAGTTCATATGTCGAATGAAGGGCCCACTCTCACCATTTGACGAAAATTTAATTAAAATGGTCCGTGAAAAGTAAGAAATAAATTTAGTTGTTTAGAGGCGAACTTACAAATGAAAGGAATTTTTATAGTGAAATATAATGGAATATGTATATGAATTTATTTACAGGGGTTGGGTATAATAATAGAAACACCTGCATATTTCACGTTGTTTTTAGTCACGCGCGAGTCTAGTCACAGGCGAGTCTAAATCTCATGTGTCGATGGCTCCACGTTTCGCTTTTTTTTTGTTTTAGTAATAACATTGTAAGTATTTGGGTGATTCTAGTCAAATTTGATACCCTTATGTTGTTTTAGATTCTCTTTTGAATCATATAATTGCCAAAGTCCTGCCAATGTTAGCCCGGGAATTATTTTGTTTTGGCAATAACATCATGACTATTCAGCCCATTCTAACAAAATTTGAAACCATTATGTTATTTTGCATTCTCTTTCGAATCATAGAATTGCCGAGGTCATCCATCGCAAAGTTAGTCCAGGAATTATTGAAAGTTTTGAAGTTTGTAAGGTCATAAATCAGAATAATTGAGAGCACGTGACTTTTTGGTCATCAGATCTTGTTTTTAACTGCATTAATCCATGAAGCACGCGACTTTTTGGTCATCAGATCTTGTTTTTAACTGCATTAATCCATGACACTATATTTTAGGAATGGGATTATTTGGAGGGGTTACATAATAATAGATATTTTTCTATTTTCTCTTAGATCGGTTGTGACCTAGGTATATTTTAAGTTTTTATCCAAGTTCATTCTAAGAGTTTCTTTAGAGTTTGAAAAAACAAAATGGTGAAGTGTAGAAATAAATATGAGTATCGAATATTTTGATTTTTTTTTAAACAAAAAGGTTAAAAAATGAAGTTAAAAAATTCAAAATTTAGGCATGGCTGCTTTTTATTTTATTTTTTCGTATATTCGAAAGTTTTATCGAAGTTATTTCTAAAAGAGATTTCCAATTTATATTCTTTATCAGGAGGAGACAGTTACTGGCCCCCAAATCAGGTAAAGCAAAATGAAATTATTAGACCAAATTTAAATGGAGAAAAAAAGATAGTGAGGATTGTGTTGCCGTATTTTTAAAAAATATTCAGATAAAAGATTTTCTGGCCTTTAGGCCTAAAAGATAATCATGCATTTTGAAAATAAATAGACCAATTTTTTAATTTTTAGACCAATAGGCCGTTGCCAAAGCCGGATAGGCCGTAGGTCACGAAAAACTTATTTGAATATGATACCGACTATTATATATTAAAAAATTATACTATAAATTTTATGTCGGTTTTTATTTCAGAAATAATAATTTCTTACAATAATATGAAAGTCCTTTCAAATGGGGCAGATTGTAGGAGTTTGAATGACTGGAGCATCGGTGAGAGAATCTGCTCAAATGATGCTTCCAGTTGAACTGCTTCTAAGATTACGACTGCTTATGGGAATAAAAGAAAGACAAGCATCGACAAACGTAACAGCGGACGAAAGAAAGACTCAGCGATAGAGGGGACAGAGCCAAAGCGTAGGCCTCTCAGTGTGTGCTGAATTTAAAGGTGATTTTGTATCGAATCGGCAGCCAGTGCAGTTCGCGAAGGGAGGTTGTACGAGAGAAACTTCCTCGGTGGCGAAGAAAACGGGCTGCGAAGATATGTATTAACAAGTTGAGATGTCGAAGAGAAGAGAGTGTTGTAGAGAGTAAAAGTGTGAAGACATGCGACTGAGATTACGGAGAAAGCAGCGAGAGGATATGCCCAAATTTTTAAGTGTCTCGGAGAAAAAAAAGGCTATTGGAGGCACCAACGTTAAGATAGAAAGCAATCCTTTTGCAGCGAGCCACATCCGTAGGGGTGCACACTACTTTTAGATTGCCATGTTTGTGTTTCAGATAGTTGTCTGAAATCCATCCAGGGATGATGTTTGAAGAGAATAGTAGGTTTCTAAGTCTCAGTAAACGAGTTTGGGGAAGAGGAGAGATATATTTGCATGTCATTAACATATACATGAAATTATAGACAAGAAGATGCATAAAAAGAACAATGGGAGAAGATATATGTGAAACAGAAGCGGAACAAGAAAGGAACTATGTGAAGAGCAAAATTAACCTTCACTGACCAAGATATATCATTCACAATATGAATAAATTGAGGAAGAGATGAAAGATACAAGCGGAACCAGTTTGGGCAGTTCCAGCGACTCTCAGTAAGTCACAGATGCGGTAAAAAAAAAACCCTAGTAAACTATCAAATGCTGCCCAGAGCTAAAAAAGCATCAGAACGGAAGACAGGTCAGCGTCAACAGGCACGGCGAAAGCGGTCAATTACATGTAGGAGAGCTGATTCAATACTGTATTATGCCTTAAAGCCAGACTGGAAATTCTCAATAGCATTGCAAAAGGACAAGTGATTTAGAATCTGGGCAGACACCAACCAGCCTTTCATATACTTTTGAGAGGATTGGTAGTTGAGAGAGTGCGTGGTAGCTTTCCGGTTCGTTTGGGTAGAGGTTCAGTTTCCATGGGATATGGCAAACAACAGTGTCAGAAAGAGAGAGTAAAAGCATCACGTGGAACGAGAAGCCTCACGAGGTCGAGGAACGCCGAGCCAGACCGTGAGGGAATCGAGCAACTTCATCCAGTGATAAAACAGAAGCATCGAGCGTCGAGAGCGCGGAGAAGACGCTGCCGCCTCACCGCGCGATATCGAAAACATCGCAAGGATTCACCCTTCCCCGGCGCTGTGTCTCATTAAGAAGAAGCCTCTCTGGGACATGATGCAAATCTTCTGGATCTACGGGAAAGGTTAGAAAAGTGTGCAGAAATCGCGTTTCAGAATGTTGGTACCAACCTGGACAAATATAAGAAGTATTTCAACTGTAAGTCTAAGGAGCGGAAATTCAAGCCCGGTGAAGAGGTGTTATTATTACTGCCTAGGTATAATAATAAACTCTTAAGTCAATGGAAGGGCCCCTTCCAAGGGATTGAAGAACGTGGCCCCATTGATTATTTAATCCAAACATCGTCAGGGAGAAAGCTATTTCACGTCAACATGTTGAAGAGGTACCACCGCCGTTCCTGTGCCAACAATATTGTGGCAATTGATGAAGAGTCAGCCGTGGAATCAAGCCACCCCTTAAACGTGGTACAAGTTGACTGTGTGGAACATGATAATGAGTATCCCTTGCCCACCTTGTCCGGCGCCACCGATTTCCTTCCATCCGAATTGAAGATTAGCGACCAACTTTCGACCATTCAGAGAAGTCAGCTGCAGTCACTACTGAGTCATTTTGAGACGTGATCTCCGAAATTGCTGGCATAACATCCTTCTTACCCCTCGGAAACCCATACGGTTCAAGCCGTACCCCCTGCCCATCCATTTAAGTGAAGCCCTTGCCATAATTTAGGGCATACAAAAATGCAAGATGTTTCTTGTAAGCAAAGAATTCATCATTGGGACTGATCGCAAACCGCTCTCGTACTTGCGTAATGTCAAAACAATAATAGGAGACTTATGCGATGGAGTTTCTTCCTTAAGAAGTTCCAATTTAAAATATTGTATATTAAAGGATCTGAGAACTGTATCGCAGATAGCCTGAGTAGGAACCCTTTAGACTCTGGTAACAATTTTCTTAAATTTTATGATTGGTTTCTTATGTATGTTTTTGTATCTATAGTTCGTAATTCCTTTTTGCTCGCAAGCTAAAAGATTCTGTACCCTTTTTGTCTTGTAGGGCGCATTTGATTTTCTTTTGTAATACATATTTCAGTTTTTTATTTATTCTTGTCTTGTTTGTTGTATAGGTCCAGGTCGTTATTAACCTGAGGTAATCGAGCCTCTATTTAAAATTAACTCAAACCACTGTGGTAATTGTAACTTAATGTTCTTTTGTTCTGTATCAATTCTTTTCTATATAATTATTAATACATGGATACTCAAATTTTAATTTGACTTAAGTACCAGAGTTCAAGTATTCCCTATTATTTGTGTCCCCTTTTTGAGGTCGAAAAAAAAAAATAGGATGGGTAAATCCCATTCGTCATTTGTCTGATGTCACTTCCCAGAAGTTCCATCTTGGGAAGGAAGAAGATGTCAGAAAGAGAGAGTAAAACCGTCACGTGAAACGAGAAGCCCCACGAGATCGAGGAACGCCAAGCCAGGCCGTGAGGGAATCGAGCAACTTCATCCAGTGATAAAACAGAAGCATTGACCGTCGAGAGCGCGGAGAAGACGCTGCCGCCTTACCGCGCGATATCGAAAACCTCGCAAGGATTCACCCTCCCCGGTGCTGTGTCTGATTAAGAAGAAGCCCTTCCGGGGCATGAGACAAATCGCTTCTGGCTGGGTCATATTTGACCTCAGTCACAGGGCGTGCAAATTCCCTATAGGCCCGCCTTTTAGAACGAGACACGACTATTTCTTGATTCGGATCCGTCCCCCTCCTCTCTCGAGCGCGAAAGCAAGAACTCACTCCAAAGGAAGACACCGCTAGTCAATTGCTTATTCCTGGAATCGGCTCCGTTCTCGTCTGGCGCGAATACTCCCCCGAATCTCGATTTTTGAAGTTAAAATAATCGATTACCACCAAGCCGTGCAACCCCTCCCCCCGTCATCTTCCATAGGCCTCAAACCCACCCCAAAGTTAGGCTCGCGACGACATAAATCGTGGATCTGTATTCAGTCACCCTGTGAATTGTTTGTTCGTACACTGGCTCACCAGCAGCCGCTCGCTGACTCACAACTGAGTCTATTCACTCCGACGAATCCCTTAGTCTGAGAACTGTAAATAACAAGTATCCATTTTCATTGCGTATCCAATCTCATTTTATTTGTATATTGCGTTTTTGTAATTAGTTGAAGTTTGTTTTGTACTGCAACTTTCTATATCCAGAACCAAAAAGCATTCATCATTATCCTAACGGCCAACCACACTCACTCCTGTAGTTATTCAATTCCACGCACTCCTCCGGAACATCCATTCCCCCACTACTTCGCTTTCCCCTCGTCTGGCTCGATTAGAGACGAGCGAAGGTCACGCCTCTGACCTTAACCTTCCACCCCGGGATAGAGATAATATATATATTTATATATATATATGTATGTATATATATATATATATATATATATATATATATATATATATATATATATATACATATAAATATATATATATATATATATATATATATATATATATATATATATATATATATATATATATATATATATATATATATATATATATATATATATATATATATATATATATATATATATATATATATATATATATATATATATATATATATATATATATATATATATATATATATATATATATATATATATATATATATATAAATATATATATATATATATATATATATATATATATATATATATATATATATATATATATATATATATATATATATATATATATATATATATATATATATATAAATATACCATCGGTCAATCTACGACAAGCAGTATGTTTGAAGTGATGTGGTTTACATGTTTCAGATGAGAGGGAAGTATTAAAAGTGTCAGAGAGGCAAGGGAGAAAAATAGACATGAACTGGCTATAATGACTTGGAGGGAATGAGTCATGGAGAGAACAATTCTTTTTGAAGAGATAATGAGGGAGGTTAATTACTCAGGAGATAGTAGAGCGAGAATAAGAAGTTTCGAGAGGTAAATTGGGAGTTACCTGCAAGCAAGGAATAGAAGCAAACGATATATTATAACAAATATGCACTATCTTGTCTGAGAAGAGGGTAGATATTTAAATAGGGGGTGAGACTCGGGGGTTTCAGAGGGGTTGATAACCTACCAAGAATCTTCAACAACGTCTATTACTTGTTTTTGTTTTCTACAATGCTACTTGAGGTGCGAGCTTCAAGGTTTAACTTTAGCCAGGCAATGTACGAGTGAGAATGGGATATATTTGGACGAATCTTCCTCTACATTAAATCTATGATTTGCCAAGTTTACGTCTGGAGGACGCTTAAAGAACATATTCAACCTGATCGTCTCATTCTGCGAGCTAAGCAAGGATGATTTTGATGGCATGGCATTCACGTGTTCAAGTAGTATTACGGTATGGGAGAGTTAAGTTTTAAGGTTATCTGTCGATTTTGGCTGACCAGGTGCATCTCCGGGTGTCAACACTCTTTCCTACTGGCGACACAATCTTTCAGGACAATAATGCACCTCTTCACACAGCTAAATTTAATTACCCCTCCCCCTCGCAATCACTATATCTTAATAAAATTGAGTATTTGTGGTGTCAATTGGGGCAGTAATTGTCATCAACATATAAATGAAATGATAGACCAAAGCGAGGCATAAGAATACCAAGGGGAAGAAGTTAAATACGAAATAGAAACGGACTGAGAACCGAGCCTTGCGGAACATCATAACGCACATCCGCTAGCCTATACCCATCAGTCCTGATATGAATAGACTGAGTACGTGATGATAATTAGTAGCGGAATCAGTCAAGGGCTGTCACAGAAACACCTGAATTCTGAATGAAATGCAGAAGAACAGTGTGATCGACAGTGTCAAATTCTGTACAGAATTCAAGAAGTACCAGAATGGCAGGTTGGTATGCATCTGCCTCAGGAAGAAGTGGGTCATTTATATATAGGAGAGGTGATTCAGTGTTGTTTCATGTCATGAAGCAATGTTGGAGGTAGACATAGGATCTAGTCTTCGGACAGACATCAGCTTTTCAAGGTCTTTAAAAAGGTAAGCAAGTTGAGATATTGGGTGGGAGTTTGTTGGGTCGTGGGGGTAGAAGTTAGGCTTATTAATGTTTGGAAGAACAGTAGCGTGGGAAGAACTTTTGATAGAAGCACAGACGGAAGGAGTCAAGAAGAGAACAGGTCATTTTTAAAGAGACGAGAAGTAACTGACGTTAGTAGTTTACAGAGAATTAGTCAATAGGAAAAGAGTTTTATTTTTCGAAGATAGAAAGAGAGAGGTTAATTCGTTAGGACCAATGGAGCGAGAGAAAAGTGCCTGGCTCTGGAGAGGTTAACTTGGTGACGAAAAGCGGTGGCAAAGTGAATCCCAGTAACGGATGATTTAGCTTCCAGAGACTAAATTCATTCCATGACAGTACGATTAGCTACTCAAGTCCACATATCTGTGAGAAACCTACTCCAACTCTCTTAAAAAAAATTTAAATCCTTTGCATTACTAAGACTATATTTTGTAAGAAATTGGTACTTTTAGGCGTGAACAAGGGCCTTTTGATAGCCCTAATGTTAGTTCAGCTCTCAACTGTCCTGGTGCTAGTCTTTCTTCAATGTTCTGAGAGTTTCAATGCTTGGTGATCGGTTTGGTTTAATCTGGTTTTCCTCTCTCATTACCACAAACTCTCCCAAAATCTTTCCAAATATTTCTTACTTCACTTGCTCTGAAGCATTCTTTAAAAATCGAGGTTATTTACCGAACATTTTTTCCCCTATCAAACAGCTTCTTTGACGACTAGAGGAAATTTTTAAGCTAATTCAATTATACCTCCGTTAGCTCAACTTTGTTTATCCTTATTTGACTTTAACATCCTTCCTTCCTCATAGTCTCTTATCTCTGAGCATATTTTAACTTTTCTGTCTTTCACAACATGGCTCTTCCCTCCATTCCCCCACATGCATATGTACATAAATATGGAAATATACTTAATCTTGTCCCCTTTTATTCAATTCATAGGCTCAGTATAACTGACCTACGACCACCATTTTAACCTCTTTCTTATCCATCACTGTTTCTCTCTTTCCACTGTACCCAACATTCGCTTACTTGCTACCACGCTTACTCGTCATCGTCAGCTTTTCATCCTCGTCCAGTAAAAGAATTACTCTTGCTTTTTTCCTCCATCCTTCCTGTAATACTCTATCTTTCCTAAATTTGACCTGACCCCTGACCCCGCCCATCAACCCGAAAATTTCTCTGCACTCTTTTCTGATTGTTCATAATCAAATATTATTTCTCCGTTTCTTTCCGCTTCTCCCAATCCTTAAGAAACTCCGCCTGGACCAAAATGTCTCGGTAAACTACTAGTATACCCAATTCCAGTTCCTTTCTGCAGTTCTTCAAAGGCTGGTGTCAGTCTGGGTTTTTTATCATGTGTCCTCTTCCCCAGCAGTGAATTTCCTCTCTTAAATGTAAAGTGATCATTTTCGTTGAGCGGCCGATGCTTGTTAGCTCATAATTCTACTACTTCTAAATCTCTCGGCAGCCTTTCATATAGTCGATCCCACTGTTCTTTTTAATCGTCTTAAAGAATTTGGACGAGTTTCTAGAACTGGCATTGACTGGTTCCCCTTCTAACTATCATCTCCTACTTATTCTGAAGGGTGGTACGTCACCAGATTATGAGGTTACCGTAAATTACCACTTTATTGATGGAGCGACTAGTTCCAGTTTTGAGGTGAAGGATGTCTTTACGGCGAATTATTTATTTGACTCCAAAGATAATTGTTTTTAACGGCGTTCTTCTTGTCTGGACTTGTCGAAGGTTCAAAGTAAAGATGGACTAGCAAAGATAAGCTCTTTATTCTAATAACGGAACCTTATGGTTGCAATCGGTGAGAGTGACTGAACGTAGTAAGTGAAAGACTAGTAGTCTATATATTATTCGACGTGAGTAAGACTTAAGGCAGAGACAAGATTTGGCGGGTTTCAGCGGGAGTATGAACGCGGACGTATTCGTTTTTATTATTTCTAATTAACTACTTCGAAACTAACTGTCTTCTTTCTATTTATATTTGCGCTCTAAATCCAGAGGGGGTGACCTAGACATCGGACAGCTACCACCGGACAGCCTACCTCCGTTTCTTCTCTTTTTTCCAACTTCTGGGCGGGGCTAGGAAGTCTGTGTACAATGTGTGTACGCTTACATGATAAACCCTTATTTGTCTCTTGATACAACTTTCGCTGCGCCATCTCTTATAGTCAGCAGGTGTGCTTACTGGGGCTCTTCCAAAATAAATATTCGTCTTTGATTACTCTATCTCGAGAAACAACTTGGGCAGATTTATTAAACGCAGGTGTTCAACCATGTCTTTGTTCCTCTATTGTCTCTCACGCTTCTTGCTTACATATTTATATTTACAAAATCAATCCTATTTCTTATACACAATTGGGTCTATACATTTAATAGGGCATGCTTGGATTTAATAGGACCAATTCACGTCCATTTGTGCAGGTGTCTTTTGGGCCTATTGACTCCAGCAATTTGTAGTGCCAGAAGCCTATCTATGCGCAGTCCCCTGCAAGTCTTTTCGTATCTAGAGGAATATATCTAAGGTGGTGGAGTTGCGTTTTAGGCGTTCCACAAAGCTCGGTTTTTGGCCTGCTCCTTTTTCGTATCTATCTTTTCCCCTTTGAATTCTTTGACCTACCATTTAATTTTTATGACGAAGATACGAAGTAAATCTACCTATCATTCTCCAAAGATTCGTAGTTGAGACTACTGAGAATCTTTTATCTCCCTCATCTCCGTATGAAACCATTACTGAAAGCCTCGCAGAAAACTATGAAATTCAATCATGATAAAACTAAGGTAAAGCTAATCGTCTCATGTCACTCGCTTTAAAATTATTGCTCCTTTTATTAACCTTGGAGGTCCTTCGGTTTCCCTTTCCGCTACTGGTAAAAATCCGTGCCTCACCTTTGATACTCTTCTACCTGTCAGAGCTCACGTTGCTAGTTATCGTAGGTCTTCTTACTGGCTCCTACGTAGTCTTAGCCATATTCTTTCCTTGCTTTCCCATAACCGTTTTGAGATCAGCCTCCATGCTATAGTTTTCATGAACACCAATATTAACACCCACATCTGGCATACAGCCAGCATTATTTGTTTTGTCCCTTCTTTGAATACCGTACCAGTAGGTGCAGCTTCTGTACAATTTAGATTAAACAGAAAATATATCAATAATAATTTTTTTTAAGGGGGGAGGGAGAAGACACAGTATGGCCTTATGGAGTCCCCTCTCCCCCTCTCCGTTGTATCCGGATAAAGAGAGGTAGGAAGGGGCCGACCTCTTCCCTACTCACATCGGCTATATTTTGACCAAATGCTAGTAGGGTACAGGCGAGAGACCTGAGAGGCTTTAGAGAAAGGAGTAGATAAGGAAAACTGAAAATGTTGAAATATGCTGGAGGTTAATAGTTGATCCTAGTTGGTTTACCCTTAACCTTAGAGGTTGGGTATGCTAGTCGATCTCTTTATGTTTCTGTGTTTATCATACCTTTTTGTCATTCTCCATGTAAGAGTCTTCGTCCCAGCGGGGTCATTTTATAGGTTTTCAAGCCGTTTTCTTGTGTCCGTATATTTTTAAATTCTTTCTTCTTCTCATCATCTTTTATTTTATTGTTTAGGCGAATATTGCAGTGTCTTCGATTTGCAGTTTATTTCTACTGCTTGGGAATCTAATATTTGTTCTAGTATGGTCCTCTATGTTGGTCTCATTGTATAGGTCTTGGTTTTTCTTTTCTATATTGTTCCATATCTTTTGTGCCATTTCTCTTAGCGTTAGATTAAGTAGCAGAATATGTGCCTATGCATGTAAGTCCGCGAGGCTGCTGCGTTCTCTCCGTCTTGTGTCCGTTATCGAGTAGATAGCTTTATTTTGAATTCTTTGAAGTATTAGTTGTCTTGTCTTGGATAGTGAGTAGGCTGGTATCGGTGGATAAGTTAAGATCGATTGTACAAGCGTGTTATAAAGTTTTTTCTTATATTTCATGCTTAGTCTCCTCAATTTTGCTATGAGGGTATTCTTTTTTCTGTGATATATATCTTATTTCTTTCTAGGACTGAGTATCTTGTTCATTTTACTGTTAGTCTGATCCTTCGCAAGCGTATCTGTAGTTATTTCCGTTGATTTCGATTTGAAAGCTTTTTCTTCTTCCTATTGGTATTATTTTAAATTTATGTATGTTTGTCTTGATTTTCCCTACTTTCTCATAATTGTTTGTGTTTTCTATTTTCAGTTTTGTGATTCTTGCTTGGTTTCTAGGGTTCTGGTAAGGAGTTGTCACGATATGTGTGATATTGGCTGCGTACTGCAAGTTTAGGCTTCCTGGTGTTACGGGCCTAGGGATATCTGCAGTGTATAATGAGTAGAGTGTTGGACTTAGACACCCGCCCTGTGGCACTCCAGCGCTAAGTCGGAATGTTGGTCCCTCATATCCCTCTAGATATATGTACGCAGATCTGTTTCACACATAGTCACAGAGTAAGCGTTGTCGTTCATGTCAGCCGAAGAAACTTGTAGGTTAACCCTTCGGTTCAGACTTTGTCGAACGCCTTTTCAACTTCTCACAGAACGATATCAACTGTTTTTATTGGCCTTGGCTTTGGTTTTTCCTGAAAGCAAATTGAAGTTTGCCATGGAAGTTGAGTAGCGAGATAGATCTGTAACTCGTTACCAAGTTCGTTTGCTTGTCAGGCTTAAGAGTGAAGATCATTTTGGATGTTTTAAATCCATCTGGGTAATATCCCATTGTTAGGCAGGTATTAAAATATTGGTAATTCCATCAAGTATGTTATCTGGTGCCGCTGTGAAGTGCAATTTCGCCAACCCATATAGCTCGGTTGCTCTCTGTTTGAATGAGTGAAAGAAACTTAAAACCTCTTCTTTGGTGATAGTTGCACCAGTGCCCATGTGTCCCTCTCTAGTTCTACCAGTTGAGGGCCTAGGAGCTATCCGATGGTAGTTAACTCGGATAAATTCTCTAAACATTTCTTCCGTTTGGTCGTCGAATTGGGCATTGTCCTCCAGTGTAATTGAGAAGATCTTCTTCCAATGTTCTCAGAGTTTCCGTTAATTTGACTGTTTATTGTCTGTTGGATCTTCGTTCTCGTCATCCAACTTTCCAACTTAATGGTTTTTCTTTTCAGTCTTCTTTTATTCCGTTTATTGTCTGACATGCTTTTCTAGGGCACTTTCGTTTTTCTACATTATCTATTAACTCTTTCCATTTTTCATTATGCTGTTCTTTAATTAATAGCAGCATTTCGTTTTTCAGCCATTGCAGCTTTCTGAATAGGGTTATCTGTAGGCCTTGTTGTCTTATTATTTTGTATGTTTTCTTTTATCTTTCTGGCTGCTCTTTTCATTTCTGATGTCTATTCTTGGTGAATTAATGTTATATATTCTATCCATGCAAAGTTTTTCTTATCTGCTTCTTTAATTATCTTTAGAATATTTTCCAGTTCTGCATCGATATCATCTTTGTTTTCCCTTTCCAATGGAGTCGGTCTGTCCGTCATCAATGCTTCGATGTACTTATTCCAGTTTGCTTTTGAAGATTATAGGTTATGTTTATGCTGCTTAGTAAAATATATGGCTTTGTCGCGCTTCTTTCAGTGATGCAAGTCTGGAAATCAGGCCCGATTCTCCGGACTATATTTATGTCTAGAAGTGTTTCCAAGTTTTCCCCACTCTTGTTTTTTCATCTATAACCCGATTCCGTGCAGTAGGCATTCATACCACCTAAGAGTATAGTTGGGTGTCTGCTTTTGAATATCTCCATGAAAGTATGAATAGGGAGATAGTCACGCTTGGGAGGCTGGTATCCCGTTGCTATTGTGAGAAGGGAGTATTCCAATAGGATAGTTATGGCTGGATAAGCTTCGTCCAATTGCTTCTATTCTTGGTATTTAATTTATTTTTGATTGCTATTGCAGCTCCATTATGTATTTCGTTCGTTGGGTTTATTGCAAGACCATTGTAGTTGTATATCTTCAATTCATCGATTGGGTGTTGCAGACCATGGTCCGAGATTATTATCACATCCGGGTCCGCTTCTCTAAATATATATCTTTTAATGCAATTCTCTTGTTTTTCCATCCATTTGTATTAATATGTATTATCTTTAGTTTTCTGATTAGTTCCATCTGAGTCTTTTTCTGTCTGTTTTTATTTACTTTCCTCTCTTAGTTTATTTTGTTCCGTTTGCGTTTATTCACCATCTTCTGCCACCTTCCATTTTCTGCAATTTGGAAGCCTTCAATTTTGGGGTCTTTAATATTAATGGGAAAAATTGTGATTCTGTTTTCCATGAGTATTTTTTCTACTGCTTTTTCTTCGTGCTGTTAGTTAAACACTCACTTGCATGATCCACTCTTTACTCGTTTGATGATTTCTTCCCCTTCGTATTTTTTTTTTGGGGGGGGGGGGAGAGGGGCAGTGGTTCGTTTGGGTTAACTAGGACGGTGAGTTTAAAATCACTCGCTTCGTAGGCACACTCTTCTTGTTTCGACTGTTTTTTTCTATTCCTGTTTCAGATTCGGATTCTGTGATTACCTTGCTATCTTCTTCTTCTTCTTTTTTTTTTCTTTTATTGTTTCCTTTGCTCCGTTCCAGATGAGCTACTGCTGTCTGATTCTTCCATTGTTGTGGTGTCTTCTGATAATAATATAAATAATTATTATATATTAATAAATAAAATTATTCCAATCATAAATAGTAGTATCAATTTTTTTTTTAAACTTAAAACATTTTGAAGTTATCGATCAAATAAATTTGATGATTAATTAATGATAATTGTTTATGAATGCAATAACTATTATAAACTCGAGGTATAATTTTATTTATATATAACAAAAAGAATTTAAATGAATATATAACAATTTCTCTTTACTTTTGACCTATAGTAATTATGTGGTCTTCAATTGATAGTTATTGACTCCAATTCTTCATTTATAGTGGAATGAATAAAATAAATTTGTAATACAATTTAATCGTAGAATTTAAACATATTAAGATAGCAAAATTTCATTGTAAACCAAGTTTAAACATAAAAAAATAATAATGATAATACTAATAACAATAATATCATTAATATAAATAATAATTACATTAAAACTATCAATAATAATAATAATATTAATAATAATCGTAAATTATAATAATTCTAAATAAAATTGGAATGATAATTAATTAATGCTACTTTGGAAATTTATTGTCTAAACAGTTCTTAAAATTATTAAGTGACCTACAATTCACCACCTCTGTAGCCAAACTGTTCCTCAAGTTCACTATTCTCTGCATGAAAAAGATTTTTTCCAGTCTAACCAACACTTTTGATATTTTTTTTAATTTTCAGACTATATCTTCTATGGCAGTGATCCCTGTCTATTTCAAAGAATCTACTTATATCTATTCTGTCAATTCCATTAAAAATCTGATAAGTCAGTAAACCTGCTTTGCCGATCTTTTTCATTAATTTACATAATACTGATGTTAAGCTGAGAAGCATATATTTACTAACATCCTCTATCACTCCATTATTAAATATAGGTACTAGATGAGCATTCTTCCAGTCACTTGGTACCTCCACAAATTCAATTGAACGAGTGAAAATTTTATTCAAACAAAGGCTACACTGCTTATTTTTAGTTGCGTGCGACTTTATATCTCACTATGTCAGTCAGTCGGTCGTTCTGTGAGTCGGCCATGTTTTGTTGTATTTTTTGTTTTAGTAATAACATTGTAATTATTCGGACAATTCTAACGAAATTTGGAACCCATATGTTGTTTCACATTTTCTTTCGAATGATATGATTGTCAAAGTTCTCCAAAGGTTAGCCGGGGAATTATGTGGCAATAACTTCCTAACTATTTGGTTGATTCTAACGAAAATTTAAACCCTTATGTTATTTTACATCCTCTTTGGAATGATATAAATGTCATGGTCCTTCCGAGGTTAGTCCGGGAATTATTGAAAGTTTTGAAGGTCGTAAGGTAATAGCTCAGAATAAGTGAGAGCAGGCAACTTTGGTCAGCAGACCTTGTTTCAATTAAGGGTCTAAGGTAAATTTCATTCGGTCTTGCGCTTTTATCTTTATCTAAACTTAGAAGCACTTCGGAATCTGTTCCACAGAAAATGAGATGGTATTGATAAGTTGTTACAACGAACACATACCAATTAACAACTTAATAACAACCTGTATACGCGTACCTGTATTTTTTTTCCCCTAGTTTCGGGTATTGTTGCTCCACTTATCAGATTATATAGCAATCATATATCTAATACATCATTTATATATTAGAGTTTAGCTTAGTTTAATGCCTAGAAAAGGTTAATTTGGGGATTATGCCCACCTTTGAATTTTGGGGCCGCTTGGTTATAGATATCTCTATTTTTTTTTTTTTTAAATATCTCAATTTTTAAAAATCTCTAATTTAAAAAAATATCTCTATTTTATAAAAAGTATCTTTATTTAAAAAAAATATATATTTAAAAAAAAAATTATCTATTTTAAAAAATATCTATTTTTTAAAAAAATATCTCAATTTTAAAAATCTCTATTTTAAAAAAAATATCTATTTTAAAAAATATCTATTTTTTTTAAATATCTATTTTAAAAAATATCTATTTAAAAAATATCTATATTTAAAAAATATCTATTTTTAAAAAAAAATATCTTTATTTTAAAAAATATCTTTATGATTTTTAAAAAAATATCTATTTTAAAAAAATATCTATTTTTTAAAAAATATCTCTATTTTAAAAAATATCTTTATTTTTTTAAAAAAATATCTCAATTTTTAAAAAATCTCTATTTAAAAAAAATCTCTATTTTAAAAAATATCTATATTTTAAAAAAATATCTCTATTTTTTTTAAAATATCTATTTAAAAAATATCTCAATTTTTTAAAAATCTCTATTTTTTAAAAATATCTATTTTAAAAAATATTTTTATGATTTTTAAAAATATCTATTTTTAAAAAATATCTATTTTTAAAAAATATCTATTTAAAAAATATCTCTATTTTTAAAAAATATCTCTATTTTTAAAAAATATCTCTATTTTTAAAAAAATATCTCTATTTTTAAAAAATATCTATTTTTTAAAAAATATCTCTATTTTTAAAAAATATCTCTATTTTTAAAAAAATATCTCTATTTTTTAAAAAATATACGCAAGTAGCTTTTTCGCTACTTAATGTGGGCAGATTTTTAATTATGTTATGACGAAAAATAGATTTGTCTCCACCTTGGGAGTGATTTTCTTTTTTCTCAATTAAAATATGATAGGGACATTTCATATTAATCAATTTCAAATAAAATATGATTGATTTAAATCGCATTCGGGGGTGAGGCTTCTATGTCTGAATTCAAGCAACACGGTAGAAAAACTAGAGACCTAACGACATTTAGCAATAATCGCCTTATGAATTCGAATCTTAAGATTATTCCCTCCGAATTATGAATATTAGGCGTTTCTTTAAAAATTCCGGGTTCCGTGTGGGGCACGGGGGCGAAGCCCTCATTTGGAAATTACCTTAAAATGATATATAATACAATATGATGCAATGGCAATAGCCTAACAAAAAAAAGAAAAGCCTTTTTTGTAATTTGCCCAAGAAAATACATTTTCTACCTTAAAATTCAATTGTTTATATATATATATATATATATATATATATATATATATATATATATATATATATATATATATATATATATATATATATATATATATATATATATATATATATATATATATATATATATATATATTATCCAAAATTCGAGGGGGAAATAATCCCCAAATCTACCCCCAAAAGAAAAAAAATAATTATAAAATATTTTGATTTGTAGAAAACAGATGCGCCCCCCCACCAAAAATATCACTAAAATTATGCGATTTCGACAAAACACCGCAATGCCAATTTTCGCAGCGTCAATCACTCTTCTTCTTTTACAATTGACGAAATAATATTATCAACATCGCGAGATCAAGGGTGAGTTTTAATTGCACTCTCGTTCCGAGGTAAACTAGATAATACTATTTCCACTAGAAGTTCCTCCCTAAAATAAATATAGGAAAAGGTTTATCACTCTAACATTTGATCTGTGCTCTTTATACATACGGACACAAGAGCCCCTTTTGGCACTTAGGCCCCAGTACCCCCTTCTCGGTGGGCTCCTCGAAAGATTCAAAAACCCAGTGTAACAGAGCTTTGGCAAAACCCGGTATTAGCTTAGGTCAAATAAAATCAAGTTGTGTGGCTAAAGAGAAATAAGAGATGTGTTGAAATAGAAGGAAGAGATGAGATAACATAGATGGGGGGGGAGGTCAAATAGAAGGAAGACATGAGATTAATGAGGTCAAATGTGCCTTGAAAGATTTTTTGTGGCTTCAAAAGTTAATTTTTATTATGAAATAACAATTTATATAAAGTTCAGAATGACAAGCGCTGGCAAGCCTGAACACACCAGGTGTCAGTCTTCGCAAAGAGGAAAGGTACCCTAGTAATATTGCATGTTTTTGATCTATGATTGTGGAACCTTTTTTGACCTACCCTGTGGGCGGGACCCACGTTCCCAGTTAGGGGTATGTAGATATGAGTACCCCAAGTGGGGGACGGTAGCACTGCATTGGTTGGGTTCCGGAACAGAGTGGGTATGTTGTAATGTTAAAGGAAATGATAGCGGTCTAGTGATTGGCTATGTGTATGATGAGGGGTGGGGAACTACTTACCCCAGAGACATAATTGAAACTTTTTGTCTATAGCGTGGCTTAGATTGAACCCTTTCTTACCGGGACGTCATAAATCTAACGGCGTATGTAATATGTTAGAGAGAATTGGGGAAGTGTTGCTGTTTAAACGGGATGTAAATATATATTTCTTTCCTTTAAACTTTGCTTTAATACCACTGAGATTCTTTATAGAGAAACCAGGCAATGGCTCCGCCCCTTCCCCCTATGGGGGGGAGCTTGCGCTTCGCTGCTAAGATTAAAATTTAAAATCTAAAAAAAGCAGCCATGGTTAATTTTTTTATAAATTTTCTGAACTTCGCCAATTATAATAATTTTAAAAAGGAACTCTAAACTAAATTTATCCCCTTTCAAAATATCATGTTGCTAAAATATAGTTATAGAAGATATATAAAAATAAATTTCCTGAACTTCACCATTTGTAATTCTTTGGGTTTTAAAAAAAATCACAAAATTTCGATACTTACGAGGGGCGGTCAATAAGTTTTGCAATTCGGATATAAGGAAACGAGATATGAGGAAAAGTGTTATATTATTTTTCAATATAACTACCCTCGACTTCAATGCACTTGCGCCACTTGTCCCTGAGGCTTCGAATTCCCGACAACCAGAAATCTCCCGACTGCTATTCAATCCACTTCTGGACGACGAGCTGGACATCTTCATCGTCCCCAAACCGGCATCCACGCATTGCAGCCTTGAGCTGGCGGAATGAAAAGTAGTTGCTAGAGGCCAGATCTGTACTGTCGAGGGGCTCGTTGAGCTCCTCGAATTTGCACTCGCGCAGGTTAGCTTGTGCAACTCTGGCCTTGTGGACTTTGACGACGTTGAAGTCGATCATGGGGCGTGAGGTTTCGTGAGGTTTCTTCGATTTCTTCGACCTTCACCCGTCGATTTTCGAGGATCCTCCTCTCCACACGGGCCACATTGTCCTCGTTGGTCACGTCTGACGAAGGGCCTGGACATGGGTCATCTTTAAGGGACTCACGACCATGGCGGAACTCCCTATTCCAGCGAGCAATGGTTGCATAGGAAGGGGCGGTATCGGTGTACACTGCAACCATGCGTTCATGAATCTCTTTTGCATTCTTGCCTTCCTTGGTCAAAAATTTGATCACTGCGCGGTGCTCAACCTTCTCCATTGTTGAAAAAATTGTGACTGACGATCTGCGATCAGCTACTGCTTCTTAAATAGACGAGGCAGGTCCTGACTTGTCATAACTTGTCCTAACACCCCCACAAACAGCCATCCCCCCTCCTCTGTTTTTTCCTACCGATTCGCAAAACTTATTGACCGCCCCTCGTATATTTATTTCTGAACTTCACCATTTTTTTTTTATATTATGTAAGAATTATTAGAAATAACTTTGATAAAAAACATAAGTCATAACCAAACTAAGATGAAATTATTATTCAAATACTAAAAAAAAATCCCCTTCTTAAATTTTAGAGTTAGCGATGATGATGATGATGATGAAAACACCAAATAAATCACTATTTCTATTGAGTGTTCAAAGAAACAACTTCAGAAGAGCTTATATTTTACCTGTTTTTGTTTAACTTATTATTTCCTTGTTAATGCAGGTACCTGGTTCCTCCCTCTCAAAAAACATATAATCTTGAATTCTTGAAAGAAGGAAATGCTGCCAAACAGTACACATTTCAGTCTAAAAATCTAGAATGGAGGAATATGAAGAAAGATATTCGAAATTTGTTCCCATCAGAGCAACATGGCTTTTTCATCGAAACGGGAGCTTTTGATGGAGAATTCATGTCACATTCTCTTTATTTAGAGATGGAACGGGGTTGGAAGGGACTTCTTATCGAACCTATGAAAGAAGCTTTTTTTTCACTACAGCAGAAAAACAGAAAAGCTTGGTCCTGTAATTGCTGTCTCTCTACCAAGCCTTACCCGCATGAGGTACGAGTACTTTCACAATTTTGAATTATTACATGCATATCTTCTTGTTATGCGTTAATGGAGAGTAAAATAAACGTTAGGTATTCATCCATGTTGTAATTTGCTACTCTCTTTTCCCTTAAGTAGATGAACCACCTCTACAGTTTCATTTCTTTCCTGTGCACCCAATAATATTTAATTTGTATTTCAAACTTAAAAAAACCCAAGCCTTGAGTTACTTAAATTACTTCTTACCATAAAGGTGTAATGTAATATTGAATAGTACGAGTGGTGAAACCGTTCCTTACATGAGCTTTTAGCTCTAGATGTATTTAATCAGTTTATTCAACCCCTCCCAAAAAGATTCCTCGTGTAAGATCAGGTAGAACGTTAGTCTTCATTTTCTGGCCTTCAGGATGCTACTGAAATTGTTCCTGAGATCAAAGATATGGATCATGTCAATCACTTATTCATTGAACCTTTATCAATGCCTCAAGTGGTGGAAGGGCTTGAGTGTTCCAATGATTTCAAGAATGATACCGTCAGGAGTTTCAAACTCCTGGTATTGTCAACCGAGGCGGTAAGGTCGTGGATGAGGTTCCAGAGTAAACTCAGCAAGACCACAACGGTAGGCCAAGCAGACATGGGTCATATAAGATTCCTATGTCTGGCTCCGGCGGAGGAGGGCAGCGACCAGTGGGCAGGCGCGGCAAAGGCGGTCTTGATAGACTAAGAACCCGGTAGCCCGATGCAACCAGACTTGCCGAAACCGCATTTCTCAATGTTTTGAGCCGCAGAGCACACGTTACTGGCCAAGTGCTTGCACGTGGCCGTCGCGCAGCCACGAGTGCCCCAAACAAATTCCTCAGCGAATGGCATTCGTCTCTGTTTTCTTTCCGGCCTTCTTTCTTTCCCGGACCTGACCCTCTGCTTAACAGACTAGGTCTCCTAAGTCATATCCGACACAAACATCAGCCAAGGAGAACGGATAACTGACGACGAAACCGATGCTCGGACACGAGCTGAAGCCGATGACGACGACGACGACGACGAATATAATTTTCATACAACTTTCAAAAATCTTCCCGATCTAGCTATAGTGAACCCTCTGTTCCTTTTAATTTTTACAAGTCATTAAAAGAGTACATGGCGTTACTGCGCTGGTTCGAATGACAATGAAGAATATATTGGAAAAGTAATTAACTCCCTTAATTGAATAGATAATTTGAGATTAATTTATGACTTTTAATTTATACAGACTACTTGGAGGACCACTACTACTCTTTAGACTTTATAGATTGTAATTACTATAAAATTATTGTAATGTCAGTTACCTTTGCTTTTTCATTATTAATTTACAGACGGTTATATCGAAAATTACAAGCGGAGGTAGAGACGGAATTGTACCAGATACTAGGAAGTTCTACAGCTCCATTTTGGAGAGTCGATCCAATGGCGAAAGAAACATTTATGGGTTTTCAGTTTATGAAACTGTCCAGTGTTTCCCTTTAGAGACTCTTCTTCTGGCAATCAATCAAACACATGTCGATTTGGTGATCTTGGACATCGAAGGTGAGTCAATGGATCTTGGACATCGAATGTGAGTCAATGGATCTTGGACATCGAAGGTGAGTTAATAGATCTTGAACATCGAAGGTGAGTCAATGGATCTTGGGCAAAGAAGGTGAGTCAATGGATCTTTGACATCAAAGGTGAGTCAATGGCAATTTCCTTTCAGTTCGAGAAACGACAGAGTCACTCATTAGTATGAGGGGTCATTGGCGGGGGAAAGGGGGAGGTTGGTTGAGAAGACATAAAGGAGTGGGAGGGAATGGTTATTTGTTTAGTTTTGTAAGTACGCCTACCGCCACCACTTTGTGGGAAATCGGTTGTAGTTGAAGTTGTTTTTTATTGTTCTGTCATCAAAGAAGGCTGCGATTTTGTAGTCACACGCGACTCATAAGTTAGTATGTTTGTCCTTAGGTCGGTCGGGCGGGTGGTAACCATTTTGCTTTAAATGAGTTTTTGAAAGTTTTGAAGGTCATCAGGTCATAAGTCAGAATAATTGAGAGCACGCGACTTATGTCTGTTGACTTTGTTCAATTAGGAACATATAAAATTAATTGACCAGATCCAGTATACCTTCGGTTTTACCAACAAGAACACCTACGCATTTGAGAAAAGGGGCAGATTGAAGAGAATTGCCTGCTCTTTTAGCCCATAACCCTTAAAGAAGTCTCTTCGAGTTATGTACCATCCCTCTCCCCCCCCCCTTTTTACTTTCCTTAACTAAACTACTTTTTAACAAACTTATCTTCACAAACATCCTGATGGTAATGTCGCCTCTCCCTCCTCCTTTCTAATACATATAAAAATTGCTGTACTTACATTTACCGACCCCCAAATGTCCAGAATCTCAAAGTTTAATTAAAACAATTCAAATAAGTATTTATCATCAATGGCGCAAGAATATATTTAAACGTAAAATGTTTTTGTTGATTATTTTCCAAATTTTGTGGTTTCACAGATGTTGAAGTGGAGTTCCTGAAGCACTTCGCTTGGGATAAGATCAATGTTGATGTGTGGATCGTTGAACATCGAAATCCTGAATTTGGATTCCAGAAAAATGACAAAGATCCGCGATTCATAAAATGGTAAAATTGAACTGATTAACATAATATTATATGAACTTTAGGGCTATGGTTCTGGTTGTTGGTGGACGCTTGCTTATGCTACTACAATACCCTTTTCTATGCCAAATAGGTGAGTGGCCAACCACTGGCAGATGCTTTTAAATTTAGACAAGTGTCAAGGAATGCACGTTAGGATATGCAAACCCCGTGTCGTACTACACGAGAGTATAGTCTAAGTGCCAGCAACAAGGAGAAAGACAGTAGTGATGATTACCACCAACTTAAACTTCTCCAGACACTGCACCGAATCAAAGAAAAAAGTTTAGTGATTGTTAAGTTAGTTAAAGAGGTAGTTCATTTATCAGTTGGAGTACGCGGTTCAATTTTGGTCCTCCGACCTTCGAAAAGACATTGAATGGGTGGAACAGGTGCAGACCTGGGCCCCCAAACTAATTCCGTCGATTAGGCATAGAGACTATCAAACGCGCCGGCAAGAGCTAGGTCTCCTCTCGTTAGAGATCATGAGACTACGTGGTCAAGTGTTAATGTTAGTTATAATTCTCCGAGGCTTCGAGAATATTGCTCACTATAAGTCATTGGCTCCTAGTCAAACTAGGAATAGGAACCACGGTTGTAAGCTTGAACTTCCGTGGTTCATGACTACTCTAGTGGGCAACTATTCCACATGTAAGATATGCCAGACATGAAACGAGTTACATGCTGTACTAGTGAATCTGTCTATCGTTGAGCAATTTAAGGATAGGATGAGAAGATTTTTATTTAGTACACAAAGTTGTCATAGCAAAACGCTACAGGCGTAGACTGCGAAGCAAATAGGTACGAGTAGCTCCATTTAGAAATAAGCGATAGAATTTTCTTTAAAAATATGTTTTTAGCTTTATTATAAAATTCCTGGTTGTGCTCTTTTCCGCTGATTCGAGTGGAAGAGGTTGGGGGGAGAGACTTTATCTGTGATATGCTTTTTCTCGAGCGGTATGTTCGGGCTTTCCTTATAGGGCTTTACCCTTTCTCGACAGGCAAGGATAGCAATGCCCTTTGAGGTTTTCCTATTTCTTGTGACTCTCCTTTCACCGGACCCCCTGATTGCACCAGACCCCTGCTTTCACCAGACCCCTGCTTTCATCAGACCCCTGCTTTCACTAGTCCTCTCCTTTCACCAGATCCCTGCTTACACCGGACCCCTACTTTCACCAGTCCTCTCCTTTCACCAGAACCCCTGATTTCACCAGTCCTCTCCTTTCACGAGACCTAGGCTTTCACCGGACTCCTACTTTCACCAGTCCTCTCCTTTCACCAGACCTCTGTTTTCACCAGACTCCCTGATTTCATCGGTCCTCTCCTTTCACGAGACCTCTGCTTTCACCGGACCCCTACTTTCACCAGTCCTCTCTCTCCTTTCACCAGACCTCTGTTTTCACCAGACTCCCTGATTTCATCGGTCCTCTCCTTTCACGAGACCTCTGCTTTCACCAGACCCTTTAATAATCCACTAATCCCATCTTTCTTTGCAATCTCTCGTTATTCTTGCGACCCCTTCGTCCCCTTCCTGCCTCAACACTCGCAGAGGTTCTGCTTCCATTATGGAGGTTGGTTAGGTTCTAGAGACTGTCGCGTTCTCAAGGTCGCAAACACCTTCTAGAGTCGTCGGGCTATATACAAATGTACATCCCACACATTTTTCAATTACCCTAACTCCACCACTTCTTTTGTGAGTTTTTCCTCACAAATTTGCCGTTGACGATGCCCTCGATGGTTATCGATTCTTAGTCGTGTTTTAAGAACAATGATAAGAATAATAAGAAAGGTATTTTTAAAGTTTGTTCTCAATGCCCTTTGTAGGATTTGTGGCTATATATTTTCCCTGCATTTTCACTTCCTCCAATTTCACCACTTTCTTTACAGATCTCGCCTTACAAACTTTCTGGCGGAGGTGCCCTTGTTGGTTTCGATCCTTTCGTTTTAACTAAATTAATGACCGGATGACATCCCCACAAAACTTGTGCAAAATACCTTTCGCATTTAAATTAATTAATGGGGGTTGGTAAAATTAATATTGGATCTATTTTGTGTATCGTAAAAATGTATATTGATGTCATAAAAAAGTAAAAAGTGTTGACGAAAAATGTAATACAGTGAAATTTAAGGATTTTGCTCGCCTTCGTTTTCGTTATATTTGATTTTAATCACTTTTTAAATGCCAAAATTGTTCTGGTTTTCTTTTCAAAGACCTTTGAAAGAGTCACTTTAACATCCTTCATTGTGTGAGAATGGTAGAGAGTGTCTGGGAAGAGGTTTCAGCAGAGAAAATGATCTCAGTATGAACCAATCTGCGGCCTGAATGTGTGGCAAGTGAAGACTTAGGAGGTTTAGTCTCGCTAGGTGAGCCTCGAATTTTGGAGTAGACAGTGATGAGTGGGAGGAATTAGTAGACGACCACAAGAGGGAACTGAGCATGGATGAACTCAAAGATCCTTACAAGTAGCAGGCGAAGGGATTGGCAATGGAAATTTCTTTTTACCAGATGAGGGTGAAAGGGGAAGTTTGCAAGGTGTAGTGAAATAAACGGGGCACCCTGATATTGCTATGGTGTTAAGTGAGAATATTAATCCCAATGTAATTTGCTAATTTAGAAAATTTATGGAAAACGTGTGGAGAAAAAGACAACATTATACAGATTCTTTTCTAAAGGTAGCATAAATGCATCGGAATTTAAATTTTCTGATGGTTGTGTAGATAACTTAGGGTAGGAGAGGGGCGCAAAGAAAAATAAATAAAGAAAAGTAGCGAAACGAGTTTCGAACGCGCTAGCCGTTAGCGAGAGTCCTAAACCACTCGGCCATCTGAGTCCCAAAAAAGACTCATTCAAGCAAAGCATTTCAGCCGCTCGCCTAAACTTCTCGCACGCTATAGTTATATGACTCTTTCCAAACAAAAGCCCATCTCCTCTAACGCTCCGACTTCTGCAACTTGAGTTTTGTGCCATTACAGTCGATCATTCAAGTTCTGGTTTCACAGTTCTTTTACATATGATTTTTATTTTTATCCTGAATTACTGCATTACAGTCTATATTTCTATTAATAATGCATATATATTTTACTATTAGTATAAAGTGTTTTGTTGGAGTGGTGTTTTAGGACCAAGAACCATTTTTTTAATTACATGCATTTCAGTACAAGATACTGCTTAGATTTTTCTCCTTTTTTTCACATTTGACCTACTCCTAAGATCCAATTAATGATGAAACTAAAGTTCAACTGCATTGAGTATTTAAACTCAAACCTAATTTCAAGGGAAAATGGTGAAATAAATACCTCAGAAGTTTATTAGCAAATCGCATGATGCAGCATGAAAAATATACTTTGTGCAGCTAAGAGGCAGAGACAGAGCTTTAAATGGCAATAAGGTGGAACCAAAAAGATACGATTTTTTTTACCATCACAGTTGTACTAACAAAATATTGGAGCAGCCAAGGACGATACACTGTGGTAGACATTTTTGAGCAATTATTTTGTACAAGTATACATAAAAACAAGTCTTACAAGGTTCCTAGTAATTGTTTTCTGGTAAAGAAAAAGCTTCCTTTATATTTGCAATATACGATTCTAAAACCAGTTAATATTATTGCTTGGCAAAAGAGCACAGCAAAGCCTAGAGACAGTCAGCCAAATTATTAGATGATTTATAGAACATATAAATAATTATATCATAGCAATTCGTAACTTGGCTTCATCCGAAACCTTTTGAAAAATGAGACCTGACTACTTTGGGCAACAGCACCTTCCACACATCTCTACATCTATCTTTCCAACTCTCTTTACGCGCGTCCTTCCCCAAACCATCTAGATGCTCTCATTAGTAATGATTTGATATTATAATGAATACTATATTCAATCTTTATATTTAGCAATACCTACAATGATGCTGCGTTATTTTCCTGACTTTATTCTTGTATTTTGCAGGTTTAACTCCAAAGGGTACGTTTTCTACAAAATGACACCATTCAAATTGGATTATATCTTCATCAAGAAAAACTCCACTTATTTGGCAAATAACCACCAAAGACTAGGAATTTGAAGAGAAATTCACTGATATAGCTCTTTATTAAAAAGGATGGAATAATTGATTTATTTTGAAAAATATTGGTGGGTAACAACTTTTATTTTCAAAAGACCATTTAGACTTCACCCTAATAAGACAGAAGCGGATTTTTATAACAATAAAATGATTCGAATATCTGAAATATATATTGGTGTCTAAGTACGTGCGATTTATTTCATTGCACGTGGCCTTAGAAAAGGCCATTAGTGGTAAATCTCCTAATTGTCAATGACCTTTTTATTTTATAATATATTTTACTTTGTAAATTAATTTGATTTAACAAAAATCGAAGAAAATTTAATTTTAAAATATGTACATAAATAAGTAATGTTAAATTGAGAGAAACCCAAATTACATGCAATTTAAAATGACATACCTATATACAAAAGTCAGTTCAGTGCATTCTCAAATGGTTATATAGATCTTAGCGCTTCTAGTGGTGTGCGAACGCGGTCTATTCAGACCCACACATGAGTTGCTTCATGAAGATTTGGGGGCGCGAAAGACTTGGACACAGAGTGCAGGTGCCCTAGGAAAGCCTGCGTGAAAGCGACTTGTGCCATGGTTGATGCCAATTTGTTAATAAATTTAGAGTCTCTGTTCGATGACAATGACGCAACCAAGGCTTTCATGCACACGAGTGTGGTTCCCGTGACTGCCGTGAAAGGTGGAATTACCTGCCTTCCCCACATTCTTCGGTCCTCGCGGAAGTACCACGTCTCCTGACGCGGTGTCCGCAACGACCACGCTACACGCTTCTACACGCACATATCACCGGGTCTACACGTACTCTCTGACTACATACCGATATGCCTCATCATATTCACATCTTCCATACTCATACAAACACCACCTCTCTACGATTACAAAAACACAAACTGGGAAGAGTTCAGGAGACACAACAGATAACACGCCACAAAACCTCGACCTGGAATACACCAATCCAGACCTGTTAGACGACCACTGGTGCTCAATCTTAAACACTATAACCACAGCACGCAACCTACACTCACTACAAAAAACTACACTTGCATAAAACACTTCACATTTTCTATACACACTCAGAGACCCATCACACAGTACAATAATCACTACACTAGAGGCCCACGACAACACAACATAAATCACTTACGTGCCAGCATCCTACAGTGCGTGCAACTAGATAGGAACCGGCAGTGGCGAGAAGTCGTCCGCATCACGGACGATACCCGTTGCACGGACCCTTCTTTCTTCTGGCGGCACGTAAAAAGGATGATTGGCACTGATCCACGCAAACCCATCACCCTCCAAGTAATCAACTAAGCACTCACAGACACTAACGTCATCCTCGAGGGCCCGAGGGCCTCCGTTGGAAACTCGCCAACAATACGGAGTTACCTCTCTGCACCAGAAGGCTCCTCTCGCACTACCTCACTGAACGGAGATGCCACATAAAATACAATAATACCCTTTCACAACTACGCCAGGTGTTCCTCAAGGAAGCGTACTGGCACACACACTAAACATTATGTTTACAAACGACACCCCACGCCCACCCGAAAACTGCTCTCACACGTACACAGTGGCCTACGCCGATGACGAGACCATTCTTGTCAGCGGCCGTGGTCCAGAAGAAATCGCACTCCACGCACAAACAATACTAGACAAGACAGATTACGAGGATAAATGGCTGATTGCCACGAATCCCCAGAAGACACAGGTGACACTCTACGGCGCAAGAGATCACTTTATGCACAACCTACAAATCTTCTCACACACACTAGACATGAACCACTTAAACCCAACAAGGCTCGAATATACACAATGTACAAAAATCCTTGGGGTAACTTTTGACAAGACCCTCAGGTTCAATATATACCAGAACATAACACAAGCAAGAGCCTCACGAACAAACACATCGCTGCTGGCAAAAAACTAAAATTACACCTTTACAAAACACTCGCGCGACCTATTCTCACGTACGCCCCACTGTCACTCGTAGCCGCGAGTGACACGTTGAAGCGGAAGGCTCAGCGCATTCAGAACTCTGCTCTGAAGCACGCTTGCCGCTCTCCTTTGTACTCAGGAATGGCCGCGATACACGACAACAACAAATTAGTACCCCTCAACACGTATGCTCACACCAGAATCACAAAACAACTCGGGAAACTCTCCAGAGACCTATTATACACCACACTACATGTAAGACGGTATGCGATGGCACCGCGATACCCCGCGGCCCATGACCACCCGCAACCCAAACCGTTCTTCGCATAAACTAAAGGCATCATGAATAACGCGTTTCCGACTGAGCAGACGCCTCTCCTTCCTGACCAACTTCCAACCGTAGTCCAGTCAAAAACTTCGAGATCAACGAAACCACACCAACACCACGCATTGGTCTCTAGCCACCGACCTATCAACTCTTGCTATCTTTTCTCAAGTTATTTCCGCAACCTTTCCTCTATGACTGCCTATTCGCCCGTGTTACACAATGATCCATCTCTGTCCTTTCTATACACAAAAGCAAAGCAGGCAAAAGTGTTTCAGGAGGGAGGGAAAAAGCGGTGAGTTCTCCATCAAAATTGAAACCACCGTAAAATAAAACAAAAACTTGAAAGCTTTTACCACATAAAACAGCCAAGATAACTGTTATTTGACCGAAAAAACAGAGTTAGCCAGTTAACCTGGTACACGCTACTTCTACTTATATACATACCTTCAAACTTTCTTCTCCTAACTATCCATACACATATATAATTTACACCATCATTGATCTCAGGAGGGAGATTGCAACATCTGAAGACTTTCCACATTCCTGCCGAGCAAAAAATACTGAATCCACTCCCGAAGAGTTTTTTACCCATAACGATTCCCGGATCACCTTTACAAAGCCTGCAATCAAAAAAGGAGAAAACTCTACTGCTTGTGGTGCCGTACGCAAGCACACGGCCAAGAACCATAACTGGGTAGATAGGAGCGATACTATAACTGGTAGCACCCACTATAAATGAACAAAAAAACTTAACGTAATCATGACAAGCGACGAATTCCCTTCAACTACCATAGTGAGTCAGGCTAATCCTCTGAGCAATCACATACCGATATTAACAACAATCCCACTCGCGTCGATCCAGCTTCCAGTCAGTCTTCGAAAGGTACGCCATGGGTAACTGGGAACGCTACAGGCTTATCTTCAGAAGACACGAATCAGTTCTACTGACCTAAGCGATACAGCCTTAAAGGAGATCGATCAGGAGTTAGAGGGATAAGTTCGTCGATTCTAAAAGTAGATCGAGAATGTATCCCCGGAACAAGATACCCGCTTCCCCGCAACTGGAATTTACTGAGGGGCTGAAAGAGATTGTTCAGAAACACAAGGCAGTTGGCGAGGAAGTAGGGAGGACAGGCCCCAATCGTGAAAGTAACTCGTTGCCACGGAGCTTGAGTAACAATTTCAAGCAGACTATCAATCAACAGAAGTCTGAAATTTGAAATAACCTAATTGCTAAAGTAGGCAGCGAGAAAAGACCGCGAAAATTCTGGAAAAAAAATCAGAAAATTAAAAGGATTACCCCAAAAGGAAACTATTAGGATTAAGAAAATAACGAATACATATAAGACTCAGCGGTTCTTGAATAAAGATTCAGAACCTTCTGGAAACAGATTTTGTTCAGAACACCGGAGTATAACAATGATGAGTTCGATCAAGAAGTCGAAGGACAAATGATAGACGAATTAAACCAGGTCATATCGTATGCATCTGCAAGTACATGTCAGCGAAAGGAGAGATATGTCATGCCATGACCGTCCCTTAACAGATGTGGCCTTGGAAAATGTAAAATTCTTTTAAACAAAAGGCACAAGGCTGGACGGGCATCACCAAGAACAACAGAGTGCATGTCCCCCAGCAAATCATTCAGGGAATCATTAACATTTATAAAGCGTCCCTGAACACATGCTACTTCCTTGAGGGTTTAAAAATAGCGGAAGCTATTTTTATACCTAAAGGGAACAAACCCACTGCAGTCAACTATCTACGAGAAACTTCTGGCAAACTGGCTCCAAATTCAACTAGCAGAGTTAAGAGCCCACAGCTTCCACCAACATGGGTTCCGTAAGAATCGAGGAACGGATACGGCTTTCGCTCTCCTGACGGAAAAACTAGCTCACTGCTGAAGAGAGGAAAAGTACGTAGACGTGGTATTGCGAGATGTACAAATATCCTTCAACAAGGTTTGGCTGAGAGGACTTCAATATAAGATCCTGAACCTCCAGTTTAACCCAATCCTGGAAAGAAAGAGCCTGAATAATGATAAGGGGAGCAGAGGACCAGAAATCGAACTCGAGGCGGTAGCTCTGCAAGGTACTTGCCAAGATTGTAATTTGTCATACATCAGAGAGTCTGGTCACTTTAGTAAGAGGATAAAGAACACCGAGCAGATATAAGAAGGGGTGCAATTTCTTCAAGTCTCTTTATGCACATGCAAAATTATGACCATAGAATTGATTACAACCAAGCAAAAATTATTTATATATCAAACAATATATTGAAAGAAGAATTGCAGAATCAATCATCATTAACAAAGTCGATAATTTTAATTTATCTGAAGGGCAATATAAATTTAACAAATATATCTCGAATAATGTTGCCAAATTCATCTATAAGCCGCCGAAACCAGTCCTTCAAGGGGATTAGAAATTTGTTCCCGGATCCACGCAGATATTTATTTTTTCCAGTTTGTTTCCTCTGTTTTCATTTTATTTAGTCATGCCGAAAGTAGTTCTGTTTTTTTTTTAATAAATCAGATTCAAATATTGTGGTTTATTATTATTTTTTGCACTAGAAATATGTATATCGCGTTAATGTGATATCTTCTAATATATATATATAAATGCAAAATATAACAGGTGGTAGACCTGGTCGATCAGCGCAACCTCCAGTGAACCCCACTGGTAGCACTAAAGGTAGAACGACGTAAAGCACTGAAATAAATTAACATTCTTTTTTCAGCACTATTAAACTTCTCTCTTTCCCTCTCCTGACTCTCTCAATTTTATCACCAATCAAGGGAACTAGACATTTTGACAATATCGCTTGACTTTATCTTTACTTTACTCTAGTGAGTTAGTTGTCATATAATACATAATTTACATTCTGAACACTTTAATAATAATTTCGATTCTTATTTAAAATGCTCTATCAGCGTTTAACTAAGCAGCTGATTCCTTTCTTGAAAATTCATTCGGTTTTGATGAAATATATGATTTGAAATCCTTTACCATCACCGTCATATCAGACTAAACTTTGTCATTTAGTTGATGTTTTAATGACTTAATTTAATGGTAATCACATGATTCAAGATACTGTAACTCATCCCCGTAAGGGGCGCGGCGATTTGCCATACTGGCCGCCGTGCTGACGGGATCCAGCGCTCCGTCCGGCCCCAGCTTAGCCTCTCTTCCTTCCTTCAGATAGCCTGTATTTCTTCCCTACTTCGTCGCTTTTCATACAGCCTCTCCCACAACTTTCTCTGGTCAGCCTCTAATTTCACAGGGTAGATGCTGACCTTCTTCTCAAGCCAACCGACCCGGATCGGGGATGAGGGGGGAGGGGACAACGTTTCCTAACCCCTGAGCTCCGGTTCGGAATGTGTTTTTTTTAACAACCTGCTTCATCCCCAACCATACCTTCCTCATAACCCTTTTCCTTTCCTCTTCACACTCTATCAGTTTTACGCCGCGTCTAAGGTGGAGCCGCCATGCCGATGGACTGCCAGGCCAACAGGCGGGAGGGGTGGTCCCAAATGGCGGCGCCTGGCAGACAACTCCCATGCTGGTCGGCCGAGTGTGAGACGGTCCTCAAACAGAAGCGTTATGCGTACATGCGCTATAAGCGCCGCCCGAACGATTTCACTATCAGTGAATTTCGTCGGGCTCGGGCTAGGTTCCGGTATATTTCGAAGCACGCCCGCCGCTCTTCTTGGTGGGCATACGTGTCTTCACTTAAGGGAAAGACCCCTTTTGCAGAGGTGTGGAGGCGAGTCAAAAGGATTCGGGAAAAGTTCTCGCAGGACCATCCTCCCGTTCTCCAGGAGAATAGGACCGCAATCTCGGACCCTGCGTCCGTAGCGGAATCCTTCGCAACCGCTTTTTCCGCATTTTCTAGCCGGAATGCTGCTCCGCTAGCATTCAATGCACGTCGTCATGTCGTGGAAGGCCGCCGGCTGGACTTTACCTCCAGAGGCGGAGAACCCTTCAACGACAGATTTACTGTGAGTGAGTTGCGCTCCGCTCCGCTCTTGCTTCGTTCGCGGACACCGCCCATGGTCCGGACGATGTCCCGTACGCCATGCTTCGACACCTGGGTAAGCGAGGCATGGCCTTTCTGTTAGATTTGTTCAACAGGATCTGGGTGGAGAGTTCTCTCCTAGATTCTTGGCGAATCGCTACTGTGCTCGCCTTTCGCAAGCCGGGGAGAGATCACACTACTCCGACCGGTTTCCGCCCAATCTCTCTAACCTCTTGCGTGTGCAAGTTGATGGAGGAATTGGTAAATGTTAGATCAGCCTTTTTCCTGGACAGCGGAGGCCATCTGTCTTCTGCACAGTGCGGCTTCCGCAAGTTCCACTCCATGTCGGATGCTCTGCTCCGACTGGAAAATGCCGTCTGCAAGGCCTTCCTTCGTAGACACCACTGCACCACCGTGTTTTTCCATCTGGAGAAGGCCTATGATACCGCATAGCGATATGGTATCATGGAGACTCTCCACACGATGAGGGCGAGGGGACGCCTCCCAATGTTTATCTCTGAATTTTTGCGAGATCGTCGATTTCGCGTACGTTTGAAGGGAGCTCTCTCCGGCCCAAAGGAGTAGGAAGAGGGTGTCCCGCAGGAAAGTGTCCTCAGTGCCACACTCTTTGCCCTGAGCATCAACGGCATCACCTCGATGCTGCCGGAAGATGTTCTCGCTACGCTCTACGTGGACGACCTTTCGATCTCTTTTGGCGCGGCCCAGATGCCAACTCTGGAGCATCGACTCCAACAGGCATTGAACCGCGTCTCTTGCTATGCTGAAGCGCACAGGTTTCGGTTTTCTTTGGCCAAGACTAAAGTAATGCACTTCTGCTGCCATCCACGGCTCCACCCTGACCCAGATTTGTTTCTTAATGGGGTGTGCCTGGACGTGGTTGAATCGCACCGTTTCCTTGGTCTTGTATTCGACCGACGCCTCAGCTGGGAGTCTCATATTCACAGCCTTAGGGTCTCTTGTACCCACGCCATGGATATTCTCCGTTCCACGACGTTCAGCGCTTGGGGCACTAATAGGGCTACTGCCCTACTTTTTATCGATCCTTTGTTCGTTCGAAGCTCGACTACGGATGCGAGTTTTATGCATCCGCAGCCGAGCGTTTATTGCGGAAGGTGGATTCGATTAACCACACCGGCCTTCGCCTTGCGACTGGTGCCTTCCGCACTTTCCTCATTGAGAGCCTGTTGGTCGATGCTGGGGAGATGCCACTCGCTCTGCGCCGAGTGCAGTGCATCACTCGCCTAAACGCGCAAGCCCGGCGCCTCCCTCAGTCGCCAACAGCTCTCACTGCATCCGCAGCTGATCTCGATGGTGCCTATGCCGCCGAGAGACGCCAGTCATACCCTAAGCCCTTTGGGTTTAGGGCCAGGAAACTCCTTCGAGAGCTAGATATAGCTCTCGGGCCGGTGGCGCCACTGGTTCTTCCTAGGACGCCACCCTAGAGGGTACCACATTTGGCTATTTGTCGCCACGCCTCTGCTCCCAAAACTTGTACGGCGCCGGGAGTATTGCGTTCGACCTTTTTGGAGCACACTTCGTGTCACGCTGGAACCGTGCCAGTGTATACGGATGGCTCCAAATCCCAAGAGGGGGTCGGCTTCCACGCCGTATCCCCTCTGTTTGAAGTCAGCGGGGCTCTACCAGGCACTGCGTCTGTCTTCACAGCTGAACCGGTGGTAATACACCACTCGGTACGGGAGATTACGCGACGTGCCCGGTTCGGAGACCGGATTGTGATCTATAGAGACTCACAAAGCGCCCTGAGTGCTCTCGGGGCATTGGAATCTCCGCATCCCCTGGTTCGCGACATCCATGACGCCACGGTTTTGGCGAGCCGGGCAAATTTCGAGATTATCTTCTCCTGGGTTCCTGGACATGTAAGAATTGTGGGGAATGAGCACACCGATGAGGGCGCCAAAGAGTCCTCGAGGACTCTGCGACCGGACCAGCGTTTCGTTCTTCCTTACACCGACTACATGGCAGGAATACGGGCAGCTCTTCAGACTGATTGGCAAAGAAGATGGGAGACAGTCGAAGGGAACTGAAAGTTGCGTTCCATTGCGCCGCGACTGTTTCCATGGACCTATCCCCCAATGCAGCGACGGCTTCAGGTCGCTTTCTGTCGTCTCCGAATCGGAAACACTCGTGTGACGCATCGCTATTTGATGGAGCGCTCGCCTGCGCCTTATTGCGACGACTGCGTCGTTCCTCAGACTGTTCGGCACATTCTTGTCGAGGGTTCCAGTCTGGGTGATCTTCGCGCACGGTACCAGTCCCGGTACCGGGATGGGCAGGGTCGCTACCACCTGTCCTTTGTTTTCGGGACGAGTGCGTGCACATTGACTGGTGGACTTGTTGACTTTTGGGGGGAGGCCGGCCTTCTCCCTTTCATTTAACTAGGTTTAGGTGTTGTTTTTGTTATTGTTTTGTTATTGTTATTGCTTCCTAATTGTTATTTCGTTTTATTGTTGTTTTCTGTTCAATTTTTTTAAAGTAGCCTAGAACTAGGCTTTTTGTTTACGGCGACTTATGCCTAAGTGGGCAGTCGCCAGATAGCCCCTTGAAAAAAAAAAATCCTGTAACTCATAACGCATTCTTGTTTCTTGGGTGAAACGTGCAACGTGATGGACTGCATTGTCACGAAAGAGGAGGAAGTCCTTTCGGTTGACCAGTGAAGGGCGTTTCAATTCAAGAGCTTCATTTAAACATTGAAATTGTTGTAAATATATGAAGGTCTTTAGTAACTATTTGCATATTATTCAACTCTGAATGAATAACTCCTTTCACATCCCACCGAATGAGAAACGTAGCTTTATGCTGTTGGAGATCATTTCTAGAAGTAGGAATGGGTTTATCTTTAATAATCAAGCCATTGTATTTTGCGTTTAAGTAAATAAATCCGTGTTTATCTTCCCTACCAATTCTGTCTAGAAATGGCCCACAGACATTTCGAACTAATAGAGATGAAGCAATAAGCACACGTTGTAAGCCTTGCCATTCAGACAGCTCATGTGGCATCCAAATAAAAGGTAGTTTTTACAGGACTTTGCATTACTAATTTAAAAAGGAATAAACATTACTCCATCTTTAAAAAGGCATACGCATTACTCCATCTTTAAAAAAACATATGTATTAGTCCATCATTAAAATGTCATATGCATTACCCCACCTTTAAAAGGAAAATGAATTACCCTAACTTTAAAAATGCAAACGTATTACTCAATCTTTAAAAAGTATATGTATTACTCAATCTTTTAAAAGGCAAACAGATTAGTCCTTTAAAAGGGCAAACAAATTATTCCATCATTAAAAAGACACCCATTACTCCATCTTTAAAAGTGTAAACGCACTACTCCATCTTTAAAAAGGCAAACGCATTACTCTCTCTTTTAAAATGCATATACATTATTCCATCTTTAAAAAGCGAAACGGATTACTCCAAATTTAAATAGGCTTACGCATTACTCCATATTTAAAAAAGATTATACATTACTCCATCTTTTAAAAGGCAAACGCATTACCTCATCTATGAAAGGACAAACACATTACCCCATCTTTAAAAAGGCAAACCCATTACCACATATACAGTAGATTGCAAATTATTTGGTTGAGGAATAAGTTCTTGCGTTTTTTATTATGTTGTGTTGATTTAAGTTTTGTTGACGTGATTTGTGCACATGTTAAGAAACAATAATAAATAATGAGAGCAAAATTTGCAAAGGTTAGGCTACGTCTCTTAACAGCGTAGACTATTAGGCTTTTGCTTAGGATACGTCTTGAAGTTGAGTAATAAGTCATTGCGGCTTATTTAAAAGTTGTGTTAATTTAATTTTTGTTCTGTACCTTCAAAATGGAATGTCAAGTTGAAAGAAAGGCGCATTTTCGACACTTGTTGTTATTCATTTTCAATCGAGATGAGAACAATGCAAACGCAGCCAAAGCTCGTCGCGATATTTGTGTTGTGTACAGAGAAAATGCTTTATCAGAGAGGACAGCTCAATGGAGGTTTTCACGTTTTAAAAACGGTCATTTCAATCTTAATAACGAAGAACGTTCTGATCGCCCCATTAACTTGGATGAAGATCGATTGAACGACCTTCTTCATGAGAATCCTCGTCAATCGACTAGAGAATTGGCTGTACAATTGGCGTATGATCAGAAAACTGGAATGAATCACCTTCATTCGATGGGGAAAATTAAAAAACTCGGTGCATGGGTTCCGCACGCTTTAAGCGAAAGCAACAAACTTCAATGCTCCACGATTGCACCAGGTTTACTTGCTCGTCACAAGGCTACTCGTGGATATATGGAAGATTTCTTCACCGCATCATCACTGGCGACGAAACGTGGTGTGTTTATGTAAACATGAACCATCGAAAACAATGGCTTAGCCCCAATAAAAAAAAACACTTCCGCGATTAAAGCAAGGACTTCATCCACGAAAGACGATGCTGTGTGTGTGGTGGGATTGTGAAGGCATCATTCTTTATGAGCTCATTGCGAACAACGAGATTGTCAATGAAGAACTCTACGTTCAACAAATGTATCGACTCGCAGAAGCCATTCGTGAAAAGCGACCTTATCGACGTTATGGAGTCCTTGTGAAACATGACAATGCTCGTCCTCACATTGTCAATATGACAAAAGACGCTATCCAAACGCTTAATTTGGAAATCCTGCCGCATCCTCCATATTCGCCAGACTTGGCTCCATCGGATTTCCATCTGTTCCGATCGCTCTCCAACACTTTACGCAGCGTTTCGTTCAATACTGATGTGGAATTAAGAACCTGGTTAGACGAGTTCTTCGAGTCAAAATCCAGAGATTTTTATTGCAGAGGCATCGAAAAACTAGTTGAGCGTTGGGAAGAAGTCGTAAATAACAACGGAGAATACATTATTAAATAAATTGAATATTGTTATCAATTAAAAATGAAGTTTTTCTAAAATTGTTAATGGTAATGAATAAATTTGATAAAACCGCAAGAACTTATTCCTCAACCCAATAGTTCGGACAATGGTGAAATAATACAATTATTTGATAATTGTTGTTTATATTTGCAAAAAAATACGTCAAAGTAAGATAAATGGTACTTTTTTCGAAAAATATGGGCATTATTTGGGAAGTATGGCACGAAGCTAGATCCTGCTGGAAAATCCCGCCTCTATCAGGAAAGTCTTTCTGCATCGCGGGAAGCAAGTGAGTCTGCAGGATTGCCTTGTATTTAACGCTGCTCATCATTCACTCAACAGTAACAAGCCGCCCTAGGCCTTTAGCGCTAAAACAACCACAAAACATCTTCTTAGGTGGGTATTTTAGCGTTTGTTGAATGTGTCCGGGCTGAAGTGATCCATATTTGCTACAGCTTGCTACTAGTGACCTATGGCCATGTATTCAAAATGCGATTCTTTTGAAAATATAACTTTCTTCCAGTCAGCTGCCTTCAATCCAGCATACTTGCGTGGCCATCGAAGACGTTTTGTCTTTATAGCAGAAGTCAATAGTAGTATTGCTGGGTGAGGTCCGAGTCTCACCCTAGCCCCCTCTACTGGGTTGTTGGTGGAATCTGACACCCCACCCAAAACCCCAAGCCTTGGTCAGTAAGGTGAGGTCCGAGTCCCCTCCCCCACACACACACTCCCCCCACCCCAACCCCAAGCCTTGGTCAGTGACCTTTTCATAGGAATCTCAGTCTGCACGTACACACACACACCACACTTGGGAGTAAATCGGTAGGGTGCTTTTGAATTATCATGCATTTTCTTGGTCCGTCTAGTTGACATCTTTTAAATTATTTGTCGCTAAACCCCTCTGTGTGCCACACGCTCTAAGATGATTTTCCATCCACACCGTATTACACCCAGACTTAGTAAATATTTTGCAACCGAAGCTGTGTGTGGATCGGATTATAAATTTAGCCTAGACTGTTCATCTCTGGTTAGGTATTCATGAAAACCCCATTGATCGGATTGAATTTCTGTATAGTGGGTCAGTCCAACCACCATTCAACTACAATAACAGAAAAGAAGTACTTGAACATCTCCAGTTTATGGATTTAGAAGATTTAACCATCAGTGAAAAATTAAAAAACGAGCTTATGGGTCAGTTTTTCTTTGTAGGAAACCTATCCGATCGCTACATTACATGGATGGATAAGTTTTTCTGCATATTACATTCTATCAGGTGTATGATGGCGAGAAAGTAGTGAACATCGCTATATTTAACAGTAAAACATGTTATTTCGCTTTCTCTCGTGGTATTTCCATCAGCTCACTGATATGATGAAAACCAAGATTGAAGAGGCAAGAATGAAAGCATTCTCCTTCTCGCAAGATCAAGAAAAAGTTATGAGTTATTTTGTAGACAAAATAAAACATTGGTAGTATAACACGTAGTATTTCATCTGACAGCTAATAATAGCTAGCAGAGATTCAATGTATAGTTACTTTTTAAATTTCATGTAAGATCCCTTTGAAACCAAAACTCTCTGGGAGCTCAATGCGTTTACGAAAGTTTTTTTTCAAAACCTTTTTCCCTCTCACCTTTTTCACTCCACCGTGTTCCTCGGCTCTGAAACCCATAAATGGTACAGAGATGTGACTATCATCATCGGCTTCAACTAGGCGTTTCATAGCCTCGTATGTTATAATATTCTTCGTCTGAGTGTTAATGGTTAATCCTTTATCGCGAATTATATACTTCACCCCACTCGTCGTTTGGATGTGTACCGAATAGGATTTGGGACCCGTTGAGCAAAATGACTATCCATACGCCTCAGCACCGTACACATCTCTGATCTCATCTGTGAGATCACCTAGGAATTCTCCAAGTCAAGGTCGTGGGTCATCTTTCCTAGCACTGTTTGTGTTACAGTACAACACCGTTCACCCAACGAGTCTAAGAAGCCATAGAGCTTGATTCGAGCATAGGCGGTTATGAGTGCTGCAATTGGAAGATTCGTTACGTGGGACTCAACTTCTACATGTTCAGTATTCTCCACTTTCGCGATGTATGCATTGCCAACTACATCCAACGAGTGCACAATGAAGTCGTCGTTTTTGATCAGGTCGATTACATCATGATTCGAAGCACAGATGACCGTTTTCATACTGCGAATCCTCTGAGCGAATTTTTCCCATAGACTGTAAAAGAAGAAAATATGATCAGGATTAATGGTTGTTTTTTCTTGTATGATTATTATTATCGACTTCAATTTTTTATTATCAATATCGCCTTCTAGTTTTAGAAATTATTAACTTCATATTCGTTGCACAATGTGATAATATTTATAAAAATTACATTTTGAATGTGAGGGAATTCAACGTGGAATTTCACTTCCAGCACGGAACTTCCTTGCGCTGTAGAAGGTTCTGTTAGGCTTAAATTGGTAAGCCTAACCCCCCTCCCCTCCCTTCCACAAGCGGTAGCCTCGAACCGCGTCCACCACGATTCACCTTGATACGGGTTAGAATAGCCTCGGCAAGAATAAATCCTGGCCATTCGAGAGTAGAGCCGTTTCCCACTACCCCCCTTCCCGCGCGAAGAGTCTCAGACATATATATTGCTCGTTTTCCATGAGACAGACACAGAGTTGAGAAGTCTCGCCCGGATCAAAGGAGATTCCCCTAGTTCCAAGTCAGGTGCTAACAACAAAGAAAAGTGACAGCTGAACTATTTGTTTATTAGAATTAGCCCCAGCAAGTGAGGTAATTACATTTTTTAACGATCGCTACCGAGTGATTTTTCCGACTTCTCTCATCAACTCCTGTCGAAGCCCTCCTCGTTCGCCCCTCGTTTTCGGGTGGCCGAAATACTCTCCCTTGGACCGGACGTTACCGCCTCCCTTCCTTTTTTTGGAGAACCGTCATCACTTTAAGCTCCCGCTCAGAAGTTTTGAGTGCCCTCACCTCACGTGCAGAAGACATCCGTGAAGCCTTACCCCGACGTCTCACTCGGAATCCTCCGTAAGCCAACCCCTCTCCCCCTTCAGTAACCCATTTGAGTTAATTTCCCCCCAATTTGAATAGTCTCCTGTAATACTATAAATTTTAACTTCAGAGTCTGATTCATAACTACACCCCCCCCCCATCCCACACACATCCCTCGTTCATCTAATGTAATTTTGCTCATCATTTCTCTCATTATTTTTATGTAAATAAAATTATATTTTTGTACATGCCTCTTTAAGTAAACTTGAGCGTTGCCATTGCCCATATTATACCTGACCTCGTTGCACTCTTATCTCTCCCTCCGCCCGTCGAAACTCGTGGTGTTCCGCCCCTTTGTCGGCTCGCCTTCAAGTTATTGGTCCCTCCCCCATAGATATAATATGGTATTGATTTAATATAATGTCATACCACGACATTGAATGTAATATATTAATGCAGAAAAAAACTAATTGAAGGAAGAAATCCTTACCTGTTTAGACAGAGCTTTGCTCTAAAACGCTTTGCAGGATTCCTTTCGATGTTGTCTATTTGTATTTTTATCCCCTCAGCCTGATTCACCCTCTTCACATATTCCATTTTCTCCTTCTCTCCAACCACTGCTCGCGGGAATTCAGAAGCTTCTATTTTTTCTTCTAGAAATGTTTTTATATACTCTGCGAACAAACCATCCCTTTTTTCATACTCCCAAAACTCGTAAATTTTCTCTATCTTATACTCTTTTTTTTCCAGGGCAAGTTTTTGTTCCGGGGTGGTGTACACTCCGCAAAAAAACCCCGTTGCTTTTCAGAGTGATGGCACTCGCGTGAGTTCTGCTGAAACTCATTCGTCTTCTGTTAATGGCTCCATATTCTTATACTTAGTTAAAAACTTTAATTTGGGGTCAGCTGAACAAAGAGAAAAAAGGCTTATTACCAGCAAGCTTTGAATTATAATGATAAATGACTGAGGTTTGGAATTGGTTTTTATATCTCTACATATGGGGGAATCATTTGCTAACAAGAAAATAAAGGTTGGAGGGGAAAGGGCCAATTAAAAACAGATGAGAGGGTGTGGTGGTGTAGGGGGTGGGAAACGGGGTTTTAGAGCTTTTTGGCGACGGCGATAAACAAGCAAGCGATCTTTGTCATTCCATGATGGCAGATATATTAAATATGGTCTAGACATTAGTTATCTTTTGATTAAATCTTTCGATATGTAAAAATGTCACATGTGTCACAGACCGTAGGGGCGGAAAAATACCTGAAAACGGTCTAGACATTAGTAATCTTTTGATTAATACTCCGACATCTAGCCTTCGTATCATTAAACATCCTAATTATTTTCAAGTATTTAATAAATATGGAATGAAACGAGAAAACACCTGTGCCTACCTGCGCCCTTCCGATTTACTCTCATGTGTGGTGTGTGTGTGTGTGTGTGTGTGTGTGTGTGTGTGTGTGTGTGTAGACTGAGATTGCTATGTAAAGGTCATTGACCAAGGCTTGGGGTTGGGGGAAGTTAGTGGGGGTGAGGGTGGGCTCAGTTTCTACCAACAAACCGGTAAGGGAGGGGGGAGACTCGGATCTCACCTCACTGACCTAGGCTTGGGGTTGGGGGGGAGGCAGTTGAGCGAGGGAGACATCCTAATTATTTTAAAGTATTTACTAAATATGGAATGAAACGGGAAAACACCTGTGCCTACCTGCGCCCTACCGATTTAATCCCATGTGGTGTGTGTGTGTGTGTGTGTGTGTGCAGACTGAGATTACTATGAAAAGGTCATTGACCAAGGCTTGGGGTTTGGGGGGCGGCTCAGTTTCCACCAACAACCCAGTAAGGGGGGGGGAGACTCGGACCTCACCTCACTGACCTAGGCTTGGGGTTGGGGGGGGGGCAGTGGGGGGAGGGAGACTCGGACCTCACATAGCAATACTACTGTCAATAACTGTTTACGTACCGGTTTTCTAGCAAATCTGCCAACTTCAATCAGCGTTCGTCGGACAGTTGAAGAAGAAACATTTACACCAGCTAAAGACAAATCTCTCTGCAGGTCTGGTTTTCTTGGGATCCTTCACACTATTTCTGATGAGAGCCTTGTCATCGTGAAGTGTTGTCTTTCGTTTTCTTCCACATTTTCCTTGTCGCAGTGTTGAATGTTCACCAGTGTCTTCAGCTCTTTTCACAATGTCGCCAACAGTTGATTTTGCTACCTTCATTTCTTCACAAATCCGTTTCTAAGAGCTATAGTACTTGCACGTTTATTGGGTGTGATATCCATAATAAATGTATAGTCTAATAATAATTGGAAGGTGAATATTCCGGCAGAACCAAGTACACCACGGAGCACGCTCCCAGCAATAATCATCCATGACAAGTTCTGGTGTAGCACTGTCGGGCTTAGTGTAGCTAGGGCACAACAAAACAGTTGCTAGATGTTACCAGTAGACTATTCTGCATGGAAAACAAAAATACTTCATTAGTGTTGCCCCAAATTAAGACCTATTATGAAATCATCCAAAAAATTTGGTACTGTCCGAACTAATTTGCACACTACTGTATAAAAAGGCAAACGCATTACCCCAACTATAAAAGGCAAATGCATTAATCACATCTCCAAAAAGGCATACGCATTACTCTATATTTAAAAAGGCATGCCCATTACTCCATCTTTAAAAAGGCATACGCATTACTCCATCTTTAAAAAGGCTTACGCGTTACTCCATTTTAAAAAGGCTTACGCGTAACTCCATATTTAAAAAAGGCAAACACATCACCCCATCTATACAAAGCAAACGCATTACCCCATCTTTAAAAAAAGCAAACGCATAACCTTATATTTAAAAGGCAAAAGCATTACTCCATTTATAAAAGGCAAACACATTACATCATCTTTTAAAAGGCAAACACATTGCTCCATCTATAAAACATAAACACATTACCCCATCTATAAAAGGCAAATGTTTTACTCTATTTCTAAAAAGGCATACACATTATTTCATATTTTAAAGGCATATGCCTTACTCCATCTTAAAAGGCATACGCATTACTCCATCTTTTAAAAAGCTTACGCATTACTCCAACTTTAAAAAGGAAAACACATCACCTCATCTCTAAAAAGCAAATGCATTAGACCATCTTTAAAAAAACAAATGCATTACTTTATCTTCAAAAAGGCAAAATCATTCCCCCTCCCTTCCCCCCATCTATAGGGTCTTGCAACAAGGACGCTCGAGCTTTGTCAGGCGATAGTAGCCATGTTGTTAAAGCGATATCTGGCAACTCCACTGTGAACTGTTCAGTAGTACTTGGCAAGTCACGATGGAAGGTTATAGCGTTGAATAGCATGTGCAAATCATCAAATGTTATTATCAAAATCTGTGCTCCGTTCGACAAACGTTCCGCGCATTACGTGATTTCTATTCTCGCTACAATCGTCCTGCCGAGTCCACTGTTCGACGCTTGGTGGACAAATTCGAGGCAAAAGGATCGATCAACAATCAGCCAACACCCGTACTTCGACGAAACGCAAGGTCTGCTGAAAACATCGCTGCCGTAAATGAGAGTGTACGGAAAAATCTGAGGCAGTCAACTTCACGTCGTTCACAAGAACTTGACCTTTCTGCGACTTAAGTTTGGCGAATTATGCGTAAGAACTTGGGTTTGCACCCGTACAAAATCCAACTTACCCAGGAACTTAAGGTAAACGATCATAGACAACGCCGTGTGTTCGCTGATTGGGCTCTAGAGCAGTTGGAAGTTGCCCCAAATTTTCCCCTAAAAATCATCTTCAGCGACGAGGTCCATTTTTGGATGAATGCATTTGTGAACAAGCAAAATTGTCGGATTTGGGACGAAAACAATCCACATGAGATACACCAGCACCAATTGCATCCCAACAAAGTCACTGTTTGATGCAGATTTTCGTCTAACGGAATCATCGGTCCTTATTTTTTTGAGAACGAAGATGGGATTGCCATAACCGTCAACGGCGAGAATTACAGATCGATGATAAGCAACTTCTTGTGGCCTCAACTGGATTATATGCCTAATATGGATACTGACGACATGTGGTTCCAACAGGACGGTGCTACGTGCCACACTGCGCACGCCACGATAGACATTTTGCACCAGCGATTTCAGGGCAGGGTCATCTTGCGCAGCCGCGACGTCAACTGGCCACCGAGATCTTGCGATTTAACGCCATTAGACTACTTTCTTTGCGGCTACCTTAAATAGCAGGATTATGCGAATACTCCGCAAACAGTTGATGTCCTCAAAGTCAACATAACGAACACCATCCAGCAAATTCAGCCAGATTTATGCGACAAAGTCATCGAAAATTGGGCCTCCCGAATACGTTCCACCAAGTGAAGCCGCGGCGGGCATTTGAACGAAGTCATATTCCACACTTAATGCCATAAAATGTACTTACAAATTTAAAATAAATTGATTGCATATATCACACACAACTTGTTTTATTACATTTAAAAATCGAGCAACCTTATTGAAAGACCCTTTATAAAAGGGCAAACACATCATCACTAACTCTATAATTTTAGAAGAGGATTTTTTGAGTATTTGAATAATAATTTCATCTTAGTTTGGTTATGACTTATGTTTTTTTCATCAAAGTTATTTCTAATAATTCTTTTATAATATCAAAAAACAAAATGGTAAAGTTCAGAAATAAATATAAGTATCAAAATTTTGTGAATTTTTTAAAACCCAAAGAATTACAAATGGTGAAATTCAGAAAATTTATTTTTATATATCTTCTTCTTCTATAACTTTATTTTAGCAACGTGATATTTTGAAAGGTGGGAAATTTAGTTTAGAGTTCTTTTTTTATAATTAGTATAATTGGCGAAGTTCAGAAAATTTATAAACATTTAACCATGGCTGCTATTTTAGATTTTAAATTTTAATCTTAGTAGCGAAGCGCAAGCTCCCCCGTAGGGGAAAGTGGCGAAGCCATTGCCTTGCTATTCCATATTTTGAAAGGCAAAAACATTATCCCATCTATAAAAAAGCGAACATATTACTCCATCTTTAAAAAAGTCAAACGCATTACCCCATTTATAAAAAGACAAACGCATTACTTACTCCGTCTTTAAAAATGCAAACGCATTACCCATCTATAAAAGGCAAACGCATTATTCCATCTTTAAAAAGGCATATGCATCACTAAAATTATCTTTAAACAGACAACCGCAAATTTAGTCCAATTTAAACAACGCTAAGAAACATTTTTTCGAAGTCTTCTAAAAATGAGATTAATTTCTTGACAATCGAACATTTTAAAACCTAGACCCTATCACCCTCCAGAATCCTTTCCACCATATGTGATACCATACCTATTTTCTTCCATCAGTCACGATATTGTAATCTTCTAATACTGGGACTAAGCATTTCGCATTTCTTAGCATTTCGACATCTTGTTGAACATTTCAGGAAACCAAGCTCGAATGCAATACCCCGAAAGTCGCACTCAGGAATTGCATAACTTGGTTATTACTTCATTTTTTCGACGAATCGCTTCTTTAAGATTCGGCTTAGCCCAATTCATCTCATATTTTGTTTTATTATTAAACTTAAGGACGTTGCAATTTGCGGTAGGCAAAAGCGACGGTTAAATTGGCCAATTGATGGATGAAGAGCATCCCCCAGGCGTGCTCGATGCAATGTGAAGGTGGATACTCGTTACTATACTAACCGCGTACTATCACTGCATGCATTGCAGTTTAACTTAATTACGGGGCTTTGCAAAAGTCATGTTACACTCGTTACAACGTTCTCAACAAAGGACACAATGATAGTTTTGATGAAGTTGGACACGTTTTTATTGCTTTAACATATAAATATGTGCTTAAATTGTAATATTAACCAATTTAACCGCCCTCGGCGGCGAGCACGCGCTCCAGGCGAGACCTGAAGGCCGCGTCCATGTTCCGGACGAAGTCCTTCCTCATGCTGCCCCACACGTAATTGAGGGAGGACTTCAGCTCGTCAATGTTTCTATGGTGGACCTTGCAGGCCTTGCCCTCGACATGCGCCCACACCCTGTAGTCGAGGGGATTGATGTCGAGCGACTGCGGCGCCAAAAGTCCTTCGAGCAGAAGTTCATGTTCGATCCCAACCACGCTTGCACGTATTGGTCGTGTGGGCCAGAGTATTATCTCCCGAAAGACGTAGTCAGCCTTCATCGTGATCTTTCTCACCCAAGGAAGGACAATCACGGTCAAGATATTACTGTAGGCGGCCGCAATCAGCCTGCAACCAAGCGCGAACAACGCGCTTACCACGCGGTCGTTCCTTGTTGATGACTGGATCGATCGTGGGTTTTTTTTTCATCAGAAAAAATGAGAATTCGATTATCATGACTCTTCACTTTGTTTAGAAGGCGACGACAGAGCTCACGATAATGGTCTCGCATAGGATCGGTGAACAAAGCCTTTACACGCACTCCTAGCTGCTGCTGCCCTCCTCCTAGACGCCCCTGGAGACCGTGGCCACCGAAATGTTTTTCTTTTTCCCCAAGCTAAGTCATTTTGAGCTTCGGAATCATTTTGAAGGTCTTTTTCACAGTCAAACGGGTGACAACTTGAGTTATGCCTGAACGAGGTCGATCTTTGAGGTTTTCCCCATTCTTGAGCCTCTCCACGGGACTTTGTGGGCGGTCATCCGGCAGACGTTGAGCCACTAGGCGATGTAGAACCAGTTGTGGCCTGCGCGCAGGAGAGCAGAGATCTCGATTCTTTTCACTTCCATCTGGACACAGCTGCACACAGAGCTGGAAAAGTAGAACTTTAAGTTTGTTTTACGGAATATTGTTATATCATACACGTAAACCTCTCGAAAGATAGAAACACCACGAATGTAACATAACTTTTACAAAACCCGGTACGTTGCAATTTATTCTCCACTTATTAGCCAGGGCAACATGTTCATCCTAAACCTTCAGCAGCCACAGACACCAAATGAGAAATAAAAAGTGTTACTAGCAGCGATATTTGGATCATCTGAAAATCTTAATGTTTCAGTTTATTGTCCAAATCGTTAAATTTATATTAAAATTAATATGAATTCATATACTGATCTTTGAGACTGGTTACTTTTATAGTGAATCCATAAGAGCCAATACACTGGTCCTTGAAACCCGTTACTTTTATAGTGAATCCATAAGAGCCCATACACTGATCCTTGAAACCCGTTACTTTTATAGTGAATCTATAAGAGCCAATACACTGGTCCTTGAAACCCGTTACTTTTATAGTGAATCTATAAGAGCCCATACACTGGTCCTTGAAACCCGTTACTTTTATAGTGAATCCATAAGAGCCCATACACTGATCCTTGAAACCCGTTACTTTTATAGTGAATCCATAAGAGCCCATACACTGGTCCTTGAAACGCGTTTCTTTTATAGTGAATCCATAAGAGCCCATACACTGGTCCTTGAAACCCGTTTCTTTTATAGTGAATCCATAAGAGCCAATACACTGGTCCTTGAAACCCGTTACTTTTATAGTGAATCCATAAGAGCCCATACACTGATCCTTGAAACCCGTTACTTTTATAGTGAATCCATAAGAGCCAATACACTGGTCCTTGAAACCCGTTACTTTTATAGTGAATCCATAAGAGCCCATACACTGGTCCTTGAAACGCGTTTCTTTTATAGTGAATCCATAAGAGCCAATACACTGGTCCTTGAAACCCGTTACTTTTATAGTGAATCTATAAGAGCCAATACACTGGTCCTTGAAACCCGTTACTTTTATAGTGAATCTATAAGAGCCCATACACTGGTCCTTGAAACCCGTTACTTTTATAGTGAATCCATAAGAGCCCATACACTGGTTCTTGAAACCCGTTACTTTTATAGTGAATCCATAAGAGCCAATACACTGGTCCTTGAAACCCGTTACTTTTATAGTGAATCCATAAGAGCCCATACACTGGTCCTTGAAACGCGTTTCTTTTATAGTGAATCCATAAGAGCCCATACACTGGTCCTTGAAACCTGTTTCTTTTATAGTGAATCCATAAGAGCCAATACACTGGTCCTTGAAACCCGTTACTTTTATAGTGAATCCATAAGAGCCCATACACTGATCCTTGAAACCCGTTATTTTTATGGTTATTCCATAAGAGCCCATACACTGGTCCTTGAAACCCGTTTCTTTTATAGTGAATCCATAAGAGCCCATACACTGGTCCTTGAAACCCGTTATTTTTATGGTTATTCCATAAGAGCCAATACACTGGTCCTTGAAACCCGTTACTTTTATAGTGAATCTATAAGAGCCCATACACTGGTCCTTGAAACCCGTTACTTTTATAGTGAATCTATAAGAGCCCATACACTGGTCCTTGAAACCCGTTACTTTTATAGTGAATCCATAAGAGCCCATACACTGGTCCTTGAAACCCGTTTCTTTTATAATGAATCTATAAGAGCCCATACACTGGTCCTTGAAACCCGTTACTTTTATAGTGAATCTATAAGAGCCCATACACTGGTCCTTGAAACCCGTTACTTTTATAGTGAATCCATAAGTGCTAGTCCTTGAAACCCATTACTTTTATAGTGAATCCATAAGAGGCCATACACTGGTCCTTGAAACCCATTACTTTTATATGGTTATAATCCTGTTTTCCTTTTCTATGCACCCGGTGGCCGTTTTAATATCCTTTCAATTACGCATCGTTCCCATTTGATACGCTGGCAAATGCCTCACTAAAGTCTAAATAAATTACATCCAAATCTTCATCATCACCACCAGCTTATGATACCATGTTCAAAACTCCAAGGGGAGAAAACACATCGCCTACCCTCCTTGAACCAATGTATAATTTTTTTTTCAATGGTTCAAGATGGATAACGTAGAAGCGGGTTAATATAAAAAAGTGGATAGACTGAAGAATGATGGCATGAAAGAGGGAAATTTCGCTTGAAAACAGTGAGATTAGTGAAGTGCTGGGTGAAAATATTTTAAAATAGTACGAGAATTTCGCACGAATGGATCCAAATAGGTTTTGACAAAGGTGTATAATGTTGGATGCAATGGAAAAAGAAGGGCGGAGAGATTGAGGCAAAACAGGCCTTGACTCTGCGACGATGTTTGTGAGCATAAAGTTTATAAATAGATACTTAGTTAAATGGTGCTAATCGTGTATGAGAGGCATGTTAATTGTCTGTTTTAGGCATGCTAATCATGCATGATAGGCATGCTAACCATGTATGATATGCGTGTATGATAAGCGTGCTTGGAGATGCTTTATAGGATAGCGTGTTTGGAGACTTAAGGGGATAAGCACATTTGTTCATTAGTCACTTTTCAAATTCTTTCGTTCAAAATTCACATTTTTTGGTTTCGTATATTATTTTATTGCATATTTTATGCACTTTCTTATGGTATAATTATTTTTATACCAACATGGCTAGAACATAGTGAAAATTGAGATAATACAAAATAGTATACATTCGTGGAAATCTTTCTTAGATATTTAAAGTTAATTTGTGAAAAACAAAACAAAACTACACCATTGGTTTTTATAACATTTTATTGCAAATTTAGTGCACCTTTTTATAGTATATATTTTGTTTTATCAACATGACTAGAACATAGTGAAAATTATGATAATTCACAGTTTTATAAATACGTAGAAATTCTCCATAGATTTTTAAAATTGATTTGTAAACAAAATGCAAAACTATACCAAGTGATTTTAAATATTTGCTTTAAAAAAAAGACGCTAGAGAACTTGTTTATATTTTTATCATCATTTGAATATAGATTGACCTAAATTTCAGGGCATTAAGGACACCACTACTATTCCCCTAACAACCCCTTTTCCAACTGAGAACAAACCTATAGTTGACCTTGTCCTAAAAATATATGTTTTAGTCCACCTTTGTCACAAATTTAAATGGAACTAAAGAAAACTGATTTCAAATGATAACTAAATCATATGTGCATCGTTTGCTCGTGAATTGAGTTCGAATGCTTATTTTTTAGTAATTCTATAGCCATTTATATGATATCAGGTTTCAAGGGGGGTGGGGCTTCTGAAACAACCCCTATATCTAAAAAAATGGCGCCGTAGGTTATTATGATTTTGGCAAGTATAAAAGGGCTTTAAATGAGCTTTAATTTCATATATGCTAAATTAATGTAGTAAGAAGTTGAAAAAATGAATGTGGTATCCCCTTAAGACTTGTATGTTAATTCCCTTTTTTAGGTGTTTCCTAGAAGGATAAACACCTATTAAAAGTCACCCTTGATGCTCAGAGTTGGGTGAAAAGATCATAAAAAAATAAAATACTGTACCAACACATGCCAATATTTAATGTTTCCTCCAGTAGGGCGAGTCAGTTATATACACCTTTGGCCAAACGAATAAAGCACCATTAGGTATCATTCATATAATGTAATAATGTAATTAGACATTTGTGGCAAATAAATTCAGTATATATATATATATATATATATATATATATATATATATATATATATATATATATATAAATATGAGGAATTAAACCACATTCTCCGAAGACAATTTAATTCAGAACAGTTTCGGTGTATCTCACACCCTTTTTCAACTGACACTGGGCAGAAAATATAAGAGAAATGCATATAAACATAACACAAGATCCCCTCTTTTTTCCCCCAATCTTTTACTTGTGGCTAATCTGGGGGAGGGGGGGTAGGCCTAAACATATTGAAGGGCTGGCATTTTACTATTTTGTTTATTTGCGATATTATTACAGGATTAAAAGAAAATTGACCCTCAGATAGATTTAAATTAGGAACTGACGATACCAAGCTCGATTCTACGATTCTTCTCTTAACATAGTTAGCCGATTTAAATAACATTTTACTTCCATTAAAATTGATCGTATGATTCTTGTCTCTAACATGGCAAAATATTCCACTACTTTCGCTGCCCACTCTAATATCTCTTTTGTGTTTCGTACAATCTCTTGTCTAGATTTCTCCCCGTTTCCCCAATATAAACTTTATGGCAATCGTTGCATGGTACTGCATATACTCCTATGTTATGATGTTCTTTGGTTTTCCTGGCCATCATCAATTGGTTTAAGGAATTATTATATTTAAAGGCTAGATTAATACCCGCTTTTTCAAATATGTCCTTTAAACTATTTAATTTCTTATTAAATGGCAATGTTATACATTTGTTGAAGTCGTTAGTGCGGGAAGGCTTATTACCATAGAATGTTTTCCTAGCTGCAACTGAATAAAAGGCAGATGGAGTTAGTACTTTCGTCTATTCAACATTTTCAAATTCACAATGGTAAGAAAAATAAGACACACAGTATTTATCCTAAGCGCATTTCCATATGAGGTTAACATTTGAATGCTATCAGATAAGTCGGATTATAGAAAAAGTGATAAAATTGGATCTAGCGAAAACAGCCCTGGGCTAATGTTGAGATTACTTTCTTTTGTGTGGGAGATTAGAAATGATTTCCTGATATTTCTCTTTATAAAATCATTACTAGGGATTATAGTATCAGTTTTTGACCAGTTAATTCCGTGTCCCATCTTGGAATTGTGGACAGCTAAGGCATTATTCAGATATCCCTTAATTACTGCATTTTTGTGTTGTTGGGTCCTTATGGAAACATTTTTGGAAGTTTGGCCTACATAGAATAAATCACAATCTAAACATGATAATAATGTAATTTACCGAATTACATTCAAGCATATTAACAAAATATTCATACATAGTACAATACACATTACTATCATATATATATATATATATATATATATATATATATATATATATATATATATATATATATATATATATATATATATATACATGAATAATATGATAAATTATAAAAGGTTTTATTAAATATGTTATATATATAAATCGATGACCAAGAGTGTACGCACATTATAAACATTAACATGCCTTTACCTATAGCAAAGAGCAACATTTTTTCTTATACTTCTCGATTACTTAATATTAACTAAAAATACTAACATACTTCTTGTGTAAGGAAGTTCACGATTATAGTGAAGTTTATCAAGTTATGTGTGTACGATATATCTCTGAATTAGACAGTGACTTACTCGTTAGAGCATTGGCCTGAAAAGCAAATAGCGCTCGATAAAATAGGTTCGAACCCCCAACCATTTTTCACTTTCTTTAAAGGATAAAAGTTCATATTATTTTTATTCCCTTTGCTATCTCTTTATTACTTATTTTTTAATCTATATTTGATCCGTATGTAGATCTTATAAAAAAGGCCAAAGCACTCGTGTATCATTCCTTATTTCCTATGGCTTATTAAGAAATCCTAAATAAATTTGAAAAGAATGAGTTTGTCTTATTTAGAGCCTCTTTGTATGTGACAGGATTTAAATAGACATTGGATTCTACACACGTATTCAAACAATTAAATGGATGTTGCATTGGCTGCCTTCGTAAATTTCCCTCATGATGGAATTATAGAATTAAATAAAAGCAATATATATATTTGGGGAGGGTGGGGACTTTCAATAATTGAATTCATTAAAAGTCAAACTAAAGTGCGAAAAGTTTGGCTAAATTCCAAGATTACCGAAACAGTTCCGATTCTCCCTCTCTCGGACCCAACATCGAAGTTTTCGAGGTTTGATGTAGTAATCCGCTTTCTAATGATTCTTTAGATTTCTCATTTCCGTTCAATTCATTTAGTTTCTTTTTCAGTGATGTCCCTTTTATTACGATTTTCCTATGACCGTGCAATTAAGTTTCGGTTATATGTCCCGTAAGCAAATTAGTTTCATGACGAATTTTTTTAGCGCTAAATTTAGCTTTCGGTGGGACGGTTCAACTTCTTTCTATACCACTTTATAACTACCAAATACATGATAGATGAACGTTCCCAGTTGCTAACAAATGACAAGGCACGAGCCGCGAGTGGCACCAAATGCATGCACCAATAATCATCATGATCGAAGTTAAGTCTAGTTGATCATGCAATATGGATAGTAGTCAAATGGTAGTACGATTTGTTTCGCCCTTTTCGTGTTTGCTTTATGTTGGAGTGATACTTATTTTGAATCCTAGGTTAAGCTGCAGGCCCTTTAAAACCTTAAGGACTGAGGACAATGAACGGATATCACAAACTTACGGTGTGAATGAGAACGACTGTATAATAAAAACAAAAAACTTGTGGAGTCAACATTTAAAATACGCTGTCTCAGCCAACCATAAAAGACTGAGGGAACTTATTAGAATATAAATCTCTATAGGTTATTTGCTACCTTTGTCCTTTCATTTTATTAATTTCTTCATTTTGTGTTCAGCTCTTATTACTTATATTTTTAAAAAAAATACCCAATAAATGGGCAACTAAATATTTGTGATTGAAATGGGAAATCCCGTTCTCTTAACTCCAAGAACCTTTTAAAAATTGACCTTCAGCTCGACATAAAGTATAATGATTGCCTTTGATAAGGTAAAAGCTTATTTCCAGGCGTTTCTTCGACGCTATTATTTTAACATTTCTCCCTGTGGAGTTTTCTCATTTGTTAACATGTTATTGACATTCTCTCCCGCCTTGACTTTAATTCTTCTCTTTAATCTTCCCCCTTTCCTTAATCCTTTATCATACAAAATTTCCCCCCTCGAGACATTAGTTTTTTTTTAGTAAAACCTCCAAAAAGATTCATTTAGCAACTTTACTATTCTTGTTTAAGGACTTAACCACTAGGTCATCCTCTTATGCTAAATGTTACTAAATGACTTCACTTCAGATTAGGTATGTAAATTTCAATAATTCAAGAATTGAGAAAAGAAAAGAAAATATTGTAGTCAAATTGGGAATATTCATATCACTGCAAATAGAATGAAGTGAGGGGTAGGGAACTACTTCACTTTAGGGTTGGGACCAGGCGTATTGGGAAGCACAAGAACATAGGTATTTATTTAAGATCTGTACTATCAGAGTATTTAAGGTTAGGACCAGGCGTATTAAGAAGCACAAGAACATAGGTATTTATTTAAGATCTGTACTATCAGAGTATTTAAGGTTGGGACCAGGCGTATTGAGAAGCACAAGAACATAGGTATTTATTTAAAATCTGTACTATCAGAGTATTTGAGGATGTGACCAGGCGTATTGAGAAGCACAAGAACGTAGGTATTTATTTAAGATCTGTACTATCAGAGTATTTTAAGTAAGATCTCGGTCACAAAGAATACAAACCTGAAACACGTGGAATTATTTATCATCAGCGTACTACTTTGTCACTAAGTATTTAATGGTAGCAATCACATTTTGGGAACAAGATTAGATGTAGGGTACTACATCCGAATATTTTGTACTAAGGCGGATTCTATAAAGGGATTAGTGAAAAGATTATTTGAAAGAGCAGTGGAAAGATTCTTTTGGAGGGAAAATGGCAAGATTCTTTTGAAAGGGCAGTGACACGATTCCTTTGGATGAGCTATGGGAAGATTCATTTGAATGAGCTGTAGGAAGATTCATTTGAATGAGATATGAGAAGATGCATATAGATAAGCAGTTGAAAGATTCACTTGAAAAAAGCAGTGGTAAGATTATTTTGAATGGGCAGTGGGAAGATTCATTTGAAAGAGCAGTGGGAAGATTCTTTTGAAGGAGCGGTGGCAAGATTCACTTAAAGGAGACGTGGAAAGATTCATTTGAAGGAGAAGTGGCAAGTTTTATTTGAATGGGCTGTGGAAAGATTCAGCTGAATGAGCAGTGAGAATATCTATTTGAGAGAGCAATGGATAGATTAATTTGAAAGAGCTGTGGGAAGATTCATTTGAATGAACAGTAAGAAGATTTATTTGAATGTTATGTGTGAAGATTCATTTGAATGAGAAGCTCGAAGATTTATTTACAGGAGTAGTTGCAAGATTCTTTTCAAGGAAAACTGGCAAGATTTATTTAGATGAAGATTGGAGGATTCAAAGAAATAAGCAGTGGGAATGTCCATTTGAAGAAACAGTGGTAAGATTCCTTTAAATGAGTAATAGCAAGATTCTTTAGATCGAGCAGTGGCAAGATTCCTTCGAAGGTGCAGTGGCAAGATTCATTTGAATGAGTTGTGAAATTATTCATTTGAATGAGCTGTATCAAGATTCATTTGAATGAATTGTGTGAATATTCATATGAATAATGATTGGAATGATTGATTTAAAAGAGCAGTGGAAAGATTATTTTCAAGGATGAGTAAGAAGATACTTCTGAGGGTTCGGTGGCAAGATTCATTTAAAGGAACAGTGACAAGATTAATTTGAATGAGCGGTGGGAAGAATCATTGAATAAGCAGTGACACGATGCACTTGAAAGAGCAATAGCAAGACGGTTTTCAAAGAGCAGTGGCAATATTTATTTGAATGAGTGGTGGGAAGATTCATTTGAATGAGCTATGATAAGATTCATAGGAGTAGCAGTGGGAAGATTTATTTTAAAGAACAGTGGCAAGAATCATATGGAAGAGCAGTTGCAAGATTCTTTTGAAGAATTAGTGACAAGATTCTTTTGAAGCAACAGTGGTATGATTATTTTGTAGTAGTTGCAAGATTCATTTAAAGGACCAGAGTCAAGATTCATTTGAATGATATATAGGAAAATTTATTGGGCAATCTTTGGGAAGATTCATTTGAATGAGCTGTGAGAAGTTTAATATGAATAAGCAATAAGAAGATTCGTTTGAAGGCGCAGTGCCAAGATTCTTTTGAAAGAGCAGTTGCAAGATTCGTTTTAAGTAGTAGTGGCAAAATTCTTTTAAAATAACAGTGGCAAAATTCATTTAAATTAACCGTAGAAAAGTCATATAAATAAACGGTGGCAAGATTCGTTTAAAGAGGCGGTAACAAGATTCTTTCGAAGGCGCAGTGGCAAGATTCTTTTGAAAGAGCAGTGGCAAGATTCTTTTAAAAGAACAGTGACAAGATTATTTTGAAGGAGCACTGTCAAAATTCATTTGAACTAGCAGTGGCAAGATTCATTTGAATGAGCTGAAGAATATTCATATAAATAAGCAGTGAAAAGATGCATTTAAAAGATCAGTAGCAAGTTTTATTTGAGGAAGAAGTGGCAAGATTTATTTCAAAGAGCAGTGGGAAAACTCACTTTCGACCAGCGGCTAACTGAAGTTGTCATTAAGGAGAATATATTTATAATAGCGCAAACTAAAGATAAATAAGTTTTGTCTAATTTAGCTGTTACTTCCTTCAGACTGCGATTAGTTTCAGGCTATAGACGGGATTAAATTATATCATTTATATCATTTATCATTTATATTTTATAATTTAATTTTAATTGAAGAAAAATACTGATATTACGCACGAGGATATTTTCATTACGAGGGAAATAATTAGGTGAGGAATAAAGGATAATGCGATAAATAGAAAAAATAGGATGAACAAGTTAAGATTGTAGGTGCATTGCTAGCAACCTCCTTCAATCGTAAATACTGGCACCGGGAGTCCTTAAGGACCGCGGTGTGAGTTAGCCGCATACAAACTAAAGGAAGAAATGAAGCTGACTCCCATCGCGCTAATTAAGAGATATGTAGCTATCTCAAACTCCTCTTTTGTAGAGAACTGTAGTTCAGTCGGTAAGAGTGGCTCCTCCCGCAAGGACGGGGGGATGGGGCGTGTAGACCGTTACACCTAGCACATGCAAGAGCATCACTCTCACCTAACCCCAGTGCACCAAAGGTATCAGCTTTTGCATGAGCAAACACATCACAACTGACATTTGCAGGACATTCTGCCCTACCTGCCCCACCACTTGTAAAGACGGCTTTGACGGTGGCAACAACTGTGACCACTAAAGACACTGCCTTGAAAAACTGGTGCGATCTATCGTTGAAATTACCAACTGTTATTTCTTCGTTCTCCTCTCTAGTATTTCAGAGACCTACCCAGCTACCTCATGGCGGGTCAGAACAGAGACGTTAGTATCTCTCTAAACAACCCCCTTTAACCCTCGAAAGTTTTAAGAGTCTAGGATTGATGGGACCATGGCGTTCAAGTAAGATTAATAGGATGAGTCATTTGCACCCTAGTAATCCCATCCCTGTTTGTTATGGTCTTACCCCCCCTCCCATGTGGCTGTTCTTGGGCGCCTAAGGTTGTACACCCTCTGATCAGTGGTCTTAGTACTCGCCTCTAGATCTGTCAGCAAGCCTCGTGCACACGGTGTCGGGTTTAAAAGCGTCGAAACGTGGATTCGATCTCAGCGAAAAGGGCACGAGCAGGGTGCCCATTGGCTGATACGCTGAACTTACTCATAAGGGGGTAAGTAGCTCAATACGCAGCATCACGTTCATAGGCAATTAAAATCACAGCCACCATTCCCTTCCTTTCTTCACATCACAACATACCCACTCTCTCCTTTGTTCCGGTGTCCTTCCGATGACTTACTAGTCTCTCCTATAGTAGTATGCATATATATTTACCTACGGAGCGGAACGAATGCGCTCGTGTGGCCGCCAAAATGTTCCATAATCGCTGGATGGAATTAAAAATACACAATACTACCTGAACATACCCCTCCTCCACCCAAACCCTTGCTAACAAAACCGACCCTTAGTCCAATCGGGCTTGTCAGTGTTTTTCATTTTGATTTTTATGCGCATTTCATTATCCAGTAGTGGATCTCGTCTATGATGCGACGTTTAGTTGGGCTACCGTACTTCGTACATCCTGACCGTCATATCGAAGACAAGTAAGACTTAATGGAGTCATCATTCATCCAGTCTACCTCTGGCCGCTCCGTTTGAAGCTGCGGCATCTAGGGAACGTGAAAACCCGTCTCTCAAAACAACCGTCCTCTGGCTAACTTCCGGTCAGTGTGTACGTGTTTATTTTGCAAGCACCCTCATTAACGCAGCCTGGATGGGAACACTTAAAACATCCTAAAATCCTAAATGAATTAGCCGGATTCCCGAGAACGCGAGACAGAGCTCACCATCTTCGCTTCCTTTTTAAAGTGGTCACAAGTTTTGGAAATTTCAGAGTGTGACCGGATAGTCTTTCAAATTTATGACAGGCAACAAACGGATAAAACCTCAACCCACCTTGGTGTTCGGGGAGGCGATGAGGGTGACAACACACCTCCTAGTGGAGTGGACACCCCCACCTTTGAATGTTTTTACTTGTTTACTTTGAGCTTTTACAAGCATTTGCATCACTAAAAGGGAGGCGCTCCCTGGGCTTCCTCAAATTCCCCTCCCAGATTCAACTCAAGGTGAAAGGGATTCCTCCTTTCTTTTATAAACCTGTTTTGGGATTCTCCCTCTATCCCTTTCCAACGACTTTCTCCCCAGCGTCTCTCTTCTAATGTGGAGGCTTACTCATTTTGAGCTTTCTCAGAAACCCTTACGGAGGCAACTGACCCCAAATCAAGTCCCTCCGAAGTGCAGGACTTTCCGGGGAGAGAGGGTCGCATCAAAAGAGAAAACAAAAGGGAACAAAAAAGCAAATTGACTACCATTCCGGTGGATAGTGGGGCTGTGGGTGGTCATTTCTAGTCTCGACGTAGGATCTAATCGAGGTGGGTCTGTCCGGTCTTGGAGCTCTCGCGTAGAGGGGGTGTCAGGGGCGAAAATCAAACCTCTTTTTTAAAAAAAACAATGTAAATAAAACGAGTGGAGACATGAAAACCTTTAGTCCTCTCATTGAGATGCTGTCGGGTATATTCGAGCCCGCCGGCTTCAAATGAGTGTTAGTTATCCGTGAAATTGACGCAACAGTTTCCCGAAGGGCACATCAGCGTCAGGGCATAGCCACGTAGAGAATTAAGGGCGTCCCGTTTCTTGGACGAGACTCTTATGGTCAATGTGGAAGCATCCTTCCCAGAGTGTTACACACTCTGCCTTAAGCTTGTAAAATGGGTCGTCTATGGCAGAAAAATGATGGACTCCTCTTTTGGGGGCATTAATCTAGAGCAGTATGACTAGGGAGAGTCAGATTCGAGCGAGTGTGGAGGAAGAAGGATGAAATCTTTAAACCCCCCCGACGTTATTCATTACCTTCAACCTAGATAGGCTCCCTGAGTTGGTGAGAGCTAGTTGGCATCACGACCAACCAAGTGAAAACACTTATGCCATTATCGCAGAGATGCTACTACTACCATCGCTTCGCCATATGAAGCTGCGAACAATGAATATATTTTGTGTAAAGACAAGTGGAGGTGAGCTATTTCAAGTGTATTGTCAATAGTCCCCGGACGTCTGTGTCCTGGAAGCCTACGTATATTGCTTTGATGCTTCTTTCCTCAAAAAGAACCTCAGCAGTTTTTCCAATGTAGGAGAGGAAGACAAAATCCTTCAGTGGAATTGACGTGGAGTCCATAAAAGTGGGATGATCAGCTGAGGTTTGTCTAGCCCTGTATCTATTCAGTGATTTTTCTACATGACACCATGCTGGGTGCGTTTGCCCTGCACCACCTTCTTCGGTATAAGAATTTTTCCCTCTCCCTGGATGGTTATTAGGCGGGTGTGCAATTTATATTCGATGTGATTTCTCTATTCTCTCTTGGTCTCTCGAAAACTAATTTCAGGCTGTGATAGTTCAGCTATACTTGGATAGATATCTATCTTTCGGGAAAATTTCAAGTGAATGGAATAAATATTTCGTAAGTTAAGACGAAATCAACAAAGTATGCAGTGGCCAAAAGTTAAGGGTCCCTTAGAAAAAATTAACTACCAACGGAGTTATTTGTGTTTTGAAGACTGTTGATGGGCTAACAGATACTTCTTATCATCATACATTATTGGAACATCTAACTTTCAACATGGCGGCTTGTGAGAGACGACCGGTGTCTTGTGATGAAAAACAAAGGATTGTGTGCCTTCAGCAAGAGGGCAAGTTGATTTCTGTGATAGCCACTACTGTAGAAAGGTCTAGAAGTGTTCTGCAAAGAATTGTAGCTTGTTTTAAGTCATCAAGATCGAAAGATGCTAAACCTAAAATCAGTAGACCTCATCAAACTTCAGTGGTTAAAATGTCACTGAAAGAAAGGTTTTAGAGTGCTGCTGAGATATCCCGCGAGTCCAGCTTCACCTCTGATGTCAACGTATCGCGTAAAACAGTTTCTCGGAGGTTACGAGGTTCTGGGTTGCTTGTTCTGGCATCGGCAAAGAAACCTCTGATCTCCAAGAAGAATCAAAGAGCCCGTCTTCGTTACGCTCAAGAACATGTCGTTTGGACAGAAGAACAGTGGGCACAGTCTCATTTTAGCAATGAATCGAAGTTTAATGCGATTATTGGTTTCGAAGGCGGGATGTACGTCCGATGAAGATGTGGCAAAAGTTTATCTCTTGCATTTGTGAAGAAGACAGTGAAATATGGAGGAGGCAATGTAATGATATGGGGAGTGATCTCTGCCGCTGGTCCTGGTCCACTTATTCAACCTACAAGGGACTGTCAATGCTGAAATCTAGCAGAAAATTCTTAGACAGTGTGTCCTTCTACATCTCCGATCTTTGTCAGTTCAACCTCCTATCTTCGTGCAGGCCAACGCTCCCTGCCATACTTCGAAGAGAGTGAAAGATATTTTAAGCGATAGAGGTGTTGATCTCATGGACTGGACACCTCAAAGTTCCAATTTCAATCCTATAGTAAACGTTTAGAAGATTATTGGAGATGGGGCGCAAAGGAGAAATGCAAAGAACCAGAATGAACTCTGGGAATTATTGAAAAACGAATGGAACAATATTTCCCCATCATTTTGCAAGAAATTAATTTAATCCTGTGGTAACAGATGTCGGGAGATCATTGATAGTAAAGGGATTTTTACAAAATATTAATCTTAAGGGTTTCTTTTGGGTTCTTGTTCCATTTTACATTGTTTTTCTAAGTGAACCTTAACCTTTGGCCGCTTCAATTTGGAAGATAGTTTGTTTAATTCCTCATAACTTACGAAATATTTAATACATTCAGATATTATGATGCTGACTTTTTTTTAGTCATAATATGGTTGCCGATGCACCTTTACCTTCTCGGGAGACTTGAGTGGTAGTCAACCCCTATCTGTTGTTGTCTTGCAGATTTGATCAAAGAGTTGTCTGTCATAGAGAGAAAGAAAAGCGCCACGCGGACGGAAATCGTCGGGAAGGAGATGTCACAGAGAAAAAGAAAAGCACCACGCGGATGTAAATCGTCGGGAAGGAGATGCCACAGAGAGAGAGAGAGAGAGAGAGAGAGAGAGAGAAAGAGAGAGAGAGAGAGAGAAAGAGAGAGAGAGAGAGAGAGAGAGAGAGAGAGAAAGAGAAAAGCGCCATGCGGGCGGAAATCGTCGAAAAGGAGATGTCAGAGAGAGAGAGAGAGAGAGAGAGAGAGAAAAGCACGACGCTCTGAGAAAGCCAACCCACTTCCGGCGATAACAAGAACGATTGACGGACCGAGCGAACCGAGGGTAGCGGCGGAATCTCTGCGAGATTGTGTGAACCAAGCTAAGGTTCACTTCTTTCGGCGCCGCGTCTAATAAACTGAAACCCACTTCCGGGGCATCGGGCAAGTCACTTCCGGCGAGCCCGTATAAAATATTAGATGCAGGCCTCAAGAAAGTAGTATCAGCCAGCCCCTTGAACGCGACGCGTAAACTCTCGATTCGGTTCCCGCACCCCTCGAGTCCGAAGGCAAGAATTCTCTCTAGATTAACGTTAATCTAGCAACAACTGACCATTATTCTGGTATCGGCTCCGTTCCCGTCCAGCGTAATACTCCCTCGATCCATGCCCTCGAGGTTAAACGTGGCGATTGCGATTGCCATTTTGCAATCTCTCTCTCTCCCCGACAACTTCCCAAAGCATACCGCTAAAAGTAGGCTCCGCTAGTGACTCAATCGTGAATCCAGTTTCCCGTGTTCTTTAAATTGTTTGTTAGTTTGTTGGCGCGCCCAACTGCCTCACGAATTTTCTTTTTAACATCCCAGAGTTCATCTGACCTTGAAATTGTAACTTTGCGTATCTATTTTATTATTTGTAAATTGTCTGTATAATAGTAAAGCTTCTTTTTGTTTCACCAATTTCTATGCCCAGTTATATTAATTTGGTCAACCGCACTTTTACCTAATTTATTATTATCCACGCACTCCGGGGTTTAAAATTCTGCGCAAAATTTATCGCGCTCCCTCTGCCTCGACCAAGGCGAGCGAAGGTCAAGGATTTGACCTTGACCTACGACATTTTCCATTGGTCTCTATAATGCAGATGAATTAACAAATCGCTGTCCTAGGACCGATTCTCTTTCCTCTCTTTACTAGTCCCTGTGTTATCCAAAATCAGACTTTGTATGGGAGGTGATCGACGACTTCACATCAATGTTAGCAATCACTTCCCCATTTAAATATCGTTTACTGGACCACCGTCGTTTGAGATGGCACTTCGATTGTGTTTGAATCGATCACTGTGATCAGTTGTTGAGCAAACGACTGACATATGCGTCTCAGTACAGGAGTTTAGGCAGGTAAAGGAGACAGTCAAATTTTTAGTCCGTAACCTCATTGCATTGGGCCTGGCTTCCATTTCTCGAACGTCTGTCCATTTCGCGCGCCATCCGCTTCCTCATGATCCGCGATTGAGAGACAGGCCTTAGAGACAAGACGATATGCCTTAAACGATACAGGCGTCGTCCGAATAATTTCACCCTGAGTAAGTTTCGTTGGGCGAAAACCAGTTTCCCTTTAAGTTCAAAGCAAGTTCCTCATTCTTCTTGGTTGGCATACATGTCTACACTCAGTGGGACTCCTCTTGCAGAGAAGAGCAAGCATACCCTCTCCATTACTCTTCGGCAAGGCAGAACCCTGATCTCGCACCTTGTGTCTGTGGCTGATTTCTTTGTGACTGCTTTCGCAGCATTCTCTAATTAAAATGCTGCTCACCTCGCAATTCCAGCACCTTGTCAGGTGACTGAAGGCAACCGACTGGACTTCACCTCCATAGGCGGGGAACTCTTCAACGACTTGTTTTCGCTAAGTGAGCAGTATCTTGCTCTCCCTTCCTGCGCAGATACCGTACCTGTTCCGTAAGATCTCCCGCATGCTATGCTTCGATACCTAGATGAGCGAAGATGTCAATTCTATTAGCTTTGTTTAGCATGATCTAGAAGGAAGGTTTCTTTCAAGATTCCTGGCGAATGGGTAGCGTGCTTGAATTTCTCAAGCTGGCTTCCCTAAGTTCCACTTTACGTCGGATGTTATGCTCCAAACGGAGAATGCTATTTGCTCTGATTTTCCTTGGGGGAAATCAGGAGATGGTCTATGATAGCGCGTGATGATACGACATCGTGGGCTCCTCAATACTATGGGGGTGAAGAAACACCTCCCCATCCCCCTTTTCCTTCTGAGCTTTGTGAGATAAACAATTCTGGGTACGAGTGGGCGAGCCCTCTCTGAGCACGTAGGGAAAGATGAGGGTGTCCCACAGGGAAGTTACTTTAGCGTCACTTTATTTACTGTGAGCATAAATGGTATCACCTAGGTGCTACCGAGAGATGTTCTCGCCATGCTCTACATCACAACTTTTAGATATCTTTGGCGCAGATCAGATTGAGGTTCGGTACTAACAGATCCTCAACAGCGTCTTTCCCTTGCTCAAACGCACGACTTTAGGTTTTGGCGAAAAGCAGGGTGGTACATTTCTGTCGCATTCGTGAGCTTCACGTCAAGCCGGAGGGGGCGGATTTGCATCGTTTTCTTGGTCTTGTACTCGCCCGACGCCTCACATGTAAGGCTCATATGTGTGGCCTTAGGGCCTCTTATACCTCCCCGATTTTGAAGAAGTTTAATTCAGTGGTGTATCGCCGTAGGAACATGCACTATATTTTTTTTTCCAGTTTCTGTAGTTATCTGGTTAAAGTTCTGTACTATTGGTTTAAATTTTTTATGAATCATATATAATTCACTAGTCAACAATGATTTTGCTACTTAGGTATTAGTTTGTGATTTATACTAAATCGAGTATGCTGATTACGAATCGGTAATCAGAATTGTTGTAGCACGTAAGGTTGCTGAGTTACACACATACTCTTCAGTTACACTTATGGTAGTGTTGTTTCGGCTACCGTAGTAAAAGGCTGTGTTGTGTGTGTTTGGTTCCTGCGTTACACTCCTGCTTTATCACGTTATCAAATTTAGCCATTAGAGTAGTGGTGTTGAAACGGTATTTACATACAGTGATTAATTGTATTTTCCTTTGAGATTTATCTCTCAATTAATTTGTAAATGAAATAAGATTGTACAAAAGTATATAACAGGATATATACAAACTAAGTTGAAAACATAAATCAGCAAGGATGTATAAATATACCAGACAACTTTTGTCATATCTGTGTAAGATATACTACAAGCAACCAGTGGAAAATTTAGCTAAAAGAGTGAAAACTGCATACAATTATTATTTTGGTTGTAAAGTTGGTGACCAAGAGAAGCCTTGGGCACCTCACAAATCTTGCACTGTGTGTTATACCCTTCGCAAACGGAAGGGTATGCCTTTTGCTGTATCAATGGTGTGGCGTGAACCAAGAAATCATGTTTTTGATTGCTACTTTTGTATGACAAATATTGCGAGATTATCAAAAAAGAACAAGTCAAAAATGTATATCCAGATTGTAAGTCAGATATAAAACCAGTCCCCCATAATATGGAGATTCCAATCCCAGTTCCTCCGTCAGCTAGTGCAGTTAAAGAAGATGATTCATCGCCTGAAAAGGAGGATAACAATGACTATGAAATGTAGGATGATGATTCTAAGGAAAAGAAGATCAAGTTGATAAATCAAGAAAGATTGAATGATTTGGTGAGGGGTTTGTCATTGTCAAAGGAGAACGCAGAACTGTTGGGCTCCAGACTATAGCAATGGAATCTTCTAGAGGATGGTGCAAAACTATCTACTTTCCGTAAACGCCATGAGGCCTTAGCTGCCTTCTATAAAGAAGAAGATGCATGGGATTTATTTATCCATGTAGTGCAGAACTTCCTTTGTAATCATAGGGCTGAAAACTATAAAGAACTAGTGAACAACATGCTAAAGGCCTATCAACGAATGGGTTCTCGGCTGTCTCTTAAGATGCATTTCTTACATTCGCATCTAGATTTCTTTCCATCTAATATGGGTGATATTAGTGATGAACATGGGGAAAGGTTCCGCAAAGATATCGCAATGGTGGAAAGCAGGTATCAAGGCCGCTACTGCTGGGTCTTCAAAAGGACGTACATAATGCCAAATAAGGTGCCCCGATTCCAAACCTTTGCCTCAAAATGTCTCATTCTCCTCAAACTTGTAATAATTATACCATTAATTGATCCAAGCTGACAAAGTGAGCCAGTCATATAGCCTAGTTGCATAACTCAGGAACCTTACGTAGTAAGACAAATCTGAGCACATATTTGGAATCAGCGAACCCAAATTAGTTAGTTACAACAACATTTACTCAAGTAGCAGAGACAAATTTAAAATTTAATGGAAAAAGAGGTCAGAAAGATTCAGAGATTATCTGACAGGGAATCCTCCGAAGTGATTGCTGGGCTTAGGATGCCTCCCTGGATCACTTTTAAAATGATTTCAATTGGGAATCTTCTAGCGGCTGATGTGGTTAAGTTAAGTTAGCTACATACCGATTTTTATATGCTACGTTGATGTTAAATTGAAAGCGATATTTTCAATTTTTGTTTAGGGCAGTAATAAATTAAAGTGTCCCTCCCATCTAAATCTACGAATCAATCTAATAGATCGATTCTTTGTGCCTATTACTGGCTTAAAAAGCGTATTTTCTCGTACAGCTTAGTACGAACTTATTCTTGAGGAGGCGGGGGGCATGTTACAAATTTTGTTCTTGCTTAGTTTTACTCAGCCTTTTTTTGATTCCTCTTGTTTTTCTATTTATTCATTATTCCTTATTTACTCTGTTCACTTATTTCTTTTCTCAAATAAGGAGAGTTTCCATCGTTAATTACCCTGGTTTCTTCTTTTGTACTCATTTAGAGTAATAATAAAAAAAAAACCCTTTTCTTTCATCTGTCTGGTCTTATCTTTATTCATTCTGCCCTGGGTGAAAATTCCCTTATTATCATTATTTGTTTCTTTTCTCATTAAAAAAGCAACAATTAAAACCTTTTAGCGGAATTATACTGATAAATAAAAGATGAATCTTAGACGATATCATAACCACTTTTAACCACTTTTAACCACTTTTAACTTTCCGTAATTGGATTACTTATTCTTGGCATGCGACTAACATCCTCAGAAATTTCACAAAGATGTAGCAATAAATTCTGATTAAAATATGCGGATAAATTAAACCAATAAATAAATAAATAAAAAAATCTCGCTTTGAAAAGAGAAAGATACCATAGCGCCGCAATCCAATCGGTCGATTCTTGGCACATAACCAAATCACTTTCAAAAGTATCGCGAAAAGACAAAGATCAAACCTACGTGAGCGTAATTAATTCATATTTAGGGGAAAAAAAGAGATGCATAAATATCGGAGACATTTCTGAGAGAGGTTTGTGAAAAGAAGAATAAAGTGGCGAAGTTAAGGAGGATGAAGGTGTGTAGATGTGGCTTAGTGTGAGTAACCAACAGATGAGACGACTCGTTGGGGGCATGGATCACTGGATAATCTCGTCAACCATAATCAAAGAAAATTCGTAGAAAGAAAACAAGAAGTCAAATACATTAAAATGAAAAGCCTTGCGTAGTGTGAAAGTGAGTTTTTGTCGTCTCTGAATCGGACGCACTCGTGGGATAAAGCGCTCCCCTGAACTTTTCTGCGAAGAATGCTTGACCCCGCAGATGTACGCCCCTTTTGGTTGAATGTCCTACTCTGGGAGAGCTTTGTGCGTGGTATCTGCCCAGGTATCGTGACAAGCGGGGTACCTACCGCTTATCCCTGGTACTGCGAACTCTTGCTCACCAGGTTATGGTGTTATAGAATTTTTTGCCGGAGACGTGCCTCACTATGGGAGACCTCAACAGTCCTCTACATTTTGGCTTTTTGTAGTTGTTATTATGGTTGTTTTTAAGTTTGTTTATTTATAGTTTATTATTAAATTAGTGTATAGTCGAATTGGGGGGCGGGGGTACCCTCGTTGGCAACTGCCAGATTACAGCTGTGAAAAAAATGAGAGTGTGTGCGCGTGTACAAGCTTAACCTCGTTGCCCGAAGTAGTAATAATGATCGCGTTATGAGCGAATTTAATGATACAATCGCTATTCGCTTGCTAAAAACCATTCCCGTTCATACACACGATTAGGCAACGTATACTTCCGTGCTAGGCTCCCCCATGTACGTTTATCTCCGAGTTTCGTCGCCTCAGAATGGATGTCATTGGCCTCCATTTAGCCACATTCGTCAGCCATTCACTCAATTTTTTTTCTAGAGTTTCAATTCGAAGGTAGCCATTGATTCTGAACCAAACGTGATTTACAGTAGCAAATCAAATTCACCAGAGCGGAGAAAAGTCATGCTCATATTTTTTATTTATCTTATTAAAGTTTGCGTTGGAGTGACTGGATTTTAGCGCAGGAAATGGCTTTCCCTTCTCAAGGTGGATTTAATAGGCTTTTTTTGTTTTAAGATTTCATCTCTCATGATAGTTTTTATCTCCCACGCGTCGATTTCTTACGCTATGAAACTATACAATTACGCAATTTCACCACTCGGTGTCTTCAGGAGGAGAATTTGTCATTTTAAATGTATAAAAATGACTGAAAGAGCGTTTTCTTCACACTTTAATCGTAAATTCTTCGACCATTCGAATATATTAGCGATTAAAATTTCTTAAAGGTTTCAACCAGCACATTAGTCACATCACTCCTGTTCTATCTTCAATTTGAACGAAAGACACAGACTTTTAAAAAGGTTATCAGTCTTTTAGAAAACGCAATATGATTATAAACTGTGAACAGCCTGATACATTAATTGTTTCGTCTGCTTGTAGAGAAAAACTGTTTAAAAACTTTACTTTTTTATTTCATCTATGTAAACCTCATACATTCAGTCTAAACGGTCATTTTGAATTGTTTTAGATGTATTCTTTGCAACTTTACTATTTTTGAGATGATCATTAAGTACCTACACTCACTGTCAAGAGTAGCTGTATAGATCATATCTAGAAATACTCCCCCTATTAACAAATTGCTCACTTACATCGTGCCCTCGTAGAGGCGACTCGTGTGAACCACAAAAATGTAAGCAATTAATAATTCTTGATAAAGCGTGTGTATTTTTATTTAATAATTCATTATGCTTTCGAATACTACAATCGCTAACCAGCATCAATTGCAGTTAAAAAGTTTGTTTTTCAGCATATTTAATTGAAGACCATTATTTGTGTGAGTTGTGTTACTTTCCTGCTTCTGAGTTCTTTTTGATAAATGTTTTAAGTCATTACAGCCAGTACTGGTCCACAAACCTTCCCCTTTATATAAAAGGCAATAAAAATAGAATAAAGATATTTTTTGTAGCACTGAAATTAATTGGTGCGAAACTAACAATTCGAAAAGAGGATAGAAACTTATTTTCTAATGGTTGAAAATAGTTTCTTAAATTTAATTATTAACACTTGGAAAAATGAAATAATCCACTCATTCACCAGGATCCTTCCTTGTACGCAGAGGTTAAATGAAATCTCCTACTATCGAAATATGCTAAGTAGCAACTCCCCCTCTTGGGGCCTCCATTACTCGGCCCCAAATTTGACAGATTAGCGTGAAAGAAAATGTACCAGACAAGGGCGGTTCGTTAATGTCCCGATTACATTGAATTTTGTTAGCGGTCTAAGGGCCAACTCATTGTGGGCCCAAACGGATGTTAAAGAGAATCTAAAATGTTTTAAGCTCGTTAATTACAATACTTTTATGAAATTATAAATGATAGTTACTACATCATATGTGTTCCTTGACCAAGTCTGATATATTTAAATTGGTGAGGCCAGGCCCCTCTGGCCCTTAATAACAAGCCGCCTCTGTTAGATAGATAGATAGATATCAGTGGCGATTCCTCTATGAATACAAGGCATGCACTGGATGCCTAGTTTTCACAGAATCACGTATTGTAACTTTTAAGCCTTTGACACTGCAAAAAATCAAACATTATTTCATAAGATTAAAAGTATAATTTTCCTGTTGCTTGGCTTGGAGTCAGCAGAGATTAGCTTAGCTTTTAAAGTTTTTATCTGGGTATAGAAAAATAGAGTTGATTGGAATAAAGAATAAGACTGTTTGCTGCGTACACCAGCAATCCATCCGAGATCACATAGCTTTCAAAGATTGTGTCTGTGTACAGAAAAATGTTTATTATTGCTTAAGACAAAAGGTTGTTTGTTGCGTACATTCCTTCGCTTTCTATAACGTCTAACTTCTTCATGTTTTTGTAGCTAAATACATGAGTTAAAATGTTGCAAAACATGCTAAAAAATGAAAAAATCTATACTTACGCCTCAGCTATAACAATTTTATACATGTGTATAATTTAGTTATAATTTAAATTATTGATATAATACAGAAGGCATTCATTTTGAAAACGCATGCAGCCGCAGGTGATATCTGGCACCTCACAGCCGGTAAGCTGAGTAGCTGAGGAATCTTACATCTTTTTTGGAGTGAGGGCACTGAGGGACAATTATATTTGTACAAGCCTACAATGTTTTTTTTCTCAATATTAGGAAGTTTATCATCATTTTTTTTAGTAGTTCAACTAAGGAACAGCAATGCTTGACAAGGTTGTTGGAAAGCGTTTTCCTAAATTACCTCCTACAAGTTGGAATCATTCTTCTAGGCTAATTGCAACGATTAATGAAAATAAAGATGGTTTAATGGCTCTTTTTAAATATATTCTTGAAAATCCAAGATTGTTTGACAAAAAGACAAAAGACAGCGCGCGTGTCTTGCTGGCAGGCATCGATATATTTTATTAGAAGTATTTTCTGCGATTTTTCCTTTCGATGAATATATATTTGATGTGTCGCAAACAAAATTCAGGGATATTGTGTATATATCAATGATCGTTGAAAACACTGTAACGAAAATTACACAAATGAGAAACGAAAAATTTTCAGATACTTGGAGCTTGATAACAGGAGGGTGTGGTGAACCATCAAGCAAAAGAAAACAGAATCTTTCCGCAAAAGACAAGTACAGTCAATTATATGATGACATAATTAATAAAATACTTATTCAAATGAAAGAGCGTTTCAATTTAATAGAAAATTTAGAATTTATTGAGCTTAAAAGGTGCAAAAAAAAGTTTGAGTTTTATGATGTTATCTTCCCAGTAAAAACTTTTGAATCTGAAAAAAAGCTATAGTTCCTTTTTTAAGTTTCCTCACCTCCGTTCAGAATTGTGTGTCATATATTCGCACAAATCTCTTGTGAAAAAGATTGTTACCTATCTCCTTAAATTTCTATTTAAGGAAATATACAAGTTAACAAATTTGATTCTAACTATGCCAATAACAACAACAAAAGTTAAGCGATCATTTTCTGCCCTTAAAAGAATTAAAAGTTCTTACGAAGTTCCCGAAGTGAAGAGAGGCTTGCTAATTTTGCTATCATTTCAATTAAAAAATATTTCTCAAAAAAATTATGGAGATTCGAGAAAACTTTTATAATACAGTAATTGAAGAATTGTGCAAAAAATCACGATGAGCAGAATTTAAATATAATTAGTGTTTCGCCATTACTTTAGGTAAGTTTAGATTTTGTATCGGTTTTCCAATATTTTTTTTAATTCTGAAATATTAATTAATTTATTGTTTTACCTTTTATTTGATTACTAAGCATGGCATTGAATATTTTTTTTCATAAACGTGCCAAAATGTTTATGGAAGCTCTTCTAACCTACTTAATTCGATATGTAACAATTATGCAAAGTTTTTGTAGGAACGTTATATTTTCTATTTTCTCTGTATCTCATAAAATTGCATGCCTAAGCAAAAATGTTACGAGTCACCACTGATATATATATATATATATATAATTATGCGGTTAAAAGGATATTTTTTGGCCAACACAGTCTTTCCCAAAGCCCTCGGAAGGAGCTCTTCTTACATACACGAAAAGGTAGCAAATAAAATAAGCTTTTCTCAGACAGGCAAAAAACTATCTTTCGATCGGCTTTTTTAAATGTCACCCCTGCTTATCGAAGAGAATGGAAAATTTGTTTTCTCCAATTTCGCAACGCCAGAAAATAGCCTTTCAACCGTATAATTATGATTGCGTTAATGCAATAATTTTTCTTAATTTATAAGGCGTGGTGAAGTTGGAAAAAACAAATTTTCCATTCTGTTTGATAAAGAGGGATGAAATTTAAAAAGGCCTATCGAAAGATAGTTTTTTGTCTGCCTGAGAAAAGCTTATTTTATGTGTTACCTTCTCATGTATGTGAGAAGAGCTCTTTCCGAGGCCTTTAAAGAAGACTGTGTTTGCCAAAAAATAGCCTTTCAACAAAATTCAAGCGGGAAAAGGAAATGTACAGTAGCTTAAATCAGTGGTTCTCAACCGTGGGCCATGTGGCCCCTAGGGGTCCACAAAATAAAATAACGAATTGGGGTCCAAGGTGATATTTTGGTTGGCCATAGAGCAATTCTACTTCAGAACTGTTATCATTACTGGGAATGGAGAGAGAAAGAGAGAGAAAGAGAGAGAGAGAGAGAGGAAGAGAGAGAGAGAAAGAGAAAAGAGAGAGAGAGAGTGGGGGGGGGGAGGAGGGAGTATGGTAACGCGTCTTTATGAAGTACTGTTGGATGCCAATTTGTGTTTTCAAATATTAACTTTTGCCATTGATAATTTATGAGCAGTAAAAAAAACAATGAAATTATATAACACCATTTTCCATAACCCTATATTTTAAGAACGAGATTTTTTGAAGGTTTGAATAAGATTTTTTCATTTAGTTCGGTTGTCACCTAAGTAGATTTAATTTTTTTTAGCAAAGTTATTTCTAATAATTCCTTTATAAGAAGAAGAAGAAGAAGAAGAAGAAGAAGAAGATGGTGATGAAGATGATGGAGATTAAGATGAAGATGAAGATGAAGAAGATGAAGATGAAGATGAAGATGAAGAAGAAGATTAAGATGAAGAAGAAGATGAAGATGAAGATGAAGAAGAAGATGGAGATGAAGATGATGAAGATGACGAAGATGAAGATGAAGAAGAGGAAGAAGAAGAAGAGGAAGAAGAAGAAGAAGATGATGAAGATTGAGATGAAGAAGAAGATGAAGATGAAGAAGAAGATGAAGATGAAGAAGGTGAAGAAAAAGATGAAGAAGAAGATGAAGATGAAGAAGACTAATAAGAAGAAGAAGAATATGAAGATATGGATGAAGAAAGATTAAGAAGAAGAAGAAGAAGAAGAAGAAGAAGAAGAAGAAGAAGAAGAAGAAGAAGAAGAAGAAAAGGGTGTTCAGGGTGTTAAAATAAAGAGTCTATAAAGGGGATTAAAATAGGCGGTTTAGATTAGCAAATAAGACGTAGGCCACACCCCGCAGGGGGCCTGTGTAACCAAGCTCTTCCTGTTAAGGAAGAGAACAGCGGCTTGTTTTCATATATATATATATATATATATATATATATATATATATATATATATATATATATATATATATATATATATATATATATATATATATATATCATTATCGTTCAAATTATTTATTAGTATCAATTTTTAATTTCTATTAGTGCTTTTCATAGAAAACATTATTTGCCAACCTCTCGCCTCCGGGTCCAACTCATACAGATACACAGTGTGGACTCATGGAGAATTCATGTGAATTTTTATTTTTTAATTGTTCGTAAAACGTGTTTTGGTGTTTAATGAGTAAGTTATTATAATATCATTACTATGTATTTTAATTCTTAGAGATGGGATTAAATGTATCAAAATAATAGCATTCCTAGGAAGTTCTTCGCAAACTTAATAAGCTTGGAACCCTTCATTCCAATTGATTATAATAATGAACTCCATCAGATTAGATTTGAATCAAAGCGAGGAGTAATTCTTGACTCCTGGATTTACTAAATTATTATATTATACCATTTTATACTATTATATGTTATTTTGTATTATATTATAGTGTATTATGGTGTAATATAGCGTATCATAATTATTGTATCATCTTATATCGCATCGTATTGCATCAAATATTATATCATATATCATAATGATGTTGAGCTATGTCATACCATATTATGTTACTTTACGTTGTGACATGTCATGACATGTTATGTTATGTTATGTCACAAATATCAACACGCACGTGTGAAATTAATTTTCAATACACTCCCTCACACACACACGCACACACACACAAACACACACACACACTGAAACATAATTCGTGACGTACATTCTTATGCAGATAAATGGTAATAGTGACCAATATATTGTACTTGAAGTACCGCAAAGTTAAATATGTTAACTTGGATGTTTAGTTAAATTACTCACGATTATTGGCCTCTTTACGCCACATCATTGCAATGGTTTATCTTAAAATGTCTTCTCTCTCCATCTCCCTCTCCATCTCGCTCTTTCTTTCTTGTATATATATATATATATATATATATATATATATATATATATATATATATATATATATATATATATATATATATATAAATATGTATATATCTCTCAAAGTAGCACGAGAGAATGATGAAAATGAATCCATTAAACCACATTGAAAGAGAAAACGGAATAATTTTTCCTTGCAGTAATATTTTTATTACCTTTTTTCGAAAAAATCCGTGCAGGGAAGCGATTCGAACCAGGCACACTGAGGCAGCGAAAAAAGGTAATAAAAATATTACTGCAAGGAAAAATTATTCCGTTTTCTCTTTCAATGTGGTTTAATGGATATATATATATATATATATATATATATATATATATATATATATATATATATATATATATATATATATATATATATATATATATACAGTATATATGAGGAATTAAACCACATTCTCCGAAGACAATTTAATTCAGAACAGTTTCGGTGTATCTCACACCCTTTTTCAACTGGCACTGGATAGAAAATATAAGAAGAGTGCATACAAACATAACACAAGGTCAGGTCGTGAAAGATCCCCTCTTTTTCCCCCAATCCCCTACTTGTGGCTAATCTGGGGGGGGGGGGGGTTAGGCCTAAACATATTGAAGGGCTGACATTTTACTATTTTGTTTATTTGCTCTCTCATTACAGGATTAAAAGAAAATTGACCCTCAGATAGGTTTAAATTAGGAACTGACGATATCAAGCTCGATTCTACGATTCTTTTCTTAACATAGTTAACCGATTTAAATACCATTTTACTTCCATTGAAATCGATCGTATGATTCAAGTCTCTAACATGGCAAAATATTCCACTGCTTTCGCTGCCCACTCTAATATCTCTTTTGTGTTCATACAATCTCTTGTCTAGATTTCTCCCCGTTGTTCCTATATAAACTTTATGGCAATCGTTGTATGGTATTGCATATACTCCTATGTTATGATGTTCTTTGGGTTTCCTGGCCATCATCAATTAGTTTAAGGAATTATTATATTTAAAGGCTAGATTAATACCCGCTTTTCCAAATATGTCCTTTAAACTATTTAATTTATTATTAAATGGCAATGTTATACATTTGTTGAAGTCATTAGTGCGGGAAGGCTTATTACCATAGAATGTTTTCCTAGCTGCAAAATGGGCAGACGATATGAACCAATCTGGGTAATACAAATTAGAAAAAATGGTCCTGATAATGACAATTTCTTCATCTAAATAGGAAGGATGACATATTTTGTATGCTCTAAGGAAAAGGTTAGAAAATACCGATTTTTTAACAGTATTATCGTGAAACGAAAAATAATGTATATAGGCATTCGAGTGGGTTGGTTTCCTATACACGTCAAGTTTTAATTCATGGAATATTTATTAATGAGGACATCTAAAAAGGGTAATCTATTATCATATTCTTATTCATCTTTAAATTTGATGGAGACATGCAAATTATTCAAATTATTATCAGAAACATGGCCATTAGGCCATACAGAAAATACATCGTCAATGTACCTTAACCATATAAAGTTAGGGGGAGAAATTGTGGGAAGGAGTTCAGTCTCAAAATATTCCATGAAGAGACATGCCAATATCGGAGATAAACTATTTCCCATGCTAAGGCCAAATATTTGTCTATTAAACTCATTATTTACTCGAAACACATTGTCAGAGAGACATAATTCAACTAAATCGATAAATTTACTCGTAGAAATGGGAAGATCCAAATTAAGTCTAGGCATGATTTCCCGCAGAAGGCCCATGGTTTGGTCAACCGGAACTTTGGTAAACAAAGAGTTTACATCAAAGCTCACAAGTTTTCCATCGGGTAATTGCAAGTGGTCACCCAGGTGTCATAGTTTCCCGAGGTGACCATTCTGAGCGTACATAATGTTCAGATCTGGCCCTGCAAAGGAAGCACATAAACTTGGTGTGTTCTCTTTGTAGCCCATTAAATAGGGCTACTACTCTTAAGTCCACATATATTAGCCACTCATGCTACTTTTAACTTATGCGGTCTAGAATAAAAGCAAGGTTCTCATACGTCTCTCTAAAAATGACTGAGTGATCAACTGAAACTGAAGGCAAGGTGTTCCCAATGTGCAACAGAACCGCTTTTATGCTGTAAAGGGATGCATTTATGAACATCCCCCACTTATTTGGTTCATAGGTCAGCTCAATGGCATTGGATATGCCCCTGATATCATTACAATCATTCAAGTTTTTTTCAAAAGTGAAGAATTGCTGTAGATCTGTAGAACGCTTCCTAAATACTGTAATTCGAGCATTTCCATCCAACAGGTTCCATTGTTGAGTTCACTCTATTGACAGGTAAGTGTTTGATCACAAACTAGATCATTGAGTTCCGGTTCAGTGATGAGGTATGGTTTCGTGTCAGATTCATGCTGTGCTACATATGGTGTATCTTGAGATTCTGAATCGTGAGAGTTGCTTGTGTGATCGTTTGGTAGTTCAGAGGGCGGCTGTGGTACAGGAATAGGACTTGAATGTCGAGCTGGGCGAAGAGCAGGCTGAAGATCTGAATACATGAGAGATTTCTTGCCCTTTCCGTTGCGACCTGCAGTGAAATAAAATAAAATCACACTAAAAATGGATATTAGTGGCTGTGATCACTTGCAGAAATAGTATGTATTGGTATGTATTTTGATCTTTTTAATTGATACATTTCTTGAAAATATATCAAAGAGCAGGAAAAAAAACACATTAAATACCCACCTTTAATATCTGGTAAGCAGAAGTAGCAATCCGTTGAATGGTCCTTTGGCTTTCTCCAGATCATTGGTACGCCAAACATGAGTCCAGGCCCTTTGGCTTTTACCCAGGCAAAAGGAACTTGTACACCTGACACAACATATATGAGGTGCCCAGCGTTTGTCCTGGTCACCCAGGGTTTTTTTATTCACCCAGCATATTCCATTCATATACATGGCGTTGTTGTGTGCATATCGTTTTAGGGATGCATATGTCTGTTATTAGTTGCCTATTGTTCTTTTTCTTGGTATTTTTCTGCCTTGTTTTTGTGTTTTTTCCATTGGTTTGTATTATGTGATTGGCGTTCCCTTCGTATCTTTGTACTCTAAATGAGGTTGTCTTCTCCATTTTCATGCTATTCCTTGAAAATGAATTTGCAAGTATAGTTCGAAAGTGCTTGGATTCATCTTTTCATTTTCCTGTGGGTTAATTTTCATATATATATATATATATATATATATATATATATACACCTTACATATATTGGCATGGTGATGCGCTTGCTGAAGGCAAAGTTTTGTTCCCATGTGAGAATTAGCCACAGGACTGGGAAATTTCTTTCTAAAAAGAGTTTTCTCCTTTTTGGTTAAATTCTTTTCAATGTAAAATCGAAATTACCTTAGAAAAATTTATATATATTCGTACAGTAGCTCCATATTGATTTGGAGCTTAGGTTTCCATCACAAAACTTACAGAAGCTTCAATCATGATAAATTACAGTTATAAAATAAGCATGGCTATAAGTTGTAGATGTTAGGATGGAGAAACTGTATGTTACTTGCAAAAGAACATTTTTATTCCCAAAAATGATGGACAAAATGATCCAGACAGCGTAATTCTCTTACTTGAGACAACCAACTAATTTAGGGTAGTAACTTACTTCCATGAATTCTTAGACATTCGTAGGAAACCCAGTACACTTTCCTATATATTGGAGCTAATTGTTAAGCTACGTCAATAGGATCATCTCTGCATCAGAGCCATAGCTGAAAGTGTTAAGCGCCCACAAAGTCTCGTGAATAATATTATATCAAGTAACGATACCACAGGCTAATGTATCATTGGAATTTCTACTGGTAGGCCTAGGAAAACCTCAAAGAGAGATGACCAATTGATCGTCGTATCTGACAAAATGACCGATACAAAACAACATCCAGGATTTCACGAAAAGTAAATGAAACTATGGCATTAGTATCTCCAGGAAGACAGAAGCACGCCCCCTGGCGAAAAGATCTTTAAAATTTCGCACACCAGCAGTCAAGCCATTGATCAACCCTAAGAACAAGAAAGCGAGATCATCCTTCGTAACTAAACACATTCTATGGACAGAAGAATAAAGGTCATGACCTGGCCTGCTCAGAGCCCAGATTTGAATTCGATTGAGAATTTTTTAAAGACGCTAAGAGAGAGAAGTAAGGAGTGAAATAACACCAGAAGAATACCTTCGGTTAGGGCATTCATATATATGTATATATATATATATATATATATATATATATATATATATATATATATATATATATATATATATATATATATATATATATATATGTAGATACATATATATATATATATATATATATATATATATATATATATATATATATATATATATATATATATATATATATATATATATATATATATATTTATATATATATACCCTTTTGGAATTTTAGGGTCGAAATTGGCTTAAGGTTCGACCTGGCCGGTTCGTGACGGCAAATAGTCATGAATTCAGTGGGGATAGTTTACCCTTAAATTTGCGGGGTCCTTTTAAAACAAATAATTCCGAGTGCAAGTTGGCCAAAGATTAACAGATAGCTGGTACACGTTTAAGGTTACAAAAAGAAAGACAATAACGAAAATATACGTTTACTAACAACAAAAGAAATAGAATTTGAATAATTATAGGATTAGTGGGCGGATTCAGGTTGGTGATTCAAAGGAAATTTTAAACCGGGGCTCGCACACAAAGGATGGGATGATTCAGGTAGGTCAGATTATGGAATAATCTGTAGGCGTTAACGGTTGCAACTGCTTACATGTTCGTTGAAAAGAAGGGCCAGTCGAGATACGATGACTGCAATGGGGAATTTGGGTTACCTCACGGGGCAGATGAGGGAACATACGTAGTTTGACCTTCGGAAATGGAAATCCTAGTTGGATACTCGCCGATTGACTATGGCAGAGTTCACGGATGTTGATTTAGCCTTCGTTCTCGAATCGAAATCGTTGTGTCTCCGATCGCGACGGGCGAGCGTTTCCATAGCTCGTACGCGGTATTAGGCGGAAAGTCTTGAAGTGCTACGCGCTAAACCGAGTCCGGGGATTATATAGACGATCTGCAGGGTGGCTTTAATGCAAAGATGGAGGAACTTTTGTGGGTATTACCCCATAACACCTCTTTTGTACAGCGAAATTACACCAGCACATGAAAGTCTACAAAATCTGAGAAACACAAAAAGCATTGAAATTCCCCAAAAGTTTATTGAATCCATTCCTAGGGACAATTCATCCATGCAAGATGAAAATTGTGCATTATACACGATAAAGCATCTTTAAAAATAACACACAAAATTTCCAATATAATAAAATGAAAAATAAAATAAATGCATGCAATAAGAAAATAGTAGCAGGCCAATTTAATAATATCTCATTAAGGAACTAAAGATTTTTTGAAGACTTTTTCACTTCAGGGGTTGGAGAAATGGTTTCATTTCTTATACAAGATCAAAATTACGGCTAGTTTTCTTTATTTCAAACAGCCTATTTCTGTTCTTCTTTTTTTAAGTTAATGAGATTGGAAAATCTTTTGTTGGGAAAATATGTAATTGCAAACGGTAGCAGCTGTTTTGTAGCTTCCTCATGTGCAATTTTGAAGGCCTTTGCAGCTCTTGACATCAAAAAAAGGACAAACTGCGTTGTTCTGAAATTGATTATGTGCTTCATTGTTGGTACAATAGAGAAACTTTGATCCGAACGATGAAATCATTTCCTTGGCTACAATAACATGATTTTTTTCCTCTGCAATTGTTTGTTAAATCTATTCACATAAACAAAAATATCAGCTAAATATGAAATCTGTGCAACCCAAGACGGGTTTGCTAACTTATCTGCTGCAAGGACATACTATTTTCAATGCCGCAGTTGAATACCATTGGATCTAATAATATCTCTGTCCTCAACTTCTCAAGGAGGCCAAAGTTCGTCATAAGTTTGGGCGTCTATGTCCTTGGTACTGCAACGAAGCAAAATAATGGGCAGCCTTGTTACAGGAATGCCGTTGAATACTTTGCAGCAATACAAACTGGCACAAGGTACTTTTGTATTGTACACTTTCACTTTCAGCGTTAAAGCAGAGCAAGGCTTCCAATCGCAGTCATTATCAATCTTTTTTTTAACTCGTTTTTTTTACCTATCCAATTTTGTCCTATCTGTTCCTTTCCTATTTGATCGCAATAATTGAAAAAAAAATAGTTCTAATCATCAAACTATCTTACGAAGTAACTATTATCCATCTTAAAGAAGGGTATTTTTAACCCTAATTCGAATACTGTTAAATACAACTAAAAACTTTTCGAATTGTATATCCCATCACGTGAAATGATTATGAGCTTTCTCCATTGAATGAACTGCGTTCTAAGAGAGTAAAAAGAAATAAAGTATAATTTTATATTTATTAATAAAGCAATCTATCATGCCCCAGATCGAAAAAGTTAAAAAGAAATGGGCAAACTAAATTTTCTGTGAGAGAATCTTGTCGGAAACAGGTGTATTGATTTTAAGAGAGAAAAAAGCGTGCTGGGAAAATCTTGTGGATTTCGTCAGATGATCCAAGAATTCAATTAGGAGAGAACAATAGAGGAACTTTTCCTCGGTCGAAGGGAATTTAATGATATTACACAAACGACAGCTGCATTTTTCCTGCGGCCTATTTTATGATTTAATACTACCTCACGTGTCAACCAACGTTCACGAAACATAAAGCCTGTGAATTGGAAATATATTTCCAAATTTTCTTGTATTATACAATATATCCCCCAAATCATTATCTAATTATTGAACTAAGTGAAATTTAATGTTTAAATGAAATAAATTCTTATACAAGTGCACAACAGCCTCTATTTCCGGACCCATATTATTATGTCGAATTTGCAAAAAACGTAACATATGTACCTAATAATTTGTGGCCTCAAACTATTCCCAAACTTAAGTTATTAATTTTGGGAATAGTTTTATCTAAAGTTTCAAAGTTTTATGCTTATCAAATTAAAAAATAGAACAATTTAAACAGTTATTCATAAATTGAACGGAATACATACAGTTTATGATTCACTGCTTGCTAAAATTTTGATAGACAAAGTTAAATGATAGGCATGATAATGATTAATATCAGTTTATATATATTTATATGTCACTTGTTTAGAAATTTCTGCCCTACGTCTGAAGAGACTTTTTTGTGAGATGGACGGCTTTAAATTTACAGCGGTTTTCCCTAAATACATCAACAACAAATCCAAAATGCTTCAAATTTAAGGAGAGTATCCAGAATTTTAGGTAGAATCCTGCATAAATATCGCATTCGAAATCAAGCTGCATTTTTGGTATGGTCCGCGAGCCGAAAAGATTTCGTTTGGGGACAGTGGGGCCGGATAATTATGGCTGGTAGGATGGAACCGAGTGGTGCTGTAGGTTACCGACCACTAGCGGAAAGGATGGATTGATTATTTGAGAGAGGTGTATGAGAGAGGAACAAGTAGATGGTATTGTGCACGACAAACGTGTATGGAGAAGGTGTATAAAGAGACATGTATAGATTTAAATAAATAAAATACAATCGCCATTTAGTTTTATAGTTTATAACAGCCTTCCTCAACCTTTTTTATATTGGAATAATTCAGGGAACACCTAAACTAAAATGATCCTATATTAATCAACCCATTGCTTTCTCTCTCATAAACTTCAAGCTGAGAAGGGAAACGCGATCTATTGGTTTAAACAAACAATAATATTTTTTCTCCAAATTTATTGACAAAGAAAAAGAAAATAACAAATCAAACTGCTTGAGTAAGCGACCTCAATAAGGAGGCATTCATTCACACATTTTGCATCAATAATAACTAAAAACACAAAAATTTAATATAAATGACTTCTATTTTAAAAGTTTTAAACGATACGAGTATAAAGAGTTGAAGACATTATTTTGATACCCAGGAAATTTTTAATGACGTCAGCGTAGGATAAAATCACGAATGAATGTTACTTTAAACAAAAATGACTTTAAAAAATTTATTTTTATATGATTAATCCTTTTTATAGCTATCTCTCACGAAATCCGTAGCCACTTCGAGAGGGACCCCAGTACAGAGAAACGATGGTTTAGAACAGTGGTTTTCAACCGGGGGGCCGCAAGAGCCAACTAAGAGTGTCGCGGGATGGAGCAAGAAATCAATTTTAAAATGCCTAAATTCCCCCCAAATATTCATTTCAAACACATATAAAAAACACTAATGACACTTGAAAGTATTATGAAACTATCTTTTCTGCATTTGTGCAACATAAAAACAACGAAATGAGAAAGATTGCTGACAATGAAGGAAGAAATGAGGGTTGATTTGTCAATTATACGTCCCCAATTCCCATTATTAAAGAATTGTCATACTCTTCAAGCTCGAATTTCCCATTAATCTTTTAAAGGTAAGATTTATTTATTTTCAAATTTTTATGCGGCATTTCGACTAAATTAGGTTAAATGTCAATGTAGTTAATTTTGAAGTGCTTTTCACGTAATTAAGTATTTATACGCAAATTATTTTATATTGGGGTGCCACGGCTACAATAGATAACAATTAGGGTGCCACTATCATAAAAAGGTTGAAAACCGCTGGTTTAGAACCTTAACTACTTATTTAACAACTGCTCCCACCTTTGTCTCTACTGTATCGTAGAATGGACTCTCGACGATATACCATATATAACTATTCGTTGAGGGAACTATTCAATTATATTTAGAGTGCGTGGTTTCTGGTTGACCGATATTATTTATCTTCAATATACTTAAGAAGTGGAACTGAGCTCAAGGATAATAATATGGCTATCATTAATAAAATAGAGTTTTATTAATAAAACTATCAACAACACACAAAACGGAAAATGTTGACATAAACAGAGAATGGAAAGGGTCGTGGGAATATCTGGCTAATCCGAGGAATTAAGATTTGGGAGAGATTTAAAAAGGTAAAACAAATAAAAATTAAAGGAGTGGGATGGTTCGCTAAACCATTTAAAGCACAGGATAGGGTTGACAAAAAGGTTAAATACTCAAAGGTAATGTTCAGCTTACGTAATTAAAAGTTGTTGTGCCGAGGAAGGCGACGCGAAGGAATCTTCAGTCCGCTGGCAAGTTCCAGCCGAAGGGGGAAGATTAAATGATCCTGACGGGACGTCTTGGGAATGAGAACCGTTTCTTGACGAACGGGCTTAAAGAAAAATGGCTGTTCTACGTTGTTTTCTTCTGAACAACAGGAAGATGAGAACCATCTCTTGTCTACGGGCTCAAAGAACAATGGCTGTTTTAATGTTGTTCTCTTTCTGAACAACAGGGGGGGGGAGGGGGAGAACCGTCTTTTGTCTAAGGGCTCAAAGAACAATGGCTGTTCTTTGAGCCCGACCACTGTCTGTATTACATTAAGGGACTCCGCAGGGTAATCCTCTTCAAGCGCCGATGTTTCGTCCAGTGCTACGAACGTATCTCCATGGGCGCGTTGGGGGTACTTTGTTTCTTGGGGTCCACGGCCAGTCTCCGTGTCCTTGTCTTGGGTCTTATCCCATGAGGGTGTTAGTAATTCACACTCTTTTTGTGCCGTCCTAAAGTCCTGGTTAAGGATCTCCGAGAATTCGGACGGTATCGGGGTTCTGATAGGGACGGGCTCCTCGGCTTCTTTCTTAGCTCGGCCTCGAGGAAGGACGGCCTGGGACTCAGGGTCTGAACTTACTTGGGGGCTCTATCCTATAAGTACGGAACAGAATTGTATGGGTGCTGAAATGACTTCAGCCCAGCCATCATCATATTGACACTGCAGGTAACATCTAACGACGGGGAATTAGGTTCGCCCGCCCAAGGTATTCATGTACCACCGCAAATTTTCGTGGTTAGGGTCCACTGGGGGGGGGGAGGAGCTCGTCGGACACGATGAAACACGTGCACCCTGTGTACCTGACGAGAGTCGATACTCGGCAGCCGTTCACGCTGCCCTCCTCAAATTTCAAAGTTCCCGGTGAACTTTTGTCAAAAATAAAATTTACCTGGTGGCCTGACGGAGGGGGAGAAGTTGCTGCTTGGGTCTGCACCACCGGCGAAGCCGGGGTGGCTCTAATCTGGTGAACTTGGTGGGCTGGTCCGCTTTTAAGCCTAGAATTTTGGGGGCAATTCCAGCTCATGTGGTTTTCTACACCACAGGTGAAGCATATGATTGGTCGCTTCGGGAAGAGTGATGGAGGAGAAATCTTAACGGGAGGTTTGGTGTCCCGTTGTTGGTTTTGGGGAAAGAAGTGTTGGGGGTTTACGGGGCCCGCAAACTTCGTCAGCTTTCCTGGGAAGGGGCGCGAATCCTTCCTTCTTTCCTGGTTGGGGGGTTGGTGAGAAGTTCGATTCTCCTTGGGGTATAAACTATGGCTTGCGGCATAGACATCCGCTTCTTCGGTACACTCTTTAAAGGTCTGGCACCGACGATCCTTGACGAACGCGCGGATCTCCGTCGGGAGAGACGCCAAAAATTGATCCCGCAACACGAAGTCTGTTAAGGACTCGTAGTTGGGATCAACCTTTGAGGATTCTAACCAGAATTTAAAATTCCTCTGAAGAATGTATCCGAATTGACGGAACGTCTGTCCGGGTTTAATACGACCTCCTCGAAATTCTTGGCGGTAGAAATCGGGAGTCCTATTATGAGCGGCCAATAACTCAGCTTTTAAGGTGCTGTAGTTAATTGTACATTCAGATGGTAAAGATATGAAAATCTCGGGCAATTTACAATTTAACAAGGGAAGTAATCTTGCTACACCTTCAGCCTCCAGATCCATGTTATTGATCTCGAGGATCTTTTTGAAGTGGGCTAAAAATGCTCCGAAATCCTCTCCATCCTTGAAATTGGGGAGCTTAAGTGGGAGATTGGGCGGGGCTTCTGAACGTGAAGTGGCTGATTGTATTTTGGCTTATACACGAGCCATTTTAATCTGATGGCGAAGCTCAGCTTGTCTTTTCCGTTCCTCTCTTTCTCTTTCTTCTCGTTGGATTTCTCTTTCTCTTTCTTTTTCTTCTCTTAACTTTTCTCTTTCCGTTCTTTGCTCCTCTTGAACGTACTCAATTAATTCTTTTCCGGAAGATTTCGAAATGAGTCATATTTGCACTTGGGGGCGCAATATTCAAACAACTAAAATTCCTTGCAATAAGAATTATGCCTTCTAGAGAGTTATCCTACCTAAATATAGGCACTGACCTATTCGTAATTGGTTTCTAGACCTAGATAACCAATGACTAAAATCACACACCAAAAAACACAAACAAATTATTATAACAGTTCCTTGAGCTACTCCAGCTTCTTAAGTTTCAAAACAAAGGGGTAGCAATCGTTAAAACAAAAGGGAACTACTATACTCTATTCTTATAACGAATAACACTATGCATTACTCGACTGAGACCAGTGTTTGCAAAGATATAGTGTTAAACCTTACACACTTGATACCAAATTTAAATAGTATATATATATATATATATATGTCATAGAATGGACTCTCGACGATATACCATATATAACTATTCGTTGAGGGAACTATTCAATTATATTTAGAGTGCGTGGTTTCTGGTTGACCGATATTATTTATCTTCAATATGCTTAAGAAGTGGAACTGAGCTCAAGGATAATATTATGGCTATCATTAATAAAATAGAGTTTTATTAATAAAACTATCAACAACACACAAAACGGAAAATGTTGACATAAACAGAGAATGGAAAGGGTCGTGGGAATATCTGGCTAATCCGAGGAATTAAGATTTGGGAGAGATTTAAAAAGGTAAAACAAATAAAAATTAAAGGGATAGGGTTGACGAAAGGTTAAATACTCAAAGGTAATGTTCAGCTTACGTAATTAAAAGTTGTTGTGCAGAGGAAGGCGACGCGAAGGAATCTTCGGTCCGCTGGCGAGTTCCAGCCGAAGGGAAGGGGGGATTAAATGATCCTGACGTGACGTCTTGGGAATGAGAACCGTTTCTTGACAAACGGGCTCGAAGAACAATGGCTGTTCTACGTTGTTCTCTTCTGAACAACAGGGGGGGGGGGGTGAGAACCGTCTCTTGTCTACGGGCTCAAAGAACAATGGCTGTTCTAACGTTGTTCTCTTTCTGAACAACAGGGGGGGGGGGACGTGAGAACCGTCTCTTGTCAACGGGCTCAAAGAACAATGGCTGTTCTAACGTTGTTCTCTTTCTGAACAACAGGGGAGGCCTTGTGGACTTGGTGTCTTGAAGGCTCGAACCTTGGCACTCAAGGGATATTGTCCTCTTCTGGACAATGATGGTGGATCTCGATTGTGAGGGCCCTGGTGCACAAGGTGAGACGGACCGGCGTAATGTTTCGCAAAGAAAATCTGGATCTGAATCTGCTCTTATTGGTAAAGTTTCCATATAAATAGTTGAGCCATCTCCTTGGCGTAGGGGACAATGGAGTGGGGGCTTCGAGGGAATGCCCAGCCGCGCCTGAGAACAATACCTTATCTGCCCATAAGCCTAACTCAATCTGGCGAGGTCGGCGCATGGGGCGAAACGGGGGGGGTGAACCTCCTTGGTTAAATATTGATTCAGTTGGGGCGATAACGCACCCGGCTTCAAGGCGAAGATGCACGTGGGTAGCAACGTGTTTCTAAATAACATGTGATAGCGGTTGAAATTAAGCGGCCTCAAACCGTTCTATCCCATACTGAAACCGTGTCTCCACTGAAACCGTGTCCCCACTGAAACTGTGTCTCCACTAAAACCGTGTCTCCACTGAAACCGTGGCCCCACTGAAACTGTCTCCACTGAAACCGTGTCTCCACTGAAACCGTGTATCCACTGAAAACATCGACTAAATTGCGAAAATGTTTGCATTTGAGACGTGATTGGGAGGAGGAGGGAGAGGGGGCTAAAGCTAATGGTATTTCAAAGATCACGTGTCTTTATTTTAATTCCTCGACTTAGTCAAATTTAAGATCCCCCCTCCGTCCCTCAGCCAAAGCCAAATTTAATAGCGTTTTATCGGAAGATCGATCGAGGAAACTAAGTGCGACGTCCTCCGTATGCAATCCGCCAAAAGACCTTAAAAATAATGATCCCACACACAAAGGGTGTTAAGTGTAAACATGAGCAACTATGATGCAGCTGTCATCTAGAGGAGTGTGTGTCTTTCCGGGCCCCAACATTCGCAGGTGGATCTACGGCTATCTCTACCTTCCAAAATTTTCACTCCATCTTCCCGACTTTCTTTTCGGATCTCTCCTTACAAACTTTCTAGCAGAGATGCCCTCGTTGGTTTTCCTTTCGTAATTATAAGTAACATCAACAGTGGATAGTGGCAAGCTACACCATTATGTCGAAAGTGTACGACGGCATATCGAGGTAGATGGTGCCTGCGACTGTAGCCGATGAGAGCTCTTGCTAGCTGAGTGGATACGGCGTTGGTCTCTCAACGTCGTGGTACCGGGTTCGATCCCCGCAAGAGCGGACACAAATGTCAGTGCAGGTAGATATCTTGCTACTATTTGGTGGAGGCGCTCGGGGGAAAAGCTGGAGGATATGGACTTCACCTAAGGAGAAATAGAAAATAAGATCACTGATCTAATGACGAATAAGTCACCTGGCCCGGATGGGTTTCTACCTAAAGTGTTGAAAGAAGTGTGCGATCAAGTGTCACGACACCTGAGCGCAATTTTCAACATGTCAATCCGGACCGAATGCGTTCCTAGAGACTAGCGTGAAGCGGAGGTGACTCCTATCTTCAAGAAAGGAGACCGTAGCCAGCCGTCGAACTACCGACCTATCAGTCTGACTTCGATAGTCGGTAAACTCATAGAAAGCATGATGATGGACAAAATGACGTCGTATTTAGAGTCAAACCTGCTACTGAGTTCCCAGCACGGCTTCCGAAGGCAACGGTCATGCCTGATGAACCTTGTGAGATTCTTCCACTTCGTCTTCAGTGAGCACGATCGGGACAAGGCAGTCGATGTGGTCTACTTAGACTTTCAGAAAGCCTTTGATAAGGTACCACACCGCCGCCTTCTCCGGAAAGTGCGAACGTTGGGCATATACGGAAAAGTAGCCGGCTGGATAGAGAACTGGCTAAGTGGCAGACGGCAACGGGTGGGGTGAATGGACAGGCTTCTGAGTGGGTGCCCGTTACTAGCGGGGTACCTCAAGGTTCTGTCCTGGGACCACTACTATTCATCACCTACGTCAACGACATGTACGGTGACATGATTGCCAAGATTTCCAAATTTGCCAACGATACCAAGCTTGGTATGGACGTTGCAAAGGATGGAAATACTGCCCGCCTGCAGGAAGATCTTCGGAAGATTGGTGAGTGGTCGGACACGTGGAAAATGCCTTTTAACGTGAACAAATGCAAAGTGATGCATATCGGCCACCGAAACTCCCAATCTCAGTATATCCTTAAGGGCACTGCTATTAAATCCACCGATACTAAGAAGGACTTGGGTGTAACAATCACTAGTGACCTCAAGTTCTCGAAAAAGTGCATTGAGGCGGAGAAAAAGGCCCAAAAGATGCTAGGCTACATAAAGCGCCAGTTTGGATATCGGAACAAGGAGATTGTACTGTGTTTGTACAACTCACTTGTCCGACCGCACCTGAAGTATGCCGTACAATTTTGGAGTCCTTCATTTAGAAAGGACATCGCGAGATTGGAACGCGTCCAAGCCAAAGCAAACAAACTGATTCCCTCTATCAGACATAAAAGTTATGAAGATAGATTAAGGGAATTAGATCTGTTCTCGTTGGAAACCCGTAGACTGCGTGGTCAGCTCATCGAAGTTTTCAAAATACTTCGATGGTTCGACAATGTTGACTACAGGGATATTTTCACACTTGTTGAGAGCAGAACAAGAAATCACCGCTTTAAACTTGAACTGAAGCGTTACAACCGCGATCTGTGTGGAAAAATTTTCACGTACAGTATCTGCGGTAGTTGGAACGCACTTCCAGTGGAAGTTGTCAACAGTTAATCTGTTGACCAGTTCAAGTCAAGACTAGACAGGGTCTTGAAAAGTGGCCGTTTAAGGACGTAAAGCATTTGAGCAGAGATGTGCCCGCTCGACTGCTAGTTTAAAGGTACCCTCATTGAATGGACCGTAAGGTCTTCTAGGGTACACTCTTTCCTTGTTACTCCTTGTTACCCCTGTATTCGGGTGGGTAGATCTTACACCTCTCACCTCACACATAGCCAATCACAACACTGCTTTCTTTCCTCTCTTGCCTTCACAGCACAACACACACACACACTCTGTTCCAAGGAATCCTGCCGATGGAAATCTCTATATCCACATACCTCTGACGCGGAACAGCCCCCTTCCCCCCGACCCCGGGTCGACGGAGGTCCCACCTGAACGCTGTTTGGTGTCAAAAACATAATACTTCCCGGCACCTCTCCCCAAAGTGGACCGGCCCCTGGTGCCCTCGGGATCACCACCGATTGTCATACTGACCTTTATATCTATTTCATTATCCGGTCGGAGATCCTCCTGGATAAAGGAATTTTGGCGAACTAGGGTCGATGCGAAGGACGCGCTCGAACGGAGATTTCTTCGGTATTTTTGGCTTAACTCGACATCATCTCTAACTCATTTTCAAATAATGATGATCAAGTAAAATATTTGCTTATCTCAAACTTCATCCAAAAAATTCACTTCAAACACACGATCAAATCGATTACTCGATCATCGCAAACTTGATTTCAAATATCACTTCAAATATCATCTTAAACTTCCTTTTAAATACATGATCATGTCAACTACTGGATCATCTCAAACTTCACTTCAAATACATGATCAAGTCAAAAATACTTCATCATCTCCTACTCATTTTCAAATGCCTGATCATCTCAAACTTGATTTCAAATATCACCTCAAACCTCATCTAAAAACCTCATTTCAAATTCATGATCAATTCTAATACTTGATCAGAAAAGCCTCATCTCAAAACTTCAGTTCAAATACATGATCATGTCAAACACTCGATCATCTCAAACTTCACTTCAAATACTTGATCATATCAAATATTTGATCATTCCAATTACTTCATTAAATACTTCATTTCGAATATTTCAAAATTCAAATACATAATTTCCTCTCAAATGTTCTCCTTTCAAATACATCCCCTTAAATATTTATTCAAGTACCACCTTCAAATGTCTCATCTCAAATACTTTGTTCTGTTAGTTGATTTTTACACTAACTAAATTTCTGGATTTCTTGCTTAAGCTTCACAACTTTAGGAAGTTGTTAAGCTTCTCTGGCTAACAGGTTATTAAGATTACAGCGTATTGCACCGTCTTACACATGTATCCGCGTGAACGCATGTCCGTCGAGGAAGGATAGCTTTGAGTGGTTTCCTTCCGTGGTGGATTGCCCCCCTCCCCCCCCCCATCTCTGGCCTGCGTTATTTCCTAGGCTATCGAACACGGACCGAGTGGCTTATGGTTATATGAGGGTGGGGGGGTTACTCGTTTATGGGCCTCAGGACGCCTGCCGCCCCGGCTCTCCTCCCATCTTAATCATCCCCCAACTCCCCCTTCCCGGTTCTATGAAAACCCATTTGCAGCAGGAACTCTCTCTCAGAACTGTTCCGAAGTTTGAAGAAAAGGAACTATCAAACTCAACTCTCAAAACTGTCCTCAAACTCTCTAACTCTTGGACTCGGCCAGACAGAGCACTTCAGAGGTTTGAAGAGTGAACTCAAGGCTCATCCTACCGGCGGCATCTGGAAACGACTCCTTCCAAAGCTTAAGCTCCTCGTCCGTTATTCTCAGATCAAGGTAAGCTTGTGCCCATTTCCTCGAATTGGTACTGCGAGTTTCCTCGAATTCATATCAACTCTAAAACTCATTTGACCCCCTCCATCGCCTAAATTCATTCTAACATTCGGTCTTCTTTTTCATACATAACTTTCTATCTATTTCGTACCATTAAACTAAACTCTAACTAACGAGAACATTCAGGACTAAACATCATTTCTGATAATCTCTGAAGAAGCAAACTTATGTTTCCAAATCATTCGGAGACGAGCACCTCTCATCTAAACGCCACCATCTTGCTTACCCCTGCCCTGCTTTCGGGGTAATTAATTTAACAAATTCACAACGGAAGCAACATGCCCACATGATTTCAGGCGAGAAGAAAAATACCGAGCGAGAAGCAATATGCCTAAATGATCTCGGGTGAGAAGAAAATGCCCAACGCGAAGCAATATGTCCAAGTGAGTTCAGGTGAGAAGAAAACGGCCCAAATGATTTTAGATGGGAAGCCATGTGTTAAATTGCTCGTTTGGGAGGCATATACTAACGAAAGGTTGTGTTGCAAGTGCAACATAACCAAACTTAACCTAGGTTATATGTTACAGTGATTGCAGCAGGAAAGAAAGCAGTGTGCATTTTTTTTTTAATAGGAAGCAATATTTTCAAATGTTATTTAGAAAAGAAATAAAGTGAAACTGATCCCCGTATTGCCCAATAGTTGTAGGTTGAAATGCGGCAATTGGATCGGAAGCTGGTGACGAGCCTTCTGTCCCTCTCAGGCTGCTACTGGCCAAGGCTCGGCCATAACTGTTATCCCCCCCAATACCCTTAGTGTACATTTTGCACTAACCTCTTTGGATCATTTCTTCCCACATGTCCATGCCTTCTTCAACAAGAGGATTTGCGGTCGTGGAACAAGAAGAATTTAGGAGAGTTGCGCGACCTCCTAGTTTATATAGCGCTCAAAATAGTCCTTGGGTTATGTACCTTCTATATCTTATAACTTCTCTTTGCTTTAACACTTCATATAAAAATATTTCAAAAGTTCTGTTGGATATTTCATCGTTGGTTTTTACTTTATTATTGTTTCAATGAATCTTAAATCCATAACAGTTCACATATTACCACCAATCACTTCACTAATATCCTCTTTCACTGAACCAATTTCTGTCACATCCGGTGATCCTCTTAAGTTATCTATTTGAATTGTTCTCACTTTCTTCTTCCATATTTGTCTCACTCTTGTTTGCTAAAGATGTCCCCCAAATACTCTAATGCATACTTCTACCACACACAAAACTGCTACCATCTTCATGGTTTTCTGTAAAATAGATTTACATAACATAACATAACATAATTACACGGATGACAAAAGCCACAAGGGCCCATCAAAGGTCATCCGCCTCCGTCAAAACCCACCCACAAAAAGCACCATCACCAGGGGAAGACAAAATCAAAGTCCCCCACAATATAATATAACGGATGATAAAAGCCACAAGGGCTCATCATAGGTCATCCGAGTCAAGCGGCCTCTTTTTCAAGGCACCCAAACTCCCAGGAAAACTACATCCAGAGGATTGCATCCAGAAACAAGGGTATCACCAATCAAGGCTTGTCAAGAACTAAATCATGCAGCTATAGATATATACAAACAATATTAATATATACAAAACTTAGGAACCATCACAACCTTCCCTTCCCATAAACTCATCCAACCTACTCTTAAATACATTTAAATTTGGACTACCTACTACCCTCCGCGGCAATTTGTTCCAGAAGTCTACCACTCTATTGGTGAAAAAATATTTTCTTAAATCCAACCTACACCCTTGCTTTTTAATTTTCAAGTGGTGACCTCTAGTCCAATTTCCATCATCTAACTCAAAAAACTTGATAACATCCAACTTATCCATCCCAGAAAAAACTTCAAAAAGCTCAATCATATCCCCTCTCACATACCTCCTTTCGAACGAGAACATATTCAATACCCTCAGTCTATCTATATATTCAAGGTGCCTCAGGGAAGGAATAATCTTTCTTGCCCTCCGTTGCACTGACTCAAGAAGGTTAATATCGTGTCTAAAATGTGGGGACCATGCCTGTATACAGTACTCTAGATGTGGCCTAACATAAGAGTTATAGAGTTTAAGAATAACCTCCTTACTTTTGTAACTGACATTTCTCTTAATAAAACCCAGCACTCTATTTGCCCTATTTCTTGCTTCAATACACTGCTTAGAAAACCTTAATGACTTATCTATTACTACTCCTAGATCTTTCTCATCCTCTACTGAGCTCAGCCAATGCCCATCCATTTCATAGTTAAATTCTCTATTATCTTTTCCCATGTTAATAACTTTGCACTTATCACCAACTATCCTAGGTACCTGCGCCACCCACCCTTAATACTTTCTTCTTTTTTTTACTTTGACTCCTCTCGTTCACAAAAGTTATCAACATTGGCCAACATCAGAGCCTCATACAACATAACCTTCAGTCCCCAACGTTTTCCTTTCCTGTCCGAAGTTACAGCTTTTATGTCAACTTTTATGCACACTTCTTTAGTTGCATTATCAATAGCCACGTTGAAAAAAAAACGGTAGCATTAAACACTCAACCTTTCACTAACTCATCATCCACACTTACACACGCCACACTGTCTGCATAGAAGCTGTTCACTGTTGTAAACAAAACGACTGCCATTACCATACATCCTAAACACATCTCACGTAATTTTATTAACCATATCATATATTTTATCCAACTGCACAAATTCAGCAGACACCGCACCTTTCCTCTCGAGTTTTACAACATCTGTCGCTAAGCAACCTGATCTACACAGCCTCACACATCTAAACCTTCCCTTCTATGAAAGTGCTCTTACAAACATATATAGGTATGCGTGTCATAGTCGTCAATTTTATTTTGCTAACCCTTATTTAATGTCCCTACGGGAATCTACAGTTAATAGCATCCACCTGCAGCCATATATTTAACATTATACGATATTTATCAAAGCGTTGCAAAAGACGATTTAGATAAACATCACTACTTCATTTAATTCGAATTTTAATGCGGGATTTTGCTTTCATTAAAACACTAAACGACAAAGTATCTGCAATGACGAACTATTTATGATTTAGATAATAAAGAAAGCGAAATTATAGTCCAACTTTACGGGTTCAAGGATATTTTTATATTGACTAAGACCACAAATGAGGTGCAATCACGAAAACAATATAAACTTAAACTGCGTAAAAATACTTTCGACCTCCTTGAGGGGCCCTTTGAACACTAAAGAGAACCGAATTATAGTCATGCTGATAGTTATAGTCTCTTTAGAGTTTACACAATCTGCTGCAAATAAATATTTTAGTATGAACCTACACACACAAACAAACACACGTTTGGCTGTTTGTTTCGTTATCGATCGAAATAGAAAGAAATATATAGATGGATTTTTACCAACTTTTGCGAATAGGTTTATTGATGAGCCTTGCGCAAATAGATTGGATTTGTGTAAAAACGATTGATTCAGAAGCGAATTACGTTCATTTAGTCATTATTCAACACAATTATGCATATGGTTATAGTTTTATGACGATGCCGTTTGGATCCCAATCGTGTGGATCATGCGGTGAAAAAGAATGAGAACAAAAACATCAAGTGAATAAAAAAGATTCGTGAAATAAAAAAGAATGAAATATAATATAATAGCAAAACTAGCAAAATTCATCAACTTTACATACTTGGACCGGGAGGACATTTCAAGATCTCCAGAAACAAATTCTACCAAATGCACTGACTAGCAACACTGGGGTAAAATTATAGGCGAGTTTTATAACACTCGAGGGGGAATTTGGGGATGAAACATAAATTAAGCTATCAGATGATAGCTGTGTTCCTGTCTCCAAATCCTGAACATTTATTTGTCAGGATGAGATTATCCACGAGCATTTTTTAAGCAGGGATAGAAATCCCCCTTCATTTTACTAACAAAATATTCAGGATAAAGTAAAGATAAACAATCTTACTAGGTCAAATTAAAGATGATTTATCATTACTAGTGTTTGAGATAGGGTGTCTGCGTTTTAGTAACTGCATATTACTTATACTTGGATTTTTGGAGAATAGGTTAGATAGGTAAATATAGGCCATCTCTACTATGACTATGCAAAGATAAGCCATATGTAAAATGACCAAGTAAAGATTTACAGGTAAATTATGAAAAAGAAAACTTAACCTAAATCACCCTCCGTAGATATTTTGTTTTATTTTGCCTAATTTACCTGTAAATCGTTACTCGGTCAATTTATAGATGGCTTATCTTTGCCTGGTGATCTTAGAGAGCTTATATTTACACCTCTTTATTAATCACTGCCAGAAATTCAGTGTACATCAATTTACCTTTGATACACCTGTTGATTTAACCTTCCACTTTCTATATATTCAATTATATATAGAAATTGATAAATCAACACAGATCATTAAATAGGCAATGTTAAATAAGTATATACGAACTATAACTCTTACCATACAAATATAAACTATCAATCAAAACGTTCAACACCGAACCTACACTAGTGCTCAACTTAGCTTGTATTCGATAGAACTAGACAGGCGGAGGTTGTCAACGATCAACGACGATCTAAGAGAGGAAATTGTGTATGAAGTAGAAGTAAAGACATGAAAATGCGTTTATAGAGTGAGAGGGTTTGTACCAGGTTGTCTAGTAACCTCAGTCTTTTTGCCTCCTTTCTTCATTATGTCTCTACATCGATTCTCAGAAACTAAGTCAAGCTTTCAAGACTTTTTATTCGATGAAAATTTCTTTGGTGAATTCAACGAGCTTGTCGCTGCAATAAGTATGAGTAGGAAAACAGATTCTCCCGGAATCAACGGGGAGGTCATCTTATTAGTACTATATATTGCTTTGATAAAATACATGAAATGTTTATCATTTTTGTTATATAAACTTAGTATAATTTTTTGAAATAATTTTTTAAGTCAAATTTTGATATAGACACATTACATTCATAGTTTTAATGTGAATTTTTTTATATAATCGCATTACATTTGATTTAATTAATTTTAGCACTTACAATTTTAGTTGGGTTTTTTTTTGTCATAAAAGAATGTTTGAAGTAAATTTTTGATATAATCATTTTACATTCGATTTTATTTATTTTAGCACTTACACGTTTAATTGAGTTGTTCTTTTAGTCATATTTAGATATATTAATTGTTCGGGTTTTATTATTTCCTCTCGTTTCGTTTAAAACTTTATTTTGGTAGCACTTTATGATATTACTATTTACACACGAGTTAAATTATTATCTAATCTGTTAAATAGTTGTACTGATATTTTTATTCTCGTTTAGCTTAATCGTTAATTTATTATTCTATATTTTACACTATGAGACCATTTTAATTATTATTCACTCGATTCATTCAGTTTTCGCACTTTAGATTGCTTATTCTAGACGCTTTAATTTGTTTAATTGTTCGCACTTTTGATAACTTGTTTTAATCACTTTGATTTGTTCACCTATATTTTTGTTCACTTATTGCTAACACTTGTTGCTTTTTTGAAGGTTAAGTAATACTCCGAAGTTTTGTGGCCATTCTCCATTTACTTAAAGACAGATGAATCGATGATGTGTAAGCACGAGTCCGGGATGTAAATTGCGCGCTCCATTAATAGTCAGCCTATTTCCTTCGGGGACCATGGTCTTTCGTATGTCCATTTGTATTGACCTTTGTTGATGCCGCCGAGCATTTTTTCATTGTGTCCCCTAGGGAATCGACATAGAGGAGGACCAAAGACTTTAAGGTCCACGTCCTTGGCGTCGAAGAAACAGCCCCGCAGAAGGATATCCCTTTTCTCCGTGAGTGGAAATCCCGGATACTTTAGGATTTCATCTTCGTCTGACCTTTCTTGAGATTTACTTGTTTCCTCTTCTTTCTTTGCTTCTCGTTGCACTTCTCTTTTCTTTTTCCTTATTTGTTTTTTCTTCTTCGTTAACTTTTTCGTGTTTCCGTCTTTTTCCAAGTCTTCTTCCGTTGTGACTTCTTCCTCTGAGGTTTTATGGTGCCGACTCACAACTTCTTCTTTTCCAGTGTTCTTTTGCTGGGGAACGTCGATGAATTGTATCCTTAACATTTCCTGCGATGCGGGGTTGGGCGGGAACCATAGCTTTTTCTGAAAAACGATCTTTGGCAGGAGGCGATTTTACTCTGCAAATGAATCAGGGTTAGCTAGATTCGCCAAGTGAGCAAAGACGATCATGGTCATAATCTCCTTGGACTCACCTGGTATTACCATCAATTATGACGGAGTCGCTATGACAATCCGAAACGATATAAGCTTCAAAAACTCAAAGATCTAGACGAAGCATATCTAGCGATTAACATTAGAACAACGACAGGCAATCTAATAGTGGAAACTGGATACCAACCCAAAGGAGAGATTTATTGCCCCTTCACAACTTTACAGAAATATTTAGCCACAGAGACCAAACAGTCTTCATGGGTGACTTAAATGCCTGGAGTAGAGCCTCCGGCTAGACTCGGAACTACAACAGAGCCGGAAGAAACCTTGACCTATTATTGGAGAGGAGAATAGTAGAGCGTCTAGGACCAGAATTTCCAACTTATCTGGTCCAAAATAGAGCTACGAAACCAGATATATTTTTGGCAACCCCGAACCTTCAGTTCAATTACAACATAGAGGAAGGCCCTCCATCAACTAACGACCATGAAATGGTGGTCATGGCTTAATCTATGGATCCCATTCAAGTTAAGTGCCCACCGAGGAAATCATATAGGCACGCCGATTGGACCTTGGACCAGCTACGAAGAAGAACTCGCCAATTACGGACAGAGAGACCTAACTAAGGGTTCACTAGAAGAAATAGACCAAGAGATTGACATCATGGAGGCGCTTGTCTGAGCAAATAGAAGGCATGTTCCCACTATAACGTATAGATCTTTACCGCACCCAATTAGGTCAACCCAAAAAGGAAATCTCGAAAGGGAATATAAAGCCATAAGAGATTCAATCGAACGATATGGCCTTCAGAGAGGCGATCGAGCAAGAATGCGGCGGGTGAATGACCAACTACGATAGTGGCGAAGAGCACATACAGGCATCCCCCATCCATGACCAGAATCACAGTGGCTGAAATTGCTAATATTAACGAATTTGAGCGAAAGTGGAAAATTCGCACCAATCCAGAAAAGTTTTCCATTATTCCAGTAGGAAGGCGCTTGACCTCAAGAATAGAGATTAGTGAGAAAATACCGCTACGTAAACGAAGGAAAGGTAATCGGGCTAAAAATCACCCGAAATGGCTACGGCAAATACATTGCGGAAAGAATTAATCAGGCAAAAGCACATCTAACAAAACTATTCCAAATCAGAAACTTTATAGCTGTCTATATTGTTGCCTCTATTTAAGTTCCTTAGTTGATATAATTATTTTAGGGCTGATTTCGCCAGATGCAATCTTTCTTTCGTATGTTGGTTATAGCCATTCTTTGTTATTTTCATGCCAAGAAATTTTCCCTCGGCATGGTACTCGTATCTGTATACTTCGTCATCAACCGCTATTCTCGATGTTTTATTCCTCCCTATAGCTATTAATGTAAATTTTTCGGTGTTAGTACGTGTTTTCCATTTTCTTTCATAGTCGTTTATGTTTTTGATCTCTGCCGCGTTGATTCTAGCGAGTGTTGGCGGATGTCTATAAGTGCTGTTAAATGTGGATCAACGATCGAAAAAGGTAGAAAATGTGTTAATAGAGTAGAGAGAATAGGTAGAATAGGTGTATAATAGAGGAAGAGAGAGAGAGAGTAGTTGTGCCAGGTTGTTTGGCAACCTCAGTCATTTGCATTTAAATTTATCCGTGGTTATTGTTTCTTTGTTTGTGAAGCATTCAAGCCTTTGGAATCTTGCAAGCCTCTTGATAGTTGATTGACTTTACTTGTAATTTTACGTGTCCATTTTGGATCTTTTATATATATTATATATATATATATATATCTACTTGGAAATTTTATTTGTTTTTTTTTGTGTGTTTTTTTATCTTAGGTCACTTAGGATCATTTATAATCAATTTGATATCTTTATTTACATGAAATAAATCATTTTTGGTGTTCATTATTCTCATCATTTAATATTGTATTCTCAATTTAAGTTGATATAGGTTTTAATCTTCTGGTAAGTTTCTCAATAGATCGGTTGAATTTCTTGTCGAGATATCATTTGGTTGCTTTTAAATGTTTGCCTGAACCTTAGGTTTTGTACATCTACATCAGGTATTCTAATCGGGTTCAGCACCTCTTCTGGCATATTATCATAGATTTTCTGCCAAATATTGCGTGTTCGTCTATTTAGGGTAATATTTATTGGCTCAATGTCCGTCGCCTCGTGTAGTATTCTCGAAGCTCGAAGGGATGTAGTCAAGCACTGACACGTTGGTAATAAACGTGATTGCCTTGTTTTGGATAATTTGAGCTTCCTTATAACAGATTTTCTCAGGGTATTAAGGGGTATAACTGGGTATAAGAGGAGTAGTCTCACCAACAGGAGATAGGGTTTTCTTTTGTTGCTTGTCGAGAGATGCCTGAAGCGATAGAGGCTCTGTAACGTTTTCGTAGCAAAGGTGATCTTCTGTAGGTAAAGGGCCCTGTACCCATCCGCCGTTAACTTCAGGCCTAGAACTCGGCCTTCCCTTAAGTACTCATAGAGCATATCTTGTACCAGTACGTCCGATGTTTTCCGACGGCCAATTGGTATCACTCTGAACTTTTGGACATTGGTCTTTATCTTATTCCTTTTTTCAAAGTTATTGATATTGACAATTTCTCTCCCTGTCCTGTTAGCAATGTCGTTAGGATTTTTATAAACACTGGTGATGACCTGAGTGATATCATCTGCTAGCTGTATATACTGGGCGAGGTCTTGAACGGGATGTGGTAAATCCCCAGTATACACTGAATACAGAGTGGGACTGAGGCAGCATCCTTGAGGTACCCCAGCTTCCAGATTAAAGGCTACACCTTCTATACCATTTATCTTCACGACTGCTTCTCGATTCTCCAGATAGTCGCTAGGAATCTTGGTTAGGTTTCCATCCATGGCTAGTTCACTTAGTCTGTTTTTCAGACCCGGTAGCCATACCTTGTCGAATACCGAGGCCACGTCGCGAAGTATGACATCGACATTACCATTCGTAGTTTTTCCGATTGCTATTCTGCCCGTAATTAATGCCAGAGCTGTTTCCGTACCAAATTTCCTCTTGAACCCATGTTGTTGGGGGTTGTATTAGTTGTGAGTTTTTAGGAAGGTCCTCAGTTTGGTGGTAAGAAGTTTTTCAAACAATTTGCCCATCAATTCCAGCAAGGAAATGGGCCTATAACTACTGATCTCCTTCTTCGGTTTTCCAGGTTTCAGAATAAAGATCATGCGGGCTCTTTTAAATTTGTCTGGAAAGTAGCCAACATTGAGGCAGGCATTAAACAACTCTAGTAGACCCTCGTTGATGTTATTGGGGGCATTCAGCATATGCATTTTAGTGATGCCAGTTATGCCTGGTGCTTTGTGCTTAAAATTTTTGAGGGTCCACTCGTACTCTTCGTGCGTGAATGGTCTACCTTCTTCCCGTGCAATGCGGGATCTGTCCACGAAGTGATGTGGCGTAAGGTCGGCACCTAGTTCTTGGAGTCTAAGTAGAACTTCTTCTTCATACTTCTCATCAAATAACTCGTTATCTTCCTCGCTAATACGAAAGCGGTTTTGCCAGTACAGCCTAAATTCCCTCTCGATATCATGGTCCTCCGTATATTCTACGCCGTTGACCTTGATGCTCATGCTGTTCTTAGGAGGAGTGCCTTTCAGTCTATTTATTTGACTCCAAAGTTTTTGAGGTCTCCTTCTGCGCCAATTTTAGTAATGATATCATCCCACTGGTCTCTCGATCTCTCAAGTATGAGTTGCCTGATCTTGTTCCTTAATTCTCGCAGTTCCTGATACCATTGTGCCGTGATCTTATAAATATTTATAAAGAAAACCGATTATTCCAGCTGATCCATTTTATGTTGTATGTTTTTGTCTTACCTTGGAGATGAAAGAATTTTATGTTCCGTCCAGGGGATGGCCAGGCGGTCAGCTTCTAAGATTTTCGAGGTGAGATGATCGAGTTTCTCGTCAATCTCTTCTAGGGAAGCACCATCGAGTTGTTTAATATGCCCTTGGCGCAGGTGTTCTCGGTATATTTCCCAGTTAGCTCTTGCTAGGTATCTTCGTTTAGGAATTTGTACTTGTATTAGAGAAGTAGAGATATGGGTGATCATACTTATATGATCTGACGGTATGAAAGGGCCTGGGAGAGTGGCATGGTTAAGAGAAAAGTTTCGATTTGTTAACACAATGTCCGGTGTGGTCAATGATCTTGCCGTATGGAATGTGAAGAAATCTGGCCCTTCTCTTTGCACAACACCTCTATCGTTTTGGAGGCTCAGTGAATTACCCACTCCGTTAAAAGACCTCGTATAGCCGGCTTTCCTGCACCGAGCATTCAAATCTCCGACTAGAATCGTTGAGGCCTCTCTCCTAAAGAGTCGCATAAAGTTGGGAATCGGGAGATACGGGCGCCTGGGTGGTTGATACTCGATTGCAACCACCAGGTCGTCATATGTCATAGGGATCTTCATAGCCAAATACGATTCCTTCAAGTCCCGTATCTCTTTAAATCTCATGCTTTTTTTAATGACAATTGCAACCCCGTCGAATCTTTCCTTTGAGTGGCTAGCCATTAATACTTCGTAGTTATATATTTTTTATACGCTCGATGTTGTCGTTTAATCCATGCTCAGAAATAAGCACGATGTCGGGATCAGCGTTTCTAATGATGGCATTGTATATTCTACTTTTGTTCTTCCATCCGTTAACATTCAGCGAGAAGATCTTAAGGTTCCTGACGAGTTTGGTAGAGATAGCCATGGTTAATTGATATTCGGTTGTTTAACCTTAGTCCCTTTATCTCTGGCTTGTGACCTTACCCTACCAGATCTCTTTTTCCTGTATTGATCCTGGTTAAGATCAAAGCAGGATTCGGTATATATTTCTATCTTTCCTTTTTTGAAGGCGTTTAGGAGTTCTTTTTCCGTAACGTCCGCATCAAAGTCCCATTTATACCTGCCTTTAGTAACTCCTTCTATCAGTTCATTAACATTGGCTTTCTTCGGTATGGGAGCAGATGGGGAGCCATAGATTCTCATGCACAGATCGTGGGTAGTCCAATAAGTTGGCATAGTGGAGGCCGATGTTGATGCAACAGGTTCAACCTCATTGTTTTTTGGTAGTTTCTTCCGGTTGGTTACTGGTCTCCATCTTGGAGTCATCATTCACGGAACGTTATTTCTTGCGCAAACGCGGGTCGCGAGAAATAGAACGAAGCCTTGTATCAGGTTGTTTAAGATTCTTTAATTGGGCTTGAAATAGGTCTCCTGATGGCGGGTTGTCAAGAAACTAAATCGGCTTTAGTCCATTCTGTACCAGCATTTTATTTAATTTCGTCGCATAACTGCCAGGGTTCGTTATATTCACGAAGTGTGCGTGTAATATACACATAATATCTGGTCTCATGTTCTGGTCTATTTTAATCGTGGTCTTCTGTTCGTAGATTTTTGTCGCTTGTGCATATGAAGTAGTTTTTCTTCTATTTCTCTCCTCGATCAAGGTCTTCTTTTTGTACGTTATCAAGGCCTCCTTTATTGGGCAATCCATTGATAGAGTACGGTGAGAATTGCCACAATTAATGCACTTCTTATTGGAGCTAGTACACTCTTTCCACGTGTGGCCAGATTCTGATCACTCAGAATAGATTTTGCCTGTAGTCTGACAGTCCTTAGTGGCATGCTTTTCGAGGGGATAGCAGGAGAAGCAGATCTGCAACGGCACAAAAACCTCTCGTTCAATGCAACTTGCAGAGACTTTTGAATTAAATAGGACCAGTCCGTTTTCCACTTCCTTTGCGGCAATCTCAGTAGTTTGAAAAGTTATTTTAAACACATGGGTGTGTTCTTCTCCTTCACGGTTCTGAAACTTAATTGTATCATCGATTTTTGCCCAAGCTTGATTCGCCTCAACTTCTTGTTTTATCTCCTCAGCAGAGTGGGTACCAACGTAGGGGTCGATACGTCGGCAGATAATCGATCTCTTGGCCAATACATGTAGAGGAACACGTGGTATGAGGCAGATCTCTTCTAATTGCTTTCTCAAATTTGCGCTCAGAAGGTTGTCCAAATCTTGATTGGAGACACAAAAGGCCAAGTAACCATAATACTGGTCTTTAAGTCGGCAAAGAGCAATCTCAAGCGTTGAGAAGACAGTTTCAAAAACCTTCTCGCGTGAAGGCTTTAGGCATTGCTCTTTTATATGGAGCGGGACCCTTTTTCTCGCCGGTAGGGTCGTCCATGACGGCCCCAACAGCAGGAGCTACTTGAACCTACCAGGCCTTTATCGCGGGGGCGAGTACCTAAATAGACTTTGAGTCACCCTTTCTGCCTTACCTGTCTAAAATGTCTAACAGGGTCCTCCTATCTGCCCTGACCACTCCCCCCCTGAATGGGGCCCCCTTCTTTGCACCTCCTGCGAGGCTTCCTTCTAAGGTTCGGACATGTCAGAGGCAGACGGCTTCTATAGACTTTAATGGCAGAAAGGTTATTAGAACAAAAATTGTGCTGCTGTTATGGGAACAGACAAGATGCAGACGAGAAACTCCAGTTCATCCAAAATTCAATTCACTCGTTGGCAGGGCTTCCACCCTCGCGGGTGTGCACGCGTGCGTATGTTCTCGGTAAAACCAGACGGTTTCCGTTGAACCCAAGCTGGCCTTCCTCCGAAAGCCGTAAACATCTTCATTCACTGAAACAGTGGAGAATTCCGAAATTTGTAGAAGTAGGACTTTGCTTGTTAGAGGTAAAGTCGTCTTGGAGCGCAGTCGTTAGGTGTGGACAATCTGAGCCTACCAATTTTATATGTTTCTTGTAGCGCTTAGTTTGCCCTTAAAAATTTACCGCGCCATAATTGGGCCATTTTTGTAATACTTATGTTCACGTAGAAATACTATCTATAGTGTAGCAATTTGTGAATAATTCCATGACGGAACGTTATTCGCTGTTTACACTTGACATGCATACGTAAAGTTTTCTCGCCGAATAATATTCATGCTTTTCAGAATTCTTACGTTCGAAATAAGGAAACGCGAGCCGAACCAGCCAATTTTAAAAACATCCCTACGGTTGTCTTTGGAAAGAGTAAATACTACCCTTTTCATCTGTCACGCTAAACTGACATGAACGCTTAAGCTCCCTACATCGTTCCCCGCCGGCGTGCTCCGTGCAATCGTCGACCTGGACTGCTCATAACCCTCGTCCCAACTATGCCAGTCGACTGTGATATGGCATAATTGGGAGAATTGACGGAAGCTGGTCTGAGGAGTAGCTCACAGCAGAAATCAATTTCAGAGGCTCCCCAGGATAAGGGACGGACTGCGAACTCCATTGATTTAGCTTTTAGCTTTATCGATAGGGGTTTACCGCCCAGCATCATAGAGGGATAAGCAACCGCATCTATGCTATGGAGGATGCAGTCGCGAATTTAAAAAATCCCAAGAGGGTGGCACCCTCGCGTGAAGGAAGTTGATTCGGCCTTCACCCATCATCAAGTCCGCCATAATTCACCCCTTGGGAGGATCCCTTCCCGGACCCCTCCCTTCATCATCTATCACCCCATCAATTGCAGTACTGGTTTACGGAAGCACGGGGCCGCACTAAGGCGGGGGACACCCCTTTTCTGAATTTACATCTCGCTCACCTAAGCACATAACATCACTCCCATTAAACTATCATTCACATAACACAATTTGAGAAAGAAGACTAGAAAAAGGAAGAGGCCCAACATGGAACAAGGACCACCCCTTTAGGGGAGATGGATACACCAAAAAGAGCCCCCCCTCAGAGTGCTCCTCGACCATGCAGTTCCAGCCAAGGCTCAGGCGTGCCAGGTTCTATTTGAGGAACTTAAGGTTGCACTGATCCGATTAATCGACGTGATCAACGAGTACATAGCCCTCTGCTCAGAAACCAAAGACATGGACGAAATACTATCCACCCAAGAAACGGAAGCCCTAAAAAAGATCGGGCTTGAAGCAAGAATCCTCCCCACCGAGGTGGCTGCAAATAGGAGCGTCATCTGCTGTAAGATCGAAAGCTGAATTGGGGAAAGAACAACATAGGAAATTAAGAGAGAGATTGAGGCACAAAACCCAAGGGTGAAGATTAAGGAATTAATCAAATTTAATAACCACATTCATGTGTTTAAAATAACCTACCAGACAACCGAAATGAAACAGCAAACCAAAAGAGATGGGCTCCTAGCTTTCAGCATAAGGATCCAATCCGAGAACATCGAACAAGAAAAATTCCACAACATTCAAATGTTTTTTCTGTTACAAACTGGAAAACCATATGAGCCACTCCTGCCCCAACAATGGCAAGAAGTTATGTTCTGAATGCGGGCAGGAGGGTCATTGGTTTAAAGACCTTGCCTCAATGACCAAAATGTGCCTAAATTGTAACGATGACCACCGAACTTTGGAACTAAATTTCCCCAGAAGAAAAGAGGTAATAAAGAAGAAGGAAAAAGAAGCTCGAGCCCATAGTGCCCAGAGCTACGCGGCTGAAGCATCAAGACCCAACCAAACCTCAACTATAAACTAACCTACAATGAAACACAACTCCGAATTGAGCTCGAAGATCCTCACTTGCATTATCCATGCCCATATCGCTAATATGGGAAGCCCAGGAAGTTACGAGAGTGAACTTAATTCACTACTACAGGCAAACAATCTACTTACAATTAAAGTACTTAAATACCCGTACTTACTAAAAATAGTCAATATGAGTACAGCCTCATCTAAACCACCGCAAAAAAAGAAGAAACGGTAGATTAGTCCTCATAATGCAAATTGAGAGCTTAAGAATCTTGAGTATCAACACCGACGGATGGACCACGAAAAGAGTGCACTACGGTAACATTTTCCAAAAAATCGATGCTGACATAATAATCATTTCGGATCACAGAGTTACCACGGATAGGGACATAATCAAGATATGGAACTATGACGTGTTGACAGTGAACCATTCTCAAGAACGATACGACGGCGCAGCCATTGCGATAAAGAAGGGAATCAAATTCAAGCAATTCAGGAACTTGGAAGAAGTTTACCTCGCCATAGAGATAGAGATAAGCCTGGGAAAGATGGTCGTTGCCACGGGATACCAACCCCCAAGACGCGACTATATGCCGAACCACACTATCGCGCGTATTCTCGGGCGAAGGGTGCCTACGATATTTATGGGGGACCTGAACGCACGCTGTGCCGAGTCCGGGTATACTCGAAGCAACGGTATAGGCAGATACTTGAATACTCTCCTGGATAGGAACATCGTCCAGAGACAGGGCCCCGACTTTCCGACCTTAATCACGGAAAGGTGCGCCACCAAGCCGGACATCTGCTTGGCCAACTTCCTCTTACCCTTTAACTATCACATTAACCCTGAAGTGATACCTTGTAGCGACCATATAGGGATTAATCTTTATATCAACGTTAACCCTATATTGATACCATCACATACAAGGAAGAATTACGTCAGGGCGAATTCGGATAATTACGAGCGAATGCTAAGAAATTACATCCCAGTGAACCTCGACGAAGCGACGCTCGAGGAAATAGACGAAGAAATGGAGCGGCCAGAGACCCAGATTATCGAGGCTGACAGAGAGGCAATTCCAAAAAGTACATACAGAACGATCTGTGCATACAAATGGACCGATCATATGAAAGGTTTGCACCGTGAACTGAAAGGATAGTATCACGTGAGCATCAACATGGGTACATCCCGTGATACAATGTACCGTATGAGAGAAATAAAGGAAGAACTAAAAATTCTAATTTACGAACAACAAGATGAGAAATAGAATGAAGCTATGGAAGAACTAGATAGCGAAGCATCACCGAAAGAATTCTGGGCGAAAATCAAGAGAATGAGAGTAAAGCTCCAGAAGAAAAAGATGGAATTAGAAGACGACCAAGGTGAAATTAAATCAGAGGAGAATGAAATGGAGGAGATTTTCAGGCAACACTGGGAACAGATTTTCGGAATCAATGAAGAAGAAAATGAAGACTTTTGTCATTGATTTTGAAAATCAGATTATAGACGAGCTGAATGAGATCATTGAAAGGAGGCATCCTAATGAGCAAATGAACAGGAAGAAAGGAGAAGGTGTAGGAGTGACACTAGAAGAACTACAAAGCGCGCTCCACCCTTTTAAGCAAAAAGCTCCAGGACGGTCAGATTTGACAAAGTTAAACTTCGTCAAAGCACCGAGATGCGTGTGGGAAGGTTTACTCAACACATTTGATGCCTGCCTAAATGTAGGATACTTTCACGACACATACGAAACAGCAAAAACAATCTTTATTGCCAAACCTGGAAAGTCCACGACGAGGAAGGAGAGTTATCGCCCAATATCCCTTCTGGAAATTGCGGAGAAACTCCTCGAGAAAATCCTGAACAGAAGACTCCTCGAGCACTTGGAGGAAAATTCGCTCTACAACGAACAGCAATACGGCTTCAGAAAGAAGAGAAGCACCGAGATGGCAATAATTGTCAGCTCGGAAAAGATTGCTCAAGCGAAGAAAAAACAGGAGCTATATCGGCATAGTATGCAGAGACGTGTCAAAGGCATTCGATAAAGTATGGCTAAGGGAGATACAATACAAGATCCTCCAGCTGGGTTTGAGCGCAAAGCTTGAAAAAATCCTCTGTGATCATGTTATGGAGAGGTCTGCCTACATCAGTATAGGGCGCACGGACGGTCCCATCTTTAACCTACAGGCAGGATTGCCTCAAGGCAGGTTCTTCAGTCCAACTTTATACTCGATATATGCAGCCGGCATCCCAGAGCCAAGCTACCCCACTAGCCTAAACATCCAGTTTGCCGATGACATAAGTCAACTCATAGTTTGTGGATATAGAAACGCACCTTGGCAAGCTCGAATGAATACCGAGGAAATAAGAAAAATCAACGTATATGAATCAAAATGTAAAATCCGAACTAATGGCGACAAATTCAAGATCATCCCATAAGGAAGAAGAAAAACAGGAGATGTGAGAGTGGGGGATACGCGTTATCCCTACACTAACGAGTGCAATGTACTCGGGATGAAGATCACTTCTAACGGGTACAGGAAGCACGTTACAGAACGGATCCCAAAAGCATATCTTCGGCAGTCAGAACCCTCTATAGCTTCAGAAACCTCAGCCAAAAGAATAAAAAGAAACTGTATCTGACGCTAGTCAGACCCATCCCCATCTATCCCTCAGCATCTCTGCTCAGCGTCTCAAAAGCAGCAAAAGAAGAAATTTAGAAGATACAAAATAAGTGTATGTATGTCATCACCAATACACGAAGGAGGAATAGGAAGAAGAAAGTGGGTCTGCACAGAGCGGTGGACATCAAACCGCTCAATACGATCTTAAAGGAAAGAGCGTCAGATATGAAAGAGAAAATTACAATGAATACCACCGAGGAAATTATTATAGCACTCATCGCAGAAAACCAACGAGGTTCAAGTCACGCAAGATTCCCAATCAGCGTCAGCAAGCTTGGAAATGCAATTGTCTCAGTTTTGCATAGGAAAAACTATCGACCAAAACCGACGATGAAAAGAAACCGATAACGAAGAACCAAATCGATTTTGCCTCCAAACCAAAGAAGACCACAACTACCTAGTGATGACAAGGAAGAATAAAAATAAAGAAAATAGGTAAGTACGAAACACAGAGCACACAAAACACGAATGCAAACAACCAACGATGAATATTACAAAAACATTTCAAAAATCAAATAAGACACACGTAAGAAATGATGTTAAAACAAAAAACACATAAAAGGAACCTAAACAACCAAATTACACGTCAAGTTTACATTAAAAACTAAGTAATATATATATATATATATATATATATATATATATATATATATATATATATATATATATATATATATATATATGAGAATGAGAGAGGAAGTAAAAACCCGGAAAATACACTGAGGTTCTTTATTGACGTTTGGCCTGTTGGCTTCTTTAGAATTGAACTAAACGAAGAATGCGAGATCGCTCCACAATATGGAGCAAATTTATCTCGGGTCACTCTATCTCGACCCTCGTAGTCTTCTCTGGATTTGTCCAGCTTTAATCTTTCCGCTTCGTGTCTGATGAACCATGCCGCTCCATTAGCCAGCCGAAAGAATCCGTCTTGGTTATTAGTTGACCTGTCGGAAACGCTATATGCAGCCTCAATTATCTTTCTCTCTCTTTTCGCCAACCCTTTGTGGATAACTCTAATCCCATCCCAATTAGGCAAGTGACCGTATTCATCGATATCAACGACCATGGCATTCGAGGTTCTATGAGCTCTGACGTCTCTTCTATGTTCACTAATCCTGGTTCTAATGTCTCTACCCGATTCCCCATAGTAACTTTGGTCGCATTCCCCACAGGGTATTTGATACCTTTATCTGTTTTGGCTGTCGAATTCTTGTGCTTTACTAAGTCCCTAATTCTAGTCCCCGCAGAATTGGCTACCAAAATACCTGCCTTCTTAAGAGATCCGTTGATCGTACATGCCGCCCTAGAGTATGGGGCAAATAAGTATCTAACCCCTTCGTTGTGGGCACATTATCCTCGACCGCATCAGTGACATTACTCGTTCTACCCCTTTCTGCTATTTTTATTGCTTTATTTCGTAATTTTATTAATAGACCCTCTGGATACTTCAGTTTTATGAAAGCTTTCTCTATGTAATCGAATTCATCGCTTAAAAAGTTTTTGCTGCAGATACGAATAGCCCTTAGATAAAACCCGATGACTACCCCGGTCTTCGTTTTCATACCGTGTCCAGACAAATAATGAATAAAATCGACCCTATTTGTGGGTTTTCTGTACACGAAGAACTCCACCCTACCCCCATCCCTATGGATCAACGTGTCTAGGAAAGGAATTTTGTTGCTTTCTTCCTCTTCCGCGGTAAACTGTATATTTTCATCCACCTCGTTCAGTCGCTTCCATTTATCGCTTACATTAGTATCCGCTGAAATTATGACCAGGACATCGTCTACGTATATTACCCATAGGGAATCCCTCCCCATAACCCCCATTAATTTATCGTCCTCTGAGACTTCCATGAATAGGCATGCGAGACGGCACTTAGAGGCGATCCCATAGCTAGTCCTCTGTGTTGTCTATATACCTCTCCCTCAAAGGTGAATGCCCCAAACCTTACACATAATTAAACTAATTCAATAAGGTCCCTTATATTAATGGGTAGATCAGAGTCATTTATGTTGGCTATTGATTTTTTCCCTGCTTTCAAAGCGCCATCTAGCGGGACATTAGTGAATAAGGCTTTAACGTCAAAACTAAACTTTTGCGTTACTAATTAATTGCATTTCTTGAACAAAAACTTATATTGATGTTTTTGTATGATCCTGATTATTTAATTTATTGTTTGAATACATATCCTGTCAGTAATAAAAGTTTCATTTACCTATCGTGTTTACAAATACATAAACGTCTGTTTTTCATGGTATGTGGTAAACTTTTGCGGGGCACGGTGTGTATATATATATATATATATATATATATATATATATATATATATATATATATATATATATATATATATATATATATATATATATATATATATATATATATATATATATATATATATATATATATATATATATATCAGTCAATGCAGATATATGTATATAAATGTAGGACAATTAATGTAGAGCAAGCAATTCGTCGCGCTATCAAATGATTGGCAGCTGACCAAACATATACACACAAACAAACAACAGTGGTTCCATTGCCGTGATACAAGGTCAGCTGTTTAAACGAAGCTTGGGAGACAGGTGCGGACTGAAACAGGATAGCAGTAGTCATTGTTTAATTAACAACGGCCATTGTTTACATTGCAAAGAACTGCCAAAATTCAGTCGTGCTTTAGTATTTTGACCATAAACGGGTCTCTATCTCTATAACAGCAAGTGGAATAGGCTTCTCCCAAAACATAAGATACCCCCTCCCCCTCTCAAACAAGACGAGAACAATAGGTCACGCCCGTTATTTCGAAGGTACATAATTATATACTAGGAAATTCACACTAAGAATAGCCAGTTGGAAGAGTCACAGAAGTTAGTATACAGTCAACAGTCAGGAATCAAAGTGTAGAGAATCTATCACTCCCTCCTCTCGTCCATCCGTCGTGAGGTAGGCTTAGAGAAGCTTAGTCACTGACCGCGAACACCTCGAGATGTTTTTGCTTGCCCCGTTTGAGTAGTCAAATTTAAAGAATAAAGTTATATTTTTGCTGCGTCCTTTCGAAGTCCTTTGTCTCGCACCGAATACGAAAACACCTTCGGTAAACCCAGCGGCTTTAATATCAAACCTTCCGTAAACCCAGCATATCTGATATCGAAGCTAGCGGTCAAACAAATTCATCTCTGTGCTGAAACCAACTACAAGGACTCTTGGCGCCCTTATACTCATGACGCGCAATTAACTTTGAGCTCCTTTAAATTCTAAAATACATTATATTTTTCTATGATTGACTATTCAAACCCCTCGTGTACACCGACTTTCCGTCACGTAGCCCGAATCTTAAAATTTAACCTTCATTTCTATCAATCTAATTTATGTGTACAGGATGTTGTATTTATATGTTATCTAGGTAAACCATATAATAACCAGTAGACATGAAAATGGTGCCCAGAATTTAATATATCTCTCGTCAATCAATGAATATAAATTTCAAGCGTAAATAAGAAATTTCAAAACTCCTCACGGCCATCCACGTTTTCCTTTCATTCCAACGCCCATTTTCATTCACGTATTTCATTTTTATATCGAGTTTTATCGACAGCATCCTTCTCCCAATCGTTACAATTCTTATTAATTTAAATTAAATAATATCCCCTAAATAAAAAGAGAGAATAATTCCCTCTTTAGACTAAATTTTTCTCATTTTTCCATGTTTCCGTCGCGTGACTAATCTGCGCACACACACACATACACACGTGAATTTACCCGCATTCTTTCACGCACATCAATTCTAAAATTTATCCATTCTACTAAATACGATAATTCTCAGTAACAAACGTCACATACACCCCCATTCCCTCCAAGGATCACAATGGTAAACCAATCATCGGCTAATACATCGGTGAATTACCAAACGTCTTCAACCATGCAATCTTCAACCGAAACACAGCAAGATTTAGTCAAAGTCTCTCATCCATTTCTCTCACTGCTGGCTTATGATGCAACAAACCGAGTCACTTGGCTTGATCTTTGTGACTTAATTCTCCGCCCTCAAGCCATAACAGAAGAGAAGATTGCGGCCATAATCCAAAGGATTCCTATAAGTATCTTCATTAAGTTTAGGGATATCTGATTTATTGAGGAAAAAGTAGGAGCATAGCGTACGAGAAGTGCAGGAGAGCGGCTTAAAAGCTTCGTTTGAATGAGTCTTTTTTGAGACTCAGGATGGCCGAGTGGATTCGCTGCCGGCTAACAGTGGTCCAGCGACGCAAGAAGCTGTTCGCTACTCGCCTACGCAATTATTTTTTCTTTGTCCCTTTTCCTACTCCCCTCTATCTACAATGGTGCCTAGACCCGGGAGGGGGAGCGTTAGCCTTTGAATAACATTTCCAAACGGGCTCTCTTCATTTCTTCAAAATACGCTCCGCTTCTAGGAGGGGGGTTGTATAGCGTACGAGAAGTGCAGGCGAGCGGCTTAAAAGCTTCTTTTGAATGAGTCTTTTTTGAGCCTCAGGATGGCCGAGTGGATTCGCCGCCGGCTAACAGTGGTTAAGCGACGCGGGAAGCTGTTCGCAACTCGCCTACGCTATTATTTTTTCTTTGCCCCTTTTCCTACTCCCCTCTATCTACAGGAGCATATAACGAATTGAAGGAGGCCTTCCGAAAAGAATTTGGGAAGTCCCAGGTTGAAGACTTGAGGGAGCTCCTTAATACTCAGGAGATGGGAGATAAGTGCCCCACTAACTATTTAAATCATATAAAGAACCTTATCAGGGCAAAAGGCACCAATCTAACCTTTTTGACCCTCTTCTCACCAAAATTTTCATGCAGGCCGTCCCAGAATATACTAGGCCCCTCATTCTCATGCCTCAACCGGCCGATGTCATTCAGCTGGCAAAAGCAGCCGACCAGCTGTATAAAAACCCGTATGTAAATTGGGGCAGCATACACAAACACTGCCCTGAGCCTAATTCTTTCATTTTGCAGGTTCGGGTAACGGCGAGTTCTACTTGTGAACGACCGAGCTGGCGAAATTCCATCCTCCATAACCAGGGATTTAGCTGCCACGTTATCGAGGATTGAGAGTGATCTCAGCCGGTTGAAACTGCAGCAAGGGGCATAGAACGAATGACAGCACGGGCATGGTGAGCGGAGAGATAGGACCCGTTCTAGTTCCCGTAAAAGAAACCAACATGAGAATCTCAGCACAAAAAGTGAGATGCAGCAATTGTCATATTCTTTTTCCCCCTATTCTTACCATAATCTTTCAGAACAAAAGGGTCTTTGCTAGTACCATCAAAGGTGTGGTAGCAACACTGCACGCTGTACACAGCGTTGTAACCACTATTATGTTTTTCCCATACTGCGCCTAGTAGTCTCCCAAAGCATAATGTAACTTTCACCCAATCAACTGAATAATGTTAGTACCACAAGAAATATGGCGCACGAGCTGTAAAATGCTTACAACCGTGCACATATTTACAACCAGTACCACCTCCTTAACCTAATCTCAACTCTTCACTACCTGCACATCACTTATCTCAACCAAACTCTTCAATTTTCAAACTTCAATTTCAACCTCAAACTCTCCTTTGAACTAGAAAGACATGTGGCAAAAGAGTCTACACCCCCTGCCCTCACTTCACTTGCTCATGTAGGTCATCCCTTTTCCCTTTTTACCCACTTTCTGGTTTCTCATTCCTGGTGGACACTGGTGCAGACTGCAGTGTTATACCAATTTCTAAGGGTGACCAAGCTTGTGCTCCCTCAGATTTAGTTCTGTTTGCAGCTAATTCGACCAATATTAGGACCTATGGAGGGCGTAACCTTCAAGTCTCACTCGGTCTCCGTAGAGTTTTTCGATGGATCTTCGTCATAGGCGAGAGTAGATTGTCCAATATTGGCCTCGATTTTCATTTGGCTCACGACCTTTTGGTCAATTCTTGTACTCACCTTCACATAATTCACTCCTTTCTATTCATCTCGCACCCACCGAGCACCCATTCCAGCGCCTTCTGCAGGAGTTTCCCGACCTTACCCTTCCATATTCGAAGGATAGGCCCATTAAACATAATGTGGTGCATCGGATCGACACGATAGGGGGGACCTGTATTATCCCGACCTCGTCGTCTAGCCCCAGATAGACTTTCTGAAATGCGTGATGAATTCTAATTGATGATGGATGCTAGCATTTGTAGGCCTTCCTTTTCACCCTGGGCCTCCCCAATCCATATCGTTCCCAAATCCAAGCTGGAGGAGTACAGAGCAGTTGGAGATTGCAGAGCCTTCACGCGATAACAACCCCGGACCGTTATTCATTGTCTTACATAGCGGACTTCACTTCACTTTTCTCCGACTGTACAATATTTTCTCGCTTGGAGCTGGTTCGTGCTTTCAACCATATTCCTATTCAACTAGTCGATATTTGAAAGACTAGCATCACCACTCCGTTTGGTTCCTTTGAAATGGTTAGAATGCCCTATGGTTTGCGAATTTCTGGTCAGATCTTCCAGTGTTTCACAGACTAAATTCTGAAAGGTCTTCCCTTTGTCCTTTGCTACATTGATGACCTGCTAATAGCATCTTCCTTGCTCGAAGAACACCCTTTTCACCTTCGTCAAGTTTTTTCTCGCCTTCAAGAGTACGGTATCGTACTCAACAATTCTAAGTGTCTTTTTGGTGTCACGCAATGCTCCTTCTCGGGACATCCCGTTTCCAGTGCCGGGATTAGACCACTCGAAGATAAAGTTACCGTGATGCGTAAATTTTCCCAACCGATATCACACAAACAACTCAGACGTTACAGTGACATGGTCAAATTCTACCACATATTAATTCCAAATTGTGCCCAAGTCATGCAACCTATCAACTCCATGCTGTCTAAGACCAAAAAGAGCCCTCCTCTGGAGTGATCTACTCTGGCGTGCGATTCGTTTTTTCGCACCTTGGAAGCTATTGCTCGCGCTGTGAAATTGGTTCATCCTTCTCCAGGAGGTTCCATCAGCGTCGCTTCAGAAGCACCATCAACTCACGTAAGTGCAACCTTGCAGCAGAAGATTGGGGACCTATGACAACCTCTTACTTTCTCCTCTCGCTCTCTTTCTGACTCTCAAAAGAGTTATAGAACGTTCTCACGTGAGCTGTTTGGTATATACCTCGCAATACGTCACTTCTGTCCATATTTGGAAGGGCATGACTTCACTATTTTTAGTCATCATAAGCCTTTGGTAGGTGCTTGCTCGTCTCATTCCACGTCTTTAGCGTACAGTGAAGTTGATACTCGTCACTTTGACTTTATCCTGCAGATGATGAGCGATATTTGCTATGTTCCTGGATCTTCAAACGTCGTAGCAGACGCGATTTCTCACATTTCCGCTATTTTGTACACGCAACCCTCTCACACTGCGCCCATCGAGCATGCGACAATAGCGCTGGCCCAGGAAAAGGATGAAGACTCGCAAATACTGCGTCACTCTTCCCAACTCGTTGTTCGCCAAGTCAAATTAACAGACAGACCTTCCAGATGCATCCTGATTCACTATTAATTGCCTGACTGGCTTCGTCCTCTCATTCATCTCGCTTACCGTCGGCATATCTTCGACCAAATTCACGGACTTTCACATTCTGGCATCAATGCAACACGCAAGCTCGTCAAACACCGCTTCGTACGGCCATGTATGAATGCCGACGTGGCTAAATGGACTCGCTCATGCCTTGCATGTCAGCGCTCCAAAGTCCATCGGCACACGAAAACTCCTCTGGTCCCTGTTCCTCTCCCTTCGTCACGCTTTGACGTAGTTCACGTCGATCTAGTTGTCCTCTTCCTTAATCCTGCGGTTACAATTATTTTCTCACCATGATCGATTGTTTTACTCGTTGGCCAGAGGCACTTCCTATCCTGGATATCAGAGCCTCCGACGTCACTCTAGCTATGATCTCAGGATGGGTTGCTTGTTTTAGGGTTCCGTCCACGATCATGACGGAACGTGGTAGCCAATTTGAATCCCATCAATTAGATGCACTATCTCAATGCTTGTTTCCTTTCGCCTACATACTGCCGCATGCCATCTTCAGAGCAAGGCTGTGGTTGAACATCTGCACAGGACCCTCAAAGCAAGCTTACGCCTCACAGATCCCAACATCACTTGTGTAGACAAGTTACCTTTGATTCTCCTGGGTGTTCGCTCGTCCTTGAAAAATGATTTGGCCTATGCTGCAGCTGAACTGGTGTATGGTACTCAACTTCGTCTCCCTAATCAATTATTTTCTCCTTCAGACCGACCTATACCTTCTCACTTCGATCCTGCTTATGTACACGATTTTGTACGGGTGATGGCTGAGGTTAAGCCTACCGCCCCTAGAGTGCCTGCCAATCTCAAATACTTCGTGCCGAAAGGGATGACCAAATGATCCCATGTTTTTGTCCGTCGAGATCAACCTCTCTATGATGAACCCTTTCTCGTAATCTCTAGGAAGCCGAAGTTATTCGTCCTTCAGCTTGGTACCAGACAGGCTACTGTTTCCATAGACGACCTGAAATCCGCCTTTATTGAAAATTTTAATCTTGAGCACCTTCTTTCCACTTCCTCTCCCACTATAACCGTTGATGGTCCAGGATGTCCCCAAAATAGCCACCCTTACAAACACCCCAGATACACAAACTTCATCTTCCGTTTTGCTGCCTCTACCTCTTGTAATGCACTAACCCTCCTCGGCAGCGGTGGTCAGTCAGGAGCAAATCTCTCCACAACTGGTCACTCCATCAGCGGAAAACCGGACTCAAGACTCCCATGTCCCGCTTGACGCCATCTCGGAAAGAAGAAAGAAGCGGTTCACCTTCGCTCCGTCAACATCCACTCGAGCCAGGACCTCTCAACGCAACTGGTACTGCCACAGAGAATATCTCTCCCCGTGCTCGCAGCCAAACCACTGGCACTGTGACACGCTTCGGTCGGGTCATAAGGAGACCTCGGCGTTAGCAAAACTAGCAGTACTATATTAAGAAGGGGAAATAACTTTCTTTGGTGGGCAGTATGTGTAGCACTGCCAGATTTTTATAATCTGCAGTACTCCCAAAGTTAGCAAAATAATGTACGTGTATATAATGATTTCTGTAGTACTCCCAAAATAATTCAAATCAATTTGTTAGTATTCAAAGTAACTGGTATATGTATTATAAATTATATATATATATATATATATATATATATATATATATATATATATATATATATATATATAACTCAATTCGCCTATATTAAAAGATTCCCCTAGAATCGCCTTGCTTAAAATATCTTCCAACCAACTTTGCTCTTCCTAATTATGTTTTTGCTCTCACCTTGAAAGGATTGTTCAATAAGTGTTCCACAATTCAAGTTAACTAATTCATCTCAAACGTCTGAGTATTGTACTCATATATATATATACGAGGGTACGAGGGGTGGTCAATAATTTTTGCGAATCGGCAGGGCAAAACAGAGGAAGGGGGATGGCTGTTTGTGGAGGTGTTAGGACAAGTTATGACAAGTCAGGACCTGCAGCCGCACGCTCCTGCCTCGTCTATTTAAGAAGCAGTAGCTGATCGCAGATCGTCAGTCACAAATTTTTCAACAATGGAGAAGGTTGAGCACCGCGCAGTGATCAAACTTTTGACCAAGGAAGGTAAGAATACAAAAGAGATCCATGAACGCATGGTTGCAGTGTACACCGACACCGCCCCTTCCTATGCAACCATTGCTCGCTGGAATAGGGAGTTCCGCCATGGTCGTGAGTCCCTTGAAGATGACCCCCGTCCAGGACACCCGTCAGACGTGACCAACGAGGACAATGTGGCCCGTGTGGAGAGGATCATCCTCGAAAATCAACGGGTGAAGGTCGAAGAAATCGAGCAAGAACTTGGAATATCACATGAAAGTGTTATCAACATCATCCACGACAATTTGGCCATGACCAAGGTCTCTGCCCGTTGGGTCCCTAGAAACCTGACGAACCCTTACGCCCATGATCGACTTTAACGCCATCAAGGTCCACAAAGCCAGAGTTGAACAAGCTTCCCTGCGCGAGTGCGGATTCGAGGAGCTCAACCATCCCCCTTACAGTCCAGATCTGGCCCCTAGCGACTACTTTTTATTCCGCTAGCTTAAGGCTGCACTGCGTGGACGCCGGTTTGGGGACGATGAAGATGTCCAGGTCGCCGTCCAGGAGTGGATTGAACAGCAATCGGGAGATTTCTGGTTGTCCGAATTGCAAAACTTATTGACCGCCCCTCGTATATTCATTATTACAGACTCCAATTTACTTATTACCATTGTGATTCCTTTAGCATCCCTTTTACATTGTTTGTTCTCTTAACATCATATTAAATAACTTTTACAAACTTAATATCCTGTTAACTTATATATCTTATTAACATCTATTTGATTTTCTGTTATTATTGATTCGATTATCAATTATTATTATCTTATGAATTGCCATTTTTAAATCTTTTACGTATCCATTAATAATAATTCGTATTTTAATTTACATCTATTATATAACCAATCAATTATCTGTTCCACTTGTTAATTCTAAAATACATTATATTTTTCTATCATTGTCTATTGAAACCCCTCGTATTCACCGAATTTCTGTCACTTAGCCATCACTTCCGTCACTCAGCGTTTGTAGGCGGCAAACGCTGAGGAATATTACCACCGATCTGTCTATGTCCCGTTCATTGATCAGGTGCTGACTGAGTGCAGAGCCAGTTCGGGGACGACACTATACCGGTCGTCTTCAACATCAAACATCTGCTCAGCAGCGTTCATGAAGACATCAAAACCTTGAGCATCGTCAAGGCGGAAGAAGAGCGCTGGTTTTCATCAGCAATCAAGTTTGAGTCCGTTAGAGACACTCTTGCCCGCGCCCACACCCAAATGCATCCGAACTTGGCAAGGTTCCTCCAAGTTCTAATCACTTCCCCAGTTTATAACATGGATGCCGAACATTCATTTTCGGGCCTGAAACACCTGGAAACGTAGTTAAGGAATAACATGGGTCAAAAATGCTTCAACGGCCTGGCACTGATCGATGTTCGTACGAATTTGAAGTTAGAATAGACAGCGTAATCAATGTCTTTGCCCAGAAAAACAGGAGGTTGATGTTCATGTGAAATGCCGTGACCGATTTTGTGTGTTAGATGCTGTTATTAACCATTTCAGATTCAGACCTGTTTATGTTTATATTTATTTTTTAACCCCTCTTTATATTCTGCGATTCAGAAGAGGTTATGTACTAATATAAAATATATATAAAAGTATTTTAAACCGTTTCGATCGAATGTACCTGATGTCTAAAATGCAGGTAAATCACAAAAATAATTATTAAATTCAGTATTATACCTTAGTTGAGATTCCAAAACTACAATTCATAATTTTCTGACGTGTGAAAAACACAATCGGATCTGAGAGAATTAGTGCTCACTCTTGTGTGAGTTACTATTATTTATTATCAATGTTGTGTAAGATAAACATTATTAATGATCAATGACATTTTCTCAGACTACTCTGAGGAAGGAATTCAGGTTAACCGACCCAAATTTTTATTCTGGATACGCCACTGTTCATGATCGCAAAAATTAGGCCCCTGCAACATTGATATCAATTTAAGTTTGAAATACGGATGATATACTGAGGCTAAAACGGTAGCAGTTAGCTCGGAGCTCAACGACAAAAAAATAACAAATCTGCCATTGAAGCTAGAGACGACTGCTGCCAGTAATGATAGGCAGTGTCTCAAGCGCAGGTCGTTTGGTTGGATAAACTCCAATCTTGCGAGGGCATCTTGAGTCACTAGGAGTGTTGTAAGAAGACAAATGTAGTAACACTCTTTCTATGCCTGTAATTTATTGAGGGCTGCTGCACTCGGTTTTAGGAACAGACAAATATGTTGAAATAAATTCCAATTCATTTGTCTTTGAGGATGGGTAGATTCAGTTATTTAAGAGCTACATTTACGTCGTTCTTCTGTTTATATATTTGGCTAATGAGTCGTAAATTGAGTTCGATCGGGTGCCTTATTGGTATTTAAATGGACTTGGGTTTACCAACAACATTGCACAGCGCCGAAAATTTTCTCATTGCAGAATTCTTTATTTTTAGTCCAGGTGAACTCAATCCTTTATCTGCATCAGTTGTTGCTACCAGGTTCTATGTGTGGGAGGTACCTCGAACATGAGATGATAGTTTCACTGACTCCTCTCTATGTTCTCCTGACTGTTGAGGAAAGTTGTTGATGATAACCTCTTCCTCTTAATCTTTTTTCATCTGCATCAACTTCATCAATGTCGTCTGTACGATTCTGAACACAAACACCGAACTACTTAAAGCATTTCGCTATGTTCAATGCATTGTTGGTGACTGCAGATACAACTTTTCTATAATATAAACCATACTCCGAGTTGAACCAGTTCAATATTTCAGCAATTTTATCAAAGCTGTTCCACGAAATCTTCGCCATGGCAGTGCAGCTGATTTTTGCGACAAGTCATCATTGATCTGTAATGTAAAAATATAAAAATAAATGTTTGTTTGAACATTTTTTTAGCTTCATTTAATAATATTGGTTACACACGCAACAACTAAACTGCGCCACCAAACATTGAAGAGAAGACCTATGTGATATAAAGATAGAAATTCAGCGATGAGTCGCCTACCATACGACTACACAGTTTACTCTTATGGGAATAAGAGTAAACTGCGTAAGAGTCCATATTCACAGCAAAATGAAGACACCAAATTAATAAATAAGGAACACATGTCGAATAATTGAAAATATTATTTGTATACCAGATTATCATTATATCACCAATTTGTCAATTTATCATATAAAAATAATACGCTAAATAAATAACAGTTCTTTTGTTGTCTTGTTGAGTATGGTATTGTTATGATAGTTATAAGTAGTGATGAGCATAGCTGCATTACAAGCTTTTATTGTAATGATAGAACTGAGAAGTAAGGTATATTTAAACTGCCCTTTTTTATAAGGTTTAATCAACTATATTCATAATACATCTAGAAAAGAAACAAAACAAAATATTAGTAACATGAATACATATGAACAAATCTAAATGAGGAAGGGGAACATATAACAGGAATCATGTAAAGTATCTATTTACTCTCCTTCATTCTCACTATGTTCCTCCTAACGGAATTAGTTGCCTCTAGAACAGTCTTATTAGAGTAAATCTGTTCGACGTTTCTGTGGTAAGGTCAATTGATACCATAGATTCTATCATAATTTTATTGTGACCAGGTCATGGAGCCGTTGAACGATGGTCTCTCGAAAGCTGAACCGAGAAAAGCATTTTCTTACACCAGAGAGGCATTCACTCTTTGCTTGGCCCCTCCTTATCCTAAGAACCCCATCAGCGTTTCTGTGGATGCTTTCCTCAACTAATGTGGAATGACGCTATAGCGGAGGTTTGGTAAGTTTGGCAACTTCTTGCTTTGTTTCTCATTCTCAAAAAGTGTAACAGCAAGTTATCTCGAGAACTTCTGGGTATGTGCCTCGTAATCTGCCGCTTCAAGCAGTATTTGAAAGAATGTGAATTTACGTTTGCACCGACCCGAAACCTTTGGCTCCTGCCATTTCGACTCGTAGCACAACATCTATTCATTTTGTACCCACGTTTTCGTAAGACTCTCAGATATGTCTTGTCTTCTTAACCCCATACAAGGTCATACAGAGGCACAAAAGCCAGCAAATATTAAAACAACACGCACTTTAACACAGATAACACTCACATACAAATTCTTCATACACAACCAACGGAACTTAAGAGCAAACACGACAAAATACATATGCCCTGCTGGTAATTATTTTTCAATTAATTCGTTGGTTATTATTTTGTTCATGCCATCAATTGTATCATATAGCTAACAATGAATTTTTATTTTTCACTCCATTGATTCTCCCCCGCCCCCAGGAATGGTTTTAGGTTGTGCAGGGCTCTAGGCCCAGTGCTCTTGCGGGGCCCTCCAAAAATAGGGTAGCGAATCGTTACAATAAAACTTGTTTTTAAACAATATTCAATATAATTAATTAATTAGCCAAATGACCATATCATAATTGAATATTACAAATTTGTTTTTTTTAAGTTTAACACTACAAAATAACTAAATAATAATCAATAAAAATAAAAATGATGCATTGAGTGTATTTTATCTTTTGTAGGAAATTCGTTCTGTTCACTTGATTATATCTTATATTCACCGGACATGTTGCTGGCGTTGCCATAGGATTGTCCTCGGCAGTCGACAACTGGAATGTTCTTCTCTCTAATAAAATCAAGAACAGTTGTAGCAATATTTCTGCCAGTGTGGCTTAGCATGGGAATGAACTGCAAAAACCTTTTAACTGGACCTGTAGTAGGCAGTACATAATGTATTGTAAAAGTAAGTTAATCCATGTGCGAAATCTCAGGTGTAGAGTTAACAGAAATTGGAAAGTACTTTGCAGTTTTTACTTCATCTGTATTGAGCACATGACTTTTTCTGCCACTATTCCAATGATTTCCTCAGAAATGCTCTGGGACAAGAAAGAAGTATGACCACTACCTTTGTTTGTGTGTTTCTTGATATGAGCTGACAAGAAACTGTCGTATGTGCTCAGCAGCCCTAGAATTCAAAGAAAGTTTCTATTGTATACTTATCTACTTATCTCATCTTTACCTCCAATGGCTAACTTGCGTTCACAAAATAGCTTTAAAACATTTACACACCTCCTCAATACTGCTTGTCAGTACTCACAATCACTTTCATATTGTTGTGCTAGATTAGTCAATACGGGTATAGGTTGTTAGGTGATTATTGCGCCAATACATTAGATAGCTCAGGTCACAATAAACCCCAAAACCTATATTTTTGTTATAAAAGGGGAATGAAGTTAATTGCTAACGGGAAGTCTGAATTTGCAGACGAAAATTCCTTAGGCCTAAATCGGCAACGTCGTGGGAATACGTGAATTAAGAGCAAAGAGTTACGAAAAATATATATTATGGAATGAACAGTTATGATTAAAGTGAAATTATACAGTTTATGATTGGATTGAATTTTACGCGGGTGAATTAACTTTGCATGAGTTAATGAGAATTAGAGTACACATATGATGAATGATAATTAGATTGACAATTATTAATTAGATTATAGTTGAATGTTAAATGAGTAATTATTATAAATGTATGATAACTATTTATATGGGTGATAAATAGATTATATAAGCAATTAGATTATATAGTTAAATGGATTGGGTAAATATTAAATAGATTGATATGTTTAAATATTGGTATAAATAGATTGTATGGATTAAATTGGATACATAAATAGATTAAATAAATAGATTACAACGGAGTTGGAAGGGTCTGTAAAGGAGAGAAGAATCACGCATTAAAACGAGATTCTTTCCGGAAATATTTAACTAAAAATTACTATTCAAATACTACAGACCTGTTTACTGAAGCAGCCGACGCACGAATGAGCCTAATGTGATTTTATTTGAAAGACGCTCGCGAGAGCGGGAGTAACAATATCACGAATTAAGTCATGGTTATCAACCCTTCGTGAAATTATATATATATATATATATATATATATATATATATATATATATATATATATATATATATATATATATATATATAGTTATGATTAAATATTTCCACTTGTAGGGGTGTAGAACGCTACATTATTAGTAGAAGAAATCGAGATAATATTAATAAAGAAGATATTAAATATTTTGTATTATTTCCTTTTAGCGAAATAATATGAAAGCATTCAATATGCAAATACCAAATAGAGGATATTGGAATATACATAAATTAATAGGACTGTGTAACACGATTTTGGTCTTTGGAGAGCAACTGTTATTTTTAATTTGCTTGTGTCTAGAATACATGAAAAAAACACTTATTTATTTCAAGCCTTGCTTTTGTGTCCAAGTAATGATATTTATATAAAATTTACCTATTGCCTCTGGAAGGAAGTGGCAAATTTGAACTTTCATACGATAACTAAAAAAAAACTTAATCCTTGAAACTTTTATATATTTTTACTATTTGCATCAAAATAATTTTATTTACCATGAATGAGCTAATTTAAAAATTCAATGTCCTAGCCACAAAAGCAAAGTTTTGGGATTAAAATTGACTTTTTTTTATTTAAAAGAGCCACAAACGATTGGGAAATAACACTTTTAACCCAAGGACAAGACAAAAGTGAATTTTTTTTACACAGTGTAATTATTAATCTTTCATATCTTGAAATAATAAAAGACTATGACTTAAAAACCTTACCTCAATTTTGTGGGCAATTCCCCAGAGGTTGTGCTGAATACCAAAACATACAATTATCTATGCAAATAATTAGTATAATTCCTAGGATATATATATATATATATATATATATATATATATATATATATATATATATATATATATATATATCAAAAATCAAAATACATTTTATAATAAATTGACAAATATAAATAAATGATATTAACATTAAAAACGTTTCAATTTTAAGTTTTCACACTGTAAACAATTCATGCAATTTTGCCTTCTTTTTTTTGCAAATCCACAACAATGGGTGAATTCCACAACTCATCTAATATACGTATATATTTCTGAAAGTGTGTTTGTATATACATATATATGTTACCATTAGGGGTAACTTGACCTGGGCAGTAGCATAGGCTACTCAGATTTGGCGAAGGGGGCGCCACCTGGTTGTTAGGTGAGGTTCGAATTTTACCTTTTCTAGTTAGGGGGGTAAGTAATAGCGGCAATGGGTTCCAAATAAAACATCAACATTGCCCGTGGAAAAATTAATGTTTATGACTGCAATGTTTTAATAAAGCGATAATACCTATTATAAGCATGCCAGAGACTCAAATATTTTAGATATTTTTTTAAAACTCGCGTCCATCTGCTTGATGCGCGCTTTAAAGTCTGTGGCTGCCACCCATGTTTTCCTGCCTGCTGCGACCCGGTTGCTCGCCCTTCCGCACTACTGTAATGTGAAAATCGTTCTCTGTTAGTCTCTCATGAAAATTAAAATAAACCTTATATTTTACACTTACCAACTTTTAATTGCGTAATTTAATTCAAGCAGAGAATTTAATTTTTTCAAGATAGTTTTATATGCTCTGACAACGCTATGTATCTTTGCTAGTTAAAAATAATTAAACACCGAAATAGACTACTAAATCTGGATATAACGGAAACGATGACTATTAAGGTTGTTGTTTCACCCATAACATAATATTTACATTTATTGGATTCTGAAGCTGTTTCACAGTGTTTTAGTGTGTTACACACTCACAATGCACTCCACTACAACTAATTAATCAATCGAATTATTTATAGTAAATTTAACGTTATATGTGAAGGTGCGGGGCCCTAGGCCATGGCCTACTCGGCCTATTGCTAAAACCGCCCCTGCCTGCCCTAAGTATTTTAGTTATCAACATAGTAACTTCGATGTAGGATATTTGATCTCTCATTCAGGATGTATCACAACTAGGAATAATAAGATATATTATGTGTTATCATCTGTATATAGCCTATTCATTTTGTTTCACTTACTATTGAGGTTGTTTATAAATGTGCCTTAAGTTTCGGGGTAATTGATTGTGAAATTGGAAGTGACCTTCGAGTTCATCCATTCCACACACACAATGCTACAATTATAATTCTCTCCACCCTCTTCTTCATATGCCTTTCTCCTCATCGGAAGGCGGCGTGTTATGTATCATTCCCCTCTCCCCATAGGGCGAATGAAACTCAACTTTCCGGCAATCGCTATGCTTAGGCAATAACAGGAACTTCTCGCTTAGGGAGAAAACATCTGGGACAGATCTCTCCTGCGAAGCGTGCCTAATGCAAAACCATTTACTTTGAAACGCACCCCAAAGGGACAAAAGGAAATGGTTAATCCAACTTTGTAGTCAAACACACGTCATTCCTTGGAAGCTCGTTCACACGTGACTTACCTTGGAGGAAAGGGCTACAGCCTTTGCCCCAACCTAATACTTGGCTAGATTAACAAACAAAAAAAAACATACAAAAACCAAACAACAAACATACAAACAACAAAGCAAAAGCAAAGAAACAAGCACCCCTATAGCCATGCCCTCTGGGCATTCCTATAATAAAATCCTCCTGAGAAACTTATATATATATATATATATATATATATATATATATATATATATATATATATATATATATATTATGTATAAAATTCAAATAATTCATTTATTTTACTTAATTTTTGTCAATTAAATCATTCAATTATTTTATTCATAATTTATGTATAACTTAATAATTCATTCATTAATTTTACTTAACTTTTGTCAATTCATTCATTCAATTATTTTATGCATAACTTTTTGCAATTCAATCATTCATTTAGTTTATGTAACCTTTAATAATTCAATCATTCCGTGACGAGAAACTGATTTCATTTAACGCAGAGATACAAACAACATCTCTTAGAATTTCAAGCACATACAAACACACGCATTTCACCACTTGTGAAATAACACGAAATGACTCTCTCACCGGTATTCTCGTCGTCGTCATATTAACGTCAGTTAAAAACTTCTCTCTTAACTTATTCTCTAAAATCACCCCATACTAGAGAAAGATCCTAATTTTCATTCACACTTTCATTACAGTCCCAATTCACTAATTATAGTCGCTACAGCAAAACGATTACATTCGCTACATCAAAATCATTTCCACATTCAACATCCAATTACAAACTTTATACATCACACTTCATCTCGTCACCTGAAGTTATTTTCAACTCAAGTTCAACCTTACCTAATTTAACGTAATTCAACTTATTATAATGTTTTGTTAATCTCTAATATATATATATATATATATATATATATATATATATATATATATATATATATATATATATATATATATATATATATTATTTTCTTTAAAAACTCGTTGCATATATTTTCCCTCCCACGTGAAAAGTGTTTCCTTTGGCCTACATTGTTCATAATTCAAAATCCCTTCAATCAATCAAAATTTATGCGTGAAGAATATTGTATCATACACTCTATCTAAGCCAACGATATAGTATTCAACATATGTATAAAATAGTGCCCAGAAATTAATATAACTCCCGTCAATCGATAATTCTAAATTTAAACGTAAAATAATTTCCAACCGTCGCGGCCAACCACGTTTTCCCCAAATCGCCCATTTTCATTCAGGCGTTTCAATTTTTGGCATCATGTTGTATCCAAAACATCATTCTTCCAATCACTATAATTCATATTAATTTAAATTCATAATTTCCCATAAATAGAACGAGTGAGTTTCTTATTTCCGAGAATTTTTTTGTTTCAATTTTACTTTCCTTCGCGTGACTGAAGTTCACGCACACACATTCATTCATCCATCACGTGTACACACAGTAGCAACTATAATGGATCATCGAAGTACTTCGGTAAGCGGCTCACCGGATGAAAGGTCCTCATCTCTAGATCATCCCACCAACAGACAGCCCCATGGATATCTCTCGCTGCCCACTTTTGATGCTTCAAATCCCATAGTATGGCTGGATCTATCGTCTATTCTACTCAAGCCCAACGCATTACGGAAGAAGAAAAGACTGCAGCAACCATACACAGTCTCCCGATGAGTATATTTATTAAATTTAGGGAGATTTTGATTAACGGGGAACAGGATGGCATTCTGGACCGCCTGAGAGAGGCATTTCATACGAAGTACGGCAGGTCCCAAGTAGACAACCTAAGGCAGCTCCGGAACATCAGGAAATGAGAGATAAGAGTCATTTGGCTTTCTTAAAGCACCTAAAGGACCTTATTAGGGTAAAAGGTGCGCAAACCGACCTTTTTAACCCTCTCCTTACCGAGAATTTCATGAGGGGAGTCCCAGAGGGAATCAGGCCGCTTATTTTAAAATCAAACCCCTCAGATATAGAGAAGATAGCCATAGCCGCTGATATTAATAATATTAATATTTCTCAGGTTCGAGGAACGTCGAGCTCCTCTAACGACCGGGCCGAGCGTTTAGAGGTTCTATCACCTTTATCGAGGTCACTCGAGGCCTCAATGCCGATGATGGAGGCCGACATCCTAAGGTTAATGCTGCAACAAGGATCACAGAGCGAGCACAGGCAGAGTTTGGGGAATCAAAGGCGCAGGTCCCGCTCTGGTTCACAAAAGAGAAACCAACGATAGCATCCCGATGCAAAAGGTGAGAGGCAACATTATTTTCAAACTTCTTGCAACTATTCTCACCATATTCCACACCGTCAGGGCTTATGCTGGTACCATCAAAGGTACGGTCACCTCGCTGTACGCTATACACAGACTTGTAACCACTATTATGCTTTTTCCCACACTGCGCCTAGTAGTCTCTTAAAGCATAATGATACTCTCACCCAATCTACTCAAAGGTGTTGGCATCACAACAAATATGGCGCACAGGCTGTAAAATGCCTACAACCTTGCATATATTTGCAACCAGTACCTCCACCTTCAACTAATCTCACCTCTCCACTCCTCGCACATCACTCTTCATCACCAAAGTCTCCAAATCCCCAATCAAATCTTCATTCTTTAAATTCCACCTCAAATCCTCCTTCTTTAAACTAAAAAGGCATGGGACAAAGGGGTCTACATCCCCTACCTACACCTCATTTCCTCAGGTAGGTCCTCCATTTCGTATTTTTGACCCACTTTCTGGTTTTTCATTGCTGGTGGACACTGGTGCTGAATGCAGTGTCATACCTATTTCTAAGGCCAACAAAGCTTCTGCCCCTTCAGATTTAGTTCTGAAGGCAGCCAATTCGACCAATATTAGGACCTATGGAAGGCGTAACCTTCAAGTTTCACTCATTCTCCGTCGAGTTTTTCGATGAACTTTCATCATGGCCGAGGTAGATTGTCCAATATTGGGCCTCGTCAACGCAAGCTTGTCGACCGCCAAACTCTCCTCACTGTCTCAGATTCGTACTCACCTTGTCAGAGTTCTCTCCTCTCTATTCGTCTCCCATCCACCAAAGTCACCGTTTCAGCGCCTTCTTCAGGAGTGTCCTGAGCTCACCCTTCCATCTTCGAAGGACAGGCCCATTAAACATAGTGTGGTGTATCAAATCGAGACAACAGGAGGTCCTGTATTCTCATGGCCACGCTGTCTAGCACCTGATAAACACTCTGCTATGCGTGATGAATGTCAATTCATGATGGATGCTGGCATTTGTAGGCCTTCCTCTTCTTCGTGGGCCTCTCCACTTCACATTGTGCCCAAATCCACGCCGGGGGAATTCAGAGCAGTTGGAGATTACAGAGCTCTTAACGCTGTGACAATTCTTGATCGCTATTCTTTTCTGTACTTAGCCAATTTCACTTCGCCTCTCCATGGCTGTACGAGTATTTTCTCGCTTGGATCTGGTTCGTTGCTTTCAACCAGATCCATATTCACCCAGATGATGTCGCAAAGACTAACATCACCACTCCGTTTGGTGCTGTTGAATTGGTCAAAATGCCATATGGATTGCGTAACTCTGGTCAAACTTTCCAGCGCTTTATGGATCACATCTTTAGGGGTCTTCTATTCGTATTTTGCTACACCTTTCTCACCTTCGCCAAGTTTTTTCTCGCCTTCAGGAGTACGGTATCGTACTAAGCGCCTCCAAGTGCCTCTTTGGTGTTCCGCAAGTCTCATTCTTAGGGAACCATCTTCTCGAGTGCAGGGATTAGCCCACTCGAAGATAAAGTTACCGCGATGTGAAACTTTTCTCGTCCTACATCACGCAAGCAACTCAGGAGTTTCTGTGTCATGGTAAATTTCTACCACATATTTATCCCTAAATGTGCCCAGGTCATGCAACCTATCAACTTTATGCTCACCAAGATAAAAAAAAGAACTCTCCTCTTGAATGGTCTGCTGAGGCGCGCGATTCGTTCTCTCGCACCAAAGAGGCTATTTCCTGCTCTGTGGAATTGGCTCATCCTTCCCCAGGAGCCCCCATCAGCGTCACCTCTGATGCATCCTCAACCCACGTAGGTGCAACTTTGCAACAGAAAGTTGGTGATCAATGGTAACCTCTTGCTTTATTCTCTCGCGCTCTCATAGACCCCCCAAAGAAATATTCAACGTTCTTTCGAGAACTACTCGGAATATATCTGGCTGTCCGCCACTTCCGCCATCATTTGGAAGGGCGTGAATTTACCATTTTTACTGACCAGAAGCCCTTGGTCGGTGCATGTTCGTCTCGTAATACTTCGTCAGTACACACTGCAGTTGAAACTCGTCATCTTGACTTCATCCTGCAGATGACGAACGATATTCACTACGTTCCTAGTTTTTCAAACGTCGTATCGGAGGCGCTCTCTCGCATTTCATCAATTTCGGGCACGCAACTATCCTACACTGCGCCCATCGATCATGCAACAATAGCGCTTGACCAGGAAGATGAAGACACGCAAACACTGCGTCACTCTTCTTAACTCGTCATTCACGAGATCGACTTGCCGGACATTCCTTCCAGCCGCATCCTGGTTGACTATTCAATTTCTGACTGTCCTCATCCTCTCATTCCTCTCGCTTACCGTCAGCACATTTTCGACCAAATTCATGGTCTCTCTCATCCTGGCGTCAATGCCACACGCAAGCTCGTTGCACAACGCTTTGTTTGCCCAGGTATGAATGCCGACGTGGCCAAATGGACTCGCTCATGCCTGTCATGCCAGCATGTTAAGATCCACCGCCACACAAAAGCTCCTCTAGTCCCTTTTCCTCTTCCTTGGTACCATTCACGTCAATCTAGTAGGTCCTCTTCCTTACTCTCGTGGTTGCAATTATCTTCTCATCATGATCGATCGTTTTACTCGCTGGCCAGAAGTGGTTCCTATCTCGGCCATCAGAGCTTGCACTGTCACTCGAGCCTTCGTCTCAGCATGGGTTGCTTGTTTTCGTGTTCCCTCAACGATCGTGGCAGCCAGTTTGAATCCCGCCAATGGGATGTACTCATGTCAGTGCTTGGCTCATTTCACCTTCGTACTACAAGCTATCATCCCCTGAGTAACTCTAAGGTAGAACGTCTGCATCGGACCATCAAAGCAAGCTTACGCTCCACCGATCCAAATGTCACTTGGGTGGACAAGCTATCTTTGATTCTCCTTGGTATTCGCTCGTCCTTGAAAGAGGATCTGGTTTGTTCTGCAGCGGAATTAGTTTACGTTACTCAACTTCGTCTACTCGGTCAATTCTTTTCTTCCTCTGACCGACCTCTACCTTCTCACCTAGATCCTTCTTCATACGTACATAATCTTGTACGGGTGATGGTTGAAGTTAAGCCAACTGCCCCTCGAGTGCCTGCTAATTATAAAACCTTCGTGCAGAAGGAGATGACAACATGCTTCCATGTTTTCGTCCGTCGCGATTCAGTTCGCACTTCGTTGCAACCAATCTATGACGGACCCTTTCTCGTAACCCAGGAAGCCGAAATTCTTCGTCCTAAAGCTTGGCACCTGGAAAGATACTGTCTCTATCGACCGCCTGAAATCCGCTTATACCGAAAATGCTCAGCTAGAACTACTATCACCTCATTCACCTCCTACTATACCCCTTTATGGTACAGTAATCTCCCAAAACAACCTCAACCCCACCCTTTTAACCATCCCTGCTACTCCAACTCCACCTTCCGTTTTGCTGCCTCTTCCTCTTGTGTTGCAGGAGACATCGTCGTCAGGAGTGGTCAGGCAGGAGCAAATATCTCCTCCACTGGTCACTCCATCAGCGGAGAACAGGAGTCGGACTTCCACATCCCGCTTGACGCCATCTCGGAAGGAACCAACAAACAGATCACCTTCGCTCCATCGACCTAACCTCGTGCCAGTGCCTCGTCCAACGTTACTGGCACTGCCAGAGCGAATCTGTGTCCCCGTACCCGCAGCCAAACCAATGGTGCTGTCGTCACGCGCTCCGGCTGCGTCGTCAGAAGGCCTCGTCGGTACTCGGACTTGCAATCTCAAAATAGAAAAGGAGAGTAACCTTCTTAGGGGGGGGGGAGTGTTATAGCAATGCCCTCTGGGTATTCCTATAATAAAATCCTCCTGAGAAACTTAAATATATATATTATGTATAAAATTCAAATCATTCATTTATTTTACTTAGCTTTTGTCAATTAAATCATTCATGTAATTTATGTATAACTTAATAATTCATTCATTTATTTTGTTTAACTTTTGTCAATTAAATCATTCATCTAATTAATGTATAACTTAATAATTCATTCATTTATTTTACTTAACTTTTATCAATTAAATCATTCATGTAATTTATGTATAACTTAATAATTTATTCATTTATTTTACTTAACTTTTGTCAATTCAATCATCTAATTATCTTATGCATAACTTTTTGAAATTCAATCATTCATTTATTTTATGTAACCTTTAATAATTCAATCATTCCGTGACGAGAAACCGATTTCATTTAACGCAGAGATACAAACAACATCTCTTAGAATTTCAAGCACATACAAACACACGCATTTCACCACTTGTGAAATAACGCGAAATGACTCTCTCACTGGTATTCTTGTCGTCGTCATATTAAGGTCAGTAAAAAACTTCCCTCTTCACTTATTCTCTAAAACCCCCCATCCCAATTCCCATTCACACTTTCATTACAGCCCCAATCCATTAATTATAGTCGCTACAGCAAAACGATTACATTCGCTACATCAAAATCATTTCCACATTCAACATCCATTTACAAAATTTATACGTCACACTTTATCTCGTCACGTGGTTATTTTCAACTCAAGTTCAACCTTGCCTAATTTAACGTAATTCAACTTATTATAATATGTTTTGTTAATCTCTAATATATATATTATTTTCTTTAAAAACTCGTTGCATTTATTTTCCATCCCACGTGAAAAGTGTTTCCTTTGGCCTACATTGTTCATAATTCAAAATCCCTTCAATCAATCAAAATTTATGCGTGAAGAATATTGTATCATACATGCTATCTAGGCCAACGATATAGTATTCAACATTTGCATACCCCCCAAGCGAAAATAGCATCAAGAAGGCAGCACGCTCCGGCAGGGGGTAGCCCCGCCTCCCCCCGGCGCAGGAACAGGCGACGTACAAGAGACTCGAATAAAATGGATGAAGCCAGCCTCATCCCAAAAGTCAGATAATCCGCAAGTCTATGTACATGAAGCTGAACCCGTCCTAAGTAAAAGGGACAAACGGTAGTGACCCCGCTCGTCCTGATACGGGGAGATATAATGTGGGCGAAGATCACCAAGAATGTGCCAAACAGTCTGGAGGACAATGCAGTCGTCGGCGACATTGGGGGGTAGTTCCATGGGAACAGTCGCAGCGCAATGGCACGCAACTTTAAGTTCAACTCAGCCGTCCCTCATCTTCTTTGCTCAGATTCGTGCCATGTAGTCTATGTGAGGAAGAGTCAAGCTCTGGTCTTGTCGCCCAGTCCTCGCGGGCTTTATGGTAACCTCATTCCGCGCAGTTGCTGCATGTCCAGGAACCCATCAGAAGATATATAATCTCGACATCCATCCAGCTTGCGGCGACCATGTCACGGATACTGCAAACTATGTGGTGTGGAGATTCCAATGCCACAAGAGCATTCAAGGTGTTTTGTGAGTCGCTATAGATTACAATCCAGTCTCCGAACCGGGTACGACGCGCTATTCCTCGTACGGAGTGGTGTATTGCAACCAGTTGGGCCGTGAAGACAGACGCAGTGCGTGGGAGAGCCTCGTTGACTTCAAACAGAGGAGGCTCTAGGGTGACACGAAGTGCGCTCTAAAAAGGCCGAACGCAATACTCGGGGCACTGTGGAAGCTTTGGGAGCAGATACGTTGCGATAAAATTCAAAGAAGGTACCCTCCAGGGTGGTGTTCAGGGCAGAACCAGATGCTCCACCGGTTCGAGAGCTACATAGAGCTCTCGACCAGGTTGCAGATAGGATCCAGCATACGGAGAGATGAGAGAGAGACCTAGGAATACATCTCAATACCATTGTCCAAATTGGACTCGACGAGAGAGGCGTATAGCCTCCACCACGTGAGCCTATCTCTTCCCCAAGATGTATAGAACATCTTTAGTAGTTCCATATTCCGGAGACATATCCGTTGCAGGTTACAAAGATAGGGACACCAAGTTAGTTTGGGATCTAGGATCATCCCGAGGAACCGTATCTCTGACACAAATCCCAAGGGGTTAACCTGCAGGAACAATGGGAGTTTAACTTGCTGTCCCCACTTCCGGGGGAAGTGCATCCCTTTCGTCTTTGAGGCAGAACCCTTTATGAACGGCCCGGCGGTGGATAGTATCAACCGCTAACCGGAGGCGGCTGGCTGCGGATGCCGGGCGTGATGTGGAACAATAAAGAGCGAGGTCATCTGCAAAGAAGATTGCAGACACTTCTTCGGGCAGAGAGTATATCAGGCTATTTATTGCAATAACGAATAAAGTAACACTTAATACATTGCCCTGGGGAACACCCTCCTCCTTGACATAGAGATGAGAATAAATGTTACCAACTCTGACCCCCAAAATGGAGAAGAATATCTGTCGTACTCTGCTTCTTACGGAAGCCATACTGATTAAAGTCCCCTCGATCCCGCTCATACAAATGGCAGAGGACTCCATGGCACCATGTGGTGGCATAGGCCTTCTCGATATCAAAGAAGACAGCCATCGCATGGCAGCCGTGAGCAAAGGCCTCACGGATAGTACCCTCCATGCGGCCATGATAATGACGTACTCTGCTTCTTACGTAAGCCATACTGGAATGGAGTTAAGAGGCCATGGTATTTTAGAAACCACTGCAAGTGAGTATTCACCATTTTCTCCAACAACTTACTAAGATAGCTAGTGAGGGCTATTGGCCTATAATGGAAAGGAGACAAGCCGTCTCTACCTGGTTTAAAAAATGGTAGGACTAAAGCCGTCCTTGATGCGGTAGGATAGAATCCCTGGAACTAAATCTAATTGAAAATTTCTCGTAGGAGTGATTCTGTACGTGGATGTAGATGCCCGAGAAAGTCTTACTGGATATTGTCTTGGTCGGGAGACGTGGGGGCGGAACGAGACAGCGCTGAGCGCATCTTGGCGGGAGTGAACAGGAAATTGTAGGGCTCCTGTTCACCGGCCGAGAAACACAGGGCTTTGCTATCCAGCCCGGATTTAATACGTCTAAACTCTGCTGGGTAGCGCTCAACGCTGCTAACATCGGCAAAAAATAGATGCCAATATATCGGCGACGCTGGCGGGGTCGCAGATGATTAAGCCATTAATCTCAATTTCTGGCGTGGAATGACCAGTATACCGACCCTTGATTTTGTTAATTATCTTCCATACCTGAGCTGAAGAGGTAGTGGAAGATAAAGACACATATACCCTTCAAGAGGCTATGCATGCCTGACGTAAAGTTCGTTGCCGAATGGCTTTAGTTCGATTTCGGTCAATACGGTTTGGAAGAGTTGGGTTTCGGCGGAACCGCACATGGGCCTTTTTATAGACCTCTACCACACGGGTGCAATCAGCATTCCACCACGAGAATGATGTTCTGCCTCGGTACGACCAAGTAGGAGGTATTGCAGTTTCTGAAGCAATAAGCACTAAACAGGAAAAGTAATGTATAGCTGCATCAATATATACAAAATCACCAATTTGTTTACTGGTCAAGGAAGCGGCATGGAACTTTGACCAGTCAGCCCTTACAACATTCCATCTGGAGGATATGAAGGGGACGGGCAAAGGGTCGTGTGTTTCACGACAATGGGAACGAGGTCACTGTCATGCAGGTCATCTGAAACAGACCACTTGAAATCAGAGATACAGTCGGCGGAGCCAATAGATAGATGTTTGAATATGGTAGGACGTAACATGACCCCAGTTAAAAATACTAAAATAATTAGTGGATGAAAGAGATTCTAGGAGACAGGGATGACGGTTGCTCACTCTATCCCCCATACGGAGTGTCGGGCATTAAAGTCATCTATAACTAGAAATTGGGTAGGAAACCTAGATAAAAGATCTAAAAACTGAGCCCTTGAAGGGAGCTTATTTGGGGAGAATATACGAGGGGCGGTCAATAAGATTTGCGAATCGGTAGGGCAAAACAGAGGAAGGGGGATGGCTGTTTGTTAGGGTGCTAGGACAAGTTATGACAAGTCAGGACCTGCAGCCGCACGCTCCTGCCTCGTCTATTTAAGAAGCAGTAGCTGATCGCAGATCGTGAGTCACAAATTTTTTAACAATGGAGAAGGTTGAGCACCGCGCAGTGATCAAAAGCTGAGTTATTGGCCGCTCATAATATGACTCCCGATTTCTACCACCAAGAATTTCGAGGAGGTCGTATTAAATCCGGACAGACGTTCCGTCAATTCGGATACATTCTTCAGAGGAATTTTAAATTCTGGTTAGAATCCTCAAAGGTTGATCCTAACTACGAGTCCTTAACAGACTTCGTGTTGCGGGATCAATTTTTGGCGTCTCTCCCGACGGAGATCCACGCGTTCGTCAAGGATCGTCGGTGCCATACCTTTAAAGAGTGTACCGAAGAAGCGGATGTCTATGCCGCAAGCCATAGTTTATACCCAAAGGAGAATCGAACTTCTCACCAACCCCCCAACCAGGAAAGAAGGAAGGATTCGCGCCCCTTCCCAGGAAAGCCGACGAAGTTTCCGAGCCCCGTAAAACCCCAAAACTTCTTTCCCCAAAACCAACAACGGGACACCAAACCTCCCGTTAAGATTTCTCCTCCATCACTCTTCCCGAAGCGACCAATCATATGCTTAACCTGCGGTGTAGAAAACCACATGAGCTGGAATTGCCCCCAAAATTCTAGGCTTAAAAGCGGACCAGCCCACCAAGTTCACCAGATGAATGCCACCCCGGCTCCCCCGGTGGTGCAGACCCAAGCAGCAAAATTCTCCCTCTCCGTCAGGCCACCAGGTAAATTTTATTTTTGACAATAGTTCACCGGGAACTTTGAAATTTGAGGAGGGCAGCGTGAACGGCTGCCGTGTATCGACTCTCGTCAGGGACACAGGGTGCACGTGTTTCATCGTGTCCGACGAGCTCCTATCCCCAGTGGACCCTAACCACGAAAAATTTGCGGTGGTACATGACTACCTTGGGCGGGCGAACCAATTCCCCGTCGTTAGATGTTACCTGCAGTGTCAGTATTATGATGGCTAGGCTGAAGTCATTTCAGCACCCATACAATTCTGTTCCGTACTTATAGGACAGAGCCCTCAAGTAAGTTACGACCCTGAGTCCCAGGACGCCCTTCCTCGAGGCCGAGCTAAGAAAGAAGCCCAGGAGCCCATCCCCATCAGAACCCCGATACCGTCCGAATTCTCGGAGACCCTTAACCCGGACTTTAGAACGGCACAAAAGGAGTGTGAAGTACTAACACCCTTATGGGATAAGGCCCAAAACAAGGACACGGAGACTGTCCGTAGACCCAAAGAAAAAATTACCCCCAACGCGCGTATGGAGATACGTTCGTAGCACTGGACGAAACATCGGCGCTTGAAGAGGATTACCCCGCGAAGTACCTTAATGTAATACAGACAGTGTGCATCCGACCTGATACCGATTACCCTCTTCATTCCCTACCAGGCGAGTCTTTTGAACCCTCTGACCTGGATATCGACGCGCAGCTGACACCACATCAAAAGAGTCAGCTACAAGAACTATTATGTCAGTTCAACGACGTTATTTAAGAGAAGCCTGGATGCGCTACTAGTTTCGAGCATGATATTAAATTAACAACCTTAGAACCCGTCCGTTCAAAACCCTATCCCATGCCAATTCATTTACGCCAAGCTTTTTAACGCCGAAGTTGATAATTTAATTAGTTTAGACATAATAGAACCGTCCACCTCTAGTTATTGTTCCCCAATCGTCATGGCCAAGAAACCTGATGGCTCTTATCGGATGTGCATCGACTTTCGGAAGTTAAATTCGGTAACTGTGTTCGACGCCAAGCCCATCCCGTTGGTAGACCAAAACCTCCACCTTTTTGAAAACGCCAAGTTCATCTCAGAACTCGATTTGTGCAAGGCGTATTATCAAATTCCCCTCCGGCCCAATGTGAAAGAATATACCGCCTTTGCAACGGAGAAAGGCTTAATGCAATTTAGCGACTTCCTTTTGGCCTCGTGACAGCCTGTCGTAACTATAACCGTCTCATGAGAAGGTTGTTAGATGGACTTCCGAATGTATCCTTTTACTTCGATAACGTCTACGTCGCTACTCGTGAATGGAGTCACCATTTAACCACCCTATTAGCTCTCTTCGAGCGACTGCGCGAAAATCGCCTTACCATTGGCCCCAGCAAATGCCATTTTGCCCACGAAACCATAAAATACTTGGGTTTCAAAATCAGACAAAGCCAGTTAGGTCCCCAAGAGGACAAGATTAAGGCAATCGCCGACATACCCCTCCCGAATACTAAGAAGTAATTAAGATCATTCCTAGGATCAGCTTCTTACTATCGGCGATTTGTCCCGAATTTCGCTGCAATTCCGGCGCCCCTCAGCTCCCTTTTAAAAAAGAATTCCCCTGATCGTCTACGTTGGAATGATGTCGCTGTTTCCCATTTTAATCAGCTCAAGAGTAAGCTCATTTCTGCCCCCATTTGAAAGTTGCCCAACCCGGAAAAATCCTTTGGTGTACTCCTTCAATATGAGGATGACGGAAGGAGTCATCCAGTGGCATATGCTAGTCGCCAATTATTACCACGCGAAAAGAGATATGCCACTATAGAGAAGGAAGCTCTATCAATTATCTGGGTTATAGACAAATTTAAAATGTACTTGATAGGAAAAGAATTTTAGATAGGAACTGACCACCGCCCGTCGGCCTATATTCGGAATGTACGACGCTCCAACGGCCGAATTATGCGCTGGAGTTTACTCTTGCAAGAGTATCAATTTAAGATAAATTATATAAAAGAATCCGAGAACCAGGTCGCTGACGCACTCAGTAGGAATGCGTTACCAAATAGTGTAGATTAATTGTATTCGTAGGATGAGGATCTCCATGTATGTATATACCGTCTTGTACGACTTAAATTAGATTCTCTTGTAATATAATTAGTTAATGCATTTGTCTGAATTTTGTGGCTCAATGTCTATTTTTTTGTATGTGTATATATTTGTACCCATTAAATTACGTATAAATTATTTTGTCCCATATGTACTAATTTTATATCAATTCATTGCTCCATGTCCCTTTTATGATTAAGATGTATTAAAGGTTAGTTTCCCCTACAATCAAAAGATCAAAATAATCATATGTATTGAGGTAATACTAGCTAGGTGCATGAAGGAACGGTCGGTACAAGAAAACGAGTTCCCCACAACGGAGCTCTATCGTTGTCCCTTCTCTCTTTTTTTTCGAAGTGACAACTTCCCCCGGAATGGAGGGGTGTGATAGAACGGTCTGAGGCCACTTCATTTCAACCGCTATCACATGTTGTTTAGAAACACGTTGCTACCCACGTGCATCTTCGCGTCGAAGCAGGGCGCCCTATCGCCACCTGAGTCAATATTTAACCAAGGAGGTTACCCCCCCCCCCCCGTTTCGCCCCATGCGTCGATCTCGCCAGATTGAGTTAGGCTTATGGGCAGATAAGGTATGTTCTCAGGCGCGGCTGGGCATTTCCTCGAAGCCCCCACTCCATTGTTCCCTACGCCAAGGGGATGGCTCCGACTATTTATATGGAAACTTTACCGATTAGAGCAGATCAGATCCAGATTATCTTCGCGAGACATCACGCCGATCCGGTCCCACATTGTGCACCAGGGGCCCTCTACCTCGAGATCCACTATTTTTGTCCAGAAGAGGACAATATCCCTTGAGTGCCAAGGTTCGAGCCTTCAAAACGCCAAGTCCACAAGGCCCCCCTCCTGTTGTTCGGAAAGAGAACAACGTTAGAACAGCCATCGTTCTTTGAGCCCGTTGACAAGAGACGGTTCTCACCCTCCCCCCCTTGTTGTTTAGAAAGGGAACAACGTTAGAACAGCCATTGTTCTTTGAGCCCGTTGACAAGAAACGGTTCTCACCCTCCCCCTGTTGTTCAGAAAGAGAACAACATTAGAACAGCCATTGTTCTTTGAGTCCGTAGACAAGAGACGGTCCCCCCCCCTGTTGTTCAGAAGAGAACAACGTTAGAACAGCCATTGTTCTTCAAGCCCGTTCGTCAAGAAACGGTTCTCATTCCCAAGACGTCACGTTAGGATAATTTAATCCCCCCCCTCGGCTGGAACTCGCCAGCGGACCGAAGATTCCTTCGCGTCGCCTTCCTCTGCACAACAACTTGTAATTACGTAAGCTGAGCATTACCTTTGAGTATTTAACCTTTCATCAACCCTACCCTGTGCTTTAAATGGTTTAGCGATCCATCCCATCCCTTTAATTTTTTATTTGTTTTACCTTTTTAAATCTCTCCCAAATCTTAATCCTCGGATTAGCCAGATATTCCCACGACCCTTTCCATTCTCTGTTTATGTAAACATTTCCGTTTTGTGTGTTTTTGATAGTTTATTTAATAAAACTCTATTTTATTAATGATAGCCATATTATTATTCTTGAGCTCAGTTCCACTTCTTAAGCATATTGAAGATAAATAACATCGGTCAACCAGATAACCACGCACTCGAAATATAATTGAATCATTCCCACAACGAATAGTTATATATGGTATATCGTCGAGAGTCCATTCTACGACATAGGGAGTTCCGCCAAGGTCGTGAGTCCCTTGAAGATGACCCCCGTCCAGGACGCCCGTCAGACGTGACCAACGAGGACAATGTGGCCCGTGTGGAGAGGATCATCCTCGAAAATCGACGGGTGAAGGTCGAAGAAATCAAGCGAGAACTTGGAATATCACATGGAAGTGTTATCAACATCATCCACGACAATTTAGCCATGACCAAGGTCTCTGCCCGTTGGGTCCCTAGAAACCTCACGCCCCATGATCGACTTCAACGTAATCAAAGTTCGGAGGAGCTGCTGCTCCTGTACAACTAAGACCCGGCGGGATTCGAGTCACGCATAGTGACAGGTGATGAAACGTGGGTCCATCACTGGCATCCCGAGACCAAGCTCGAAAGCATGGCCTGGAATCACAGGGGCTCTCCGACCCCCATCAAGTTCCGGACCCAACCCCCAGCAGGGAAGATCCTGGCCACCGTCTTCTGGGATTCTGAGGGAGTGTTGATGGTGGACTATGTGCCTCGTGGAAGGACCATCACAGGCCAATATTATGCCGAGGAACTGGCTGGGTTGAAGAAGTGCATCCGTCAGAAGCGGCGCGGTGTCCTGCTCCTCCACGACAATGCCCCAGTCCACAAGGTGAGTTGCACAAGCTGCCCTGCGTGAGTGCGGATTCGAGGAGCTCAACCATCCTCCCTACAGTCCAGATTTGGCTCCTAGCGACTACTTTTTATTTCGTCAGCTCAAGGCTGCAATGCGTGGACGCCGGTTTGAGGACGATGAAGATGTCCAGCTCGCCGTCCAGGAGTGGATTGAACAGCAGTCGGGAGATTTCTGGTTGTCGGAAATTCGAAGCCTCAGGGACAAGTGGCGCAAGTGCATTGAAGTCGACGGTAGTTATATTGAAAAATAAAAAAACACTTTTCCTCATATCTCGTTTCATTATATCCGAATTGCAAAACTTATTGACCGCTCCTCGTAAATTGAAAGAATATATCAATTCTATTAGTAAGAAGAACACGAGCTGCAACTGCTTGAAGAGTAGTGCGCAGAAGTGAAGGCGTGCAAAAGTGGTTAGTGCTCATCAGAAGCGATATACCACCATGGGCCACCATGCCATCGGGTGATAGAGTTAAAAACAGTGAAATGACGAAACTTGGAGAAAGGGCGTTTACCGACTTTAGTTTCCTGCAACCACATAACGGAAAGTGATATTTTAGATAATAAAGAGAATTCCTCAAACACCTAGGTCAAAACGCTATAAACTTCCTCACACACACTTACAACCTCCGCATAAACACAAACAACATACCTAAACAATGGAAAGTAACAAAAATAATTCCAATACTCAAACCAAACAAAGACATAGACAAAGGAGACTCCTACAGACCAATCGCGCTGCTTTCCCCCATAGCCAAAACACTAGAAAAAATCATCCTACCCTACATAACATCCAACATTCCAAGCACACCACACTAACATGGGTTCAAACCCATGCATTCAACCACCACAGCATTACACACAATAAAAAAACATAATCACAAATGGATTTAACAAGAAAGTTCCACCACATAGAACCATAGCAGTCGCCCTTGACATGTCCAAAGCATTCGACACAGTAGACCTACACAAACTAGTCAACAAGATCCACAAACTCACCATACCTAGCACCCTCATCAAATACATATCAAACTACATCAAGGGACGACTCCAATACACCCAAATACAAAACACAAAATCCAAACGCACACACACACACAAAATCCGGAGTTCCCCAACAATTTTTAACATCTACACCTCGGATATACAAACTCTCTCAAACAGTAAAAATTGTTACCTACGCAGACATCACAATACTCTTCTCAAACAACAAAACAGAAACCGCTGCACAACAGATACAACCCTACCTCCACAAAATACTCACATGGACAATAGAAAACTCACTAAAGCTAAACGCCACCAAAACAATGACCACTCTCTTAACACCAGACCCTGCAGAATACAACACAATCCTAAATCTAATCATACACCACAAAAGAACCGAAGATCCTTGGCCTCACTTTCGAACCCAAAGTCACATACTCAAAACACAGGCTTCCTTGAGATTGTGCATTTCTTGGTAGCAGAGTATGTACCAGCTTCCACCAGGCTTCACAGTAACCCTCCCTGGCCAGTCAAGCCTCCTCCTGCTCTGAAACGCAGATGCTTCTTGTGGAGTCATTATAAAGCAGTTCGGTCACACTTGGTAGGAATTCAGCAGAGGCCAGAGAGGCTTTACAACAATTTTTGAATGTTAATTACCAATACAAAACTTTTGTAATCAGTAAACAATCTGAATATTCCTTAGTCGATAATATGGTGCATAATACTAAACTTTTTCATGCTCACATTAGGAAAAAAAAGGTGGCTAGGGTAGGTGTTGAACCCTTGAAATTCCCCGAAGGGCAGATTGTTAATGATCCTGTTACTATGGATAATAAAGAGGGAAGTAAAGAGGATCCGAATAACTTTAGGCTGGTAAGCTTAACTTCTATCGTTTGTAAAATCATTAAGATAGTTAAGAAGGGGATTTCTGACCATCTAGACTGTGGTAAGTTAATAAATGATGCTCACCATGGGTTTAGAAGAGGTAGATCGTGTTTAACAAATTTACTAGATTTAATGAATTATGATACTAAACAATTAGATAAGGGAGAGAATGTGGTGTAATTTACTTAGATTTTAGCAAAGCTTTTGATAAGGTTCCACATAAGAGACTAGCTCACAAATCAAAAATGCATGGGATATGTGGTAAAGTTTTGAATTGGATAACTGAATGGCTGAAAGACAGGAAATAGAGAGTTGTGCTGAATGGGGTGAGGTCATAGTGGAGGGACGTTATCAATGGCGTACCTCAGGGATCCGTTCTAGGCCCTTTATTATTCATAGTTTATATAAATAACTTGTGGAGGCTGTAAATAAGAAAGTGTCAATTTTTGCTGATGAAACTAAATTAGCAGCTGTAGTCAAAGAAGTTGAGGGTAGCTGTAAAGTGTAAGCGACTTAAGTTATTCGCTTGGGCTCAGAAGTGGCAGATGACTTTTAACCTTAATAAATGCAAAGTTATTAACATGGGGAGAGATAATAGGGAATTTAGCTATGAAATGGATGGGCATTGGCTGAATTCAGTTGAGGATGAGAAGGCGGAGTAGTAGATAGGTCACTGAAGTTTTCAAAGCAGTGTATTGAGGCGAAAAATAGAGCAAATAGGGTGCTAGGAAACATTAAGGGGAATGTTAGCTACAAGAGTAAAGGTTATCCTTAAACTCTATAACTCGTATGTTAGGCCACATTTAGAGTACTGTATACAAGCATGGTCACCACATTTTAGAAATGACATGAACCTGCTAGTCAGTACAACGGAGGGCAACAAAAATAATACCTTCCCTAAAGCACCTTGAATATGAAGATAGACTGAGGGTAATAAATATGTTCTAATTTGAAACATGTGTGAGGGAAGAGATGAGTTTTTAAAATCTGTTCTGGGATGGACAAGTTGGATTTTAGCAATTTATTTGAGATGGAAGGTAGTAATAGGACTAGCTGTCACCACTTAAAAATTAAAAAACAGAGGTGCAGGTTGGATGTTAGAAAATACTCTTTTCACCTATAGAGTTGTAGATTACTGGAATAGTTTACCATCTGAGACGGTAGACAGTCCAAACTTGAATATATTCAAACGCACATTATATGGGGAGAGAGGGTTAACTTTGGGGGATATTCTGGACTCATTCCTGTGGAGGCAGTTTTTTATTATTGTATATTATGATTGATTTGGATTTTGACGAGTCTTGATGATGATGTTTTTTTGTTTTTGACACATTCCTGTGGATGGTTCGAATTGTATATTGTAGATGCATGATCTGACACAATCCTATGGATGCATTTTGTGGGTGGGTTTTGACCGATGCAGATGACCTTTGATAGGCCCTTGTGGCTTTTGTCATCCGTAAAATTATGTTATGTTAATGAATATCTTGAGGCTGACTTAAGACAAGGGCGTGCGGGCGAGTACTTGGGCACGGTCCAAGCTCAGTTAACGCATACATAAGACAAGAGAAACCAGGCTTCCAAACTCAGCATCTTCCATCCAGTCACCCGCTAACACGTCAGTAGCATTTTCACACCTCCTCCTTTAGGATAGCAGTTCGAATCAAAATCCATTAAAATATGACATTAAATAGATACACAGGGACAAAATGTACGAAGGTTAAAGAATACCTAATACAAAATCCTTTATTTATAAAACAATAATAGAGTTTGTACTTAAAACTTGTACAGGGCGGTATTTCTTTCTTTTAAGTAATAACAATCCAAACAGAATGAATTTACTCGATCATCTTTTGAAGAAGCTTTATTTCTTTGCCGTAGGTTTCTTCATTTACAAAGGGGGTTTCTAGAATGAGGGGAATATCGTTGAAGCGAGGGTAGTTCATGATTCTTCTGAACCCCTCTCGACCGATGAACCCTCGTCCAATATTCTCGTGCCGGTCTTTATGATCACCAACCTTTCCTGTGTCAAGATCGAGTCATGTTAATTACGTTGTAAAAAGTAAAATAAAATGGGGGGGGGGGGAATAGATTAAAAAACAAACGAGCAAAAGACATACAAAATAAAAAAAATTTAAAACAAAACGAAAAAAAAGGAAGCAGGCTCCGGCGTCGGGGAAGGTCTGCCTCCACCCGGAGCGAGAGCATGCGACCAACACGAGAGTCGAATAAAATGAAGGCTGCCAGCCTCCACACAGCAAGTGAAATGCCAGGTTTTGCAAAGACGCGTTCCACAACAACTCCAATATCGCCAAGAGGCTGAACGTCAGCCAGATGACCGTCCACAGAGACGCGGAGAGGCTGAAGGACGGAGAAGACCTTAAAGAACCCCTTCGTTTAGCTGTGAGAAAGGCTTTCAAAAGTGATCCGAGGTTCAAAATGACTGAGCTCGCGAAGGAGAAGAGCAGCTCGGTGACCGCGGGGTCCAGGGCCGTCAAAGAAGAGGGCGGCAAGAGCTTGAGGTGCGCGGAAAGGGCTCTGCTCACTGAGCGTATGCGAGAACAACGTCGGGAGCGCTGTCGTCGCCTTCTCAACGAATTAACTAGTTATGGCAATCGAATTCTCATTTTTTCTGATGAAAAAAACATTACTGCCGATCCGGTCATCAACAAACAGAACGATCGCGTAGTAAGCTTCGGCAGGACGTCTCCGAGGTCAGCTACGTGTCCATGACCTCGCACCCGGCCTCCGTGATGATGCACGGAGTCGTGGCTTTGAATGGCGAGAAGATGCCGCCGGTGTGGTTTGCGGCAAGTTACAGGGTCACCGCAGCCGATTACAGGGATATCTTGGCCACGAAAGTCCTGCCGTAGGTCAGAAAGATTACGATGAAGGCGGACTGTTTTTCAGCAGGACGGGGCCCCGGCCCACACAGAACAAGAGTGGCAGGGGTCGAACATGATCTTTCGGTCCAAGGACTCTCGGCTACTGTAATCTCCCGACCTCAATCTACCTCGACTACAGCGTGTCGAGGAAGGGTCCTGCAAAGTCCGCCACAAAAAGATCAAAAACTGAAGTCCTCCATCAACCGCGTGTGGGCGCAGCCTTACGGTCTCACCTGGAGCGCGTACTCACCGCCGAGGGAGGCCACATTTAAACAAACCGGGGAGAGATCACTCTACGTGACGAAATGTATCCAAACTAGCATTATGACCTTTGTTAAGAGCGTTGTAACGAGTGTAACAATCCGAGAACCCATCCCGAGTAGAAGGGACAAGCGGTAGAGATCTCGCTCGTCCCGGGAGAGGTAACGTGCAAGAAGATACTAAGATTGGGATATTCAACAAGAATGTGCCGAACAATCTGCGGGACCACGCAGGGAGCCAAGAGGTAATTGGTGTGAGGAAGAGGGAAAGGGTGGTCGGGTCGCTCAGTCCTCGCGGACTTTTTGGTGCCTTCATTCTGCCCCATGTCCAGGAACCCAACAGAAGATAAATTTCGTCATCTGGCCAGCTTGCGGCAAGTGTGGTCTACCGGATAGTGCAAACCAGGTGATCTGGAAATTATAATGCCCTGAGAGCACTCAAGGGTCTTTGTGAGTCAATAGAAATCACAATCTGGTCTCCGAACCGGTTACGAAAGGTTATTTACCCGCTGACTTCAAACAGTGATACAGAGTAGAAGAGGACAACATCGTGGGACTTGGAACTATCCGTGTGACTGGCACGGATCCAGCGTGACAGGAAGTGTGCTCCAAAAAGGTCATACGCATTACGCGGAGGCTGTATAAACTAGTAGTAGAGGCATCGCGACAAATAGTCAAATGTGGTAGCCTCCAGGGTTGCGTCCTGGGGAGAACAAGAGGTGCTACCGGCCAGAGCGGTACACCGAATTCTCGAAAGAGTTTCCTGGCACTAAACCCAAAGGGGCTTAGGGTGGGACTTGTCTCCCACGCGGCATATACACCGTCGATCTGGGCCGAGGATACAGGGAGAGACGTTGGCGACTGAAGGAGGGGTCGGGCTCACGCGTACAAGCGTATTATGCACTGTTCAAAGAGAGTGGCATCTCTCCGGCATTGACAAGTAGGCTTTCAATGAGGGACGTACGGAAAGGACCAGTCGCCAGAGGAAGAACAATGGTGTGGTGGATCGAGTCCACCTTCCGCAATACACGCCCTGATGAGGATGCCTAAAACTCGCATCCGTAGTCAATCTTCGAAAGAAAAAAAGGGTCTGTAGTAGAAGAGTAAGGCAGTAGCCCAATCAGCGAACGTCACGGAACGAAAAATGTCTATGGCGCGTGCACAAGATACCCTAAGGATATGAGCCTATATCAGCTTCCCAGGTGAGGCGTCGGTCGAAAAAAAAAGACCAAAGAAACGGTGAAAATCCACTACGTCCAGACGAGCCCCGTTTAGGAACAAGTTCGGGTCGGGGTGGAGACGTGGATGGCGACAGTAGTGCACCACCTTAGTCTTGGCAAAGGAAACCCAAAACATGTGCGCTTCGACATAGCGAGAGATGAAGTTCAATGCTTGTTTAAGTCGACGCTCCGCACCAGAGTTAGCCCCTGGACCGCACCAAAATAGATCGAAAGGTCATCCATGTAGAACGTAGCCAGAACATCTTCCGGTACCACCAAGATGATACCGTTGATGCTCAGGGAAAGGGGTTCGACACTGGAAACTTCCCTGCAGAAGTCCGTCCTACCTCGTTGAACCAGAGATGGCTTTCTCACTCGTACGCAGAAGGCATCTCATAGACCCCGCCATGAGGAGAGTCTCCATGATATCGTATCTCCATGCGGTATCATAGGCCTTCTCCAGATGGAAAAATACCGTGGCGTAGTGCTGTCTACGAAGGAAGTCCACGCAGACGGCATTTTCCAGTCCAAGCAAAGCATCCGACGTAGAGTGGAACTTGCGGAAGCAAATTCTGTAGATGACAGGTGGCCTCCGTGGTCCAGGAAAAAGGGTAGTCTAATATTTACTATTTTTCCATCAACTTGCACATGCGGGGGTTAGAGAGAGTGGGGAGAAACAGGTAGGGGTAGAGTGATCTTTCCCCGGCTTGCGAAAAGCGAGCACAGTAGCGATTCGCCAGGAGTCTGGGAGGATATCCTCTACCCAAATCCTGTCACCCAAGTGTCAAAGCCATGACGTACGGGAGAGCATCCGGACAAGGGACAGTGTCTGCGCACAAAGTATCTCACTCAATGAAAACCTGTCGTTGAAGGGTTCTCCGCCTTCGGAAGTAAATTCCAGTTGGTGGCTATCCGCGACATCACAACACGCATTGAATGCTGGCGGAGCAGCATCCCGGCTAGAGAATGAGGAGAAAGCGGTCACGAAGGACTCCGCCACGGATGCGGGATCAGAGATTACGGTCCCATTCTCCTGGAAAACGGGGGGGAGGGGGGCTGCGAGAACTTGCCCAGAATCTTCCCGTTAAGTGTAAATGAAGATGCGTATGTCCGCCAGGAAGAGCGGCGTTCATGCTTCGAAACACTTAACCTAGCCCTAGCCCGACGAAATTCACTGACAGTGAAATCGTTCGGGCAGCTCTTATAGCGCATGTAGGCATAACGCTTCTATTTGAGGGCCGTCTCACACTCGGCTGACCACCAAGGAAGCGGTCAGCGTGCAAACGCCCAGACGTTCTAGGAATAGTACTTAGGCCCATGGCAATGAGGATGCCGGAAAAGAACTCAACGGCCTCATCCACCAAGACCTAAAATCCTCGACTGAGACAGAAATCAGTCATTTCCTGAAATGGTCCCACAGCGCCCGTTCATAGCACCACCTCGGTTTGTTTTTCAGGTGGCAGCGGTCAAGAAAATAATAGTTGAGGTATTCAAGGTCATCGAATACCTCACCCAATATCAGGCTGTGCATCCGAAAAGCACAGGAAGAGATCGAGGCAGGTAAATGAAGCAGTTCTAGGGAAGTGATGCGTAAACTTGTCCCATTTAGGATACCTAGCTCTTGGTCATCAATCAGGTGGGAAGGATTCGGACCCCTGGGATTGATTGTGTAGTCTCTCCACAGGGGGTGTCTACTGTTCAAATCCTCCGGGCAGTAAAAGTCTAAGTAGGAAGACGATGGAATGTATGCATAAATAACAGTATACTCCTATCTAAAAGACGGCTTCATGACTACCGTCGTGGGATTTGCGTCCTGTGAGTCTAACGATTCGGTGGAGGCACGTGGCCGTTTCGCCTCACGACGAAAACTCAGGGTGGGGGAGTGGGCTTGGTGTGAATCCTCTATGCCCCCATCTCTACCAGTTGAGCGTCCGAGTTGAGTACAACCAACAAAGAGTTCCGAATGGGCGCGGAAGCGACCTTGCTCGTAGACCTTGAGGGGCCCGGAACAGAAAGCGCCTTTTTTAATAATGAAGCGTAGAACGTCCCAGGTACCATTGGGCGCACCAGGACCAAATCCTTAGCCTCGCGAAAAAAGAGAGACGGTCCGCAGCCTGAACGGCCATGATTACTTGTCCAAGAGATACGCACCACATTGTTTCGAGGAAGTAGGGTGCGGATCTCCGCAATTGACACACTTGGCCTTAAACGATAACGACTTATCGTGTAAGGCCTTGGAGAGACTTACACAGACTTCGGGTAACCCCGACTTTGCGCGTCTACAGGAGCGATTCATGTGGCCAAAGCGATGGCAGTAGTAGTACCTCTGCGACAGTGGCACTAATGCCTTCACGCGGTAGCGATACCAACCAATAAAGAGGGTAGAGAGTTCTAGAGGGAAGTAGTCGGATATGATGGCGAAACTTGAAAAAAACTAGAAAGCCTGCCAACAAACGGTATTTTCTGACACTTGTGACCACTAAAGAAAGAGTTGGGCTATATCCCATGTCCAGCCGCTCCACCTATCCTCCCTCGGGTTTTGGGACTTTTCAAGGGTCCACCCTGGGTGAGTTAAAGATTAGTGTTCGCAACCTAGGACAACGACTCCCAACGACCAAAGTTACCGAGTGATCATCATTCCCTAAAGGTCACAGCTCCCAATGGGCAGCCAGAGAGGCAGTGCGACAGGGCAGATACCCTTACTGGGACGTACTAATCCTCGACAGGTCAGACCCAGGGACGGACCCCCCCCTCCCCCGAGTTTTATTTGGCCTGGCAACCAACGAGGTATTAAAGTCCGCCTCAAACAGTACATAAGCAGACAGCCTTATGCACCTGAGAACAGCCACGGGTAAGGTGGTCATCCCATTATAGGCAGGGAAGTGGTTATTGGAGCAAAACCGATATTCCTAATATTCTCGCCCCAACTCTCAGGTGCCTTCAAGGCCTGGTCTCTTGCGACCTGGAGACTTTAAAAAGGTTCCAAAGCCTTTCTTCTGACACGGCATGAGGTAGCTGGCCAGGTCCTTAAGCCTAGACGGGAGGGTTGATGGGAGCCCAGTCAGAGGTTCAAATCAACCCAGTGGCGGAGCGTCCCTAATTTGCACTCTGTCCGTGTAATAACAATTCCTCCTGGTACCTAGTGCAGGTAGACAAAAGGTTGAGAGAATAGTTGTGGGGTAAAAAAGAATAAGTAGCGCTGAAAGGGAAAGAAGCGGAAGCGCACCAATAACCCTCCTAGGCCCCATCAGAGTTCAAATCAACCCAGTGAGAGGGATTCCCTAATTGGCACTCATGCCGGGAGGACGTGCAACCCCTCCAGATACTAAATGTAACAGGATACACAAGGTACCCCATTGCGGGCTACAATAGATGAGACCACGAATATTAGGGACGGAGGGACGTGGAGATTCCTATGATTCGAGAACACTCGATTTAAAGCAATATTCTCAGCCGGGTTAACGAGTCAAGCCTTTAGAACATTCATTCGCCGATAGGCGCTGGGAGTGAAGGAAGACAAGAAGCCTGATAGAAGCAAGAAAACATGAAAAACTGATTTACCCATTTAATATTTACATGTGATTTTACTTTATAGGGGCTTTAGCCCAAATTGATAAGCGCATTTCCAGAAATGAGTAGGTCAGACATATTTTCTCCTATTCCAAAAGCGACGAGCATTTCTAAGAACTTGAGTGTATTGTATGGACTGGAAATCATAGTGTACTGAGAGAGGGTTCAAAATTCAACATTATCAAATCAGTCAAGAGCAAAATATACACACACCTTAACCTCTTTACTGGAGGTTAAGGAAGTAGGTAAAGTTAAAAAATTATACCTTTTGAATCATTGATATGAAGTCCTCTCAAAAACTGCCAACCGATGATCTTCTCAAAGTCATTCACCAGTTCGTTAAAACCTTCTTCACTTGCTAAGTCATAACCTGAAACAATGATTGATAGAACCATTAGTCTTGAAACTACGAGGCCAAAAACAAAAAGGGAATAAACTCAATTATTATCAAAACAATAAAAGCTCAATCGCCAAAACTGGGAAACAAGGAAACTAATACACAAAAATAACAACAACGAACAAGAGCATTTCCGTTAACTTTTTAAAAATATATCCGTAGTAGTTCGTAAGGGTAGTGAAGTTGGGAGAAGTGAAGATGTCTGAAAGTTAGAAAGGGCTCTTGGGGAGATTAGTATTAAATGGAACGCATTAACGTGTATCACGTATCGACCAAGGGACATGTCACAGACATGCCCATTTAACGCGTTAAGATATAAATCATAGGGTTAGAGAGAATGAGTGAAAACCAACGTCAACATCTTCAACAAAGTTTGTGAAAAGATGTTCGTAAGGAAAGCAGTAAGAAGGGGAAAAGTGAGAACATGGAAAGGCACATAGCCCGAGCAGTCTGTAGAGGAGACTACTAGACACGTATATGTGAAAAAAACAGGAAGTAGCGAGTGTAAAAAGAGGGAGATTAAAGGGATATGCTTTATGCAATGTGATGGAGGGAAGAAATTGAGTTTATCAATACTTTTTTTTATCCCATTAGCCTATTACGTCACCGGGACATCAAGCGCTGATGAATAACCAGCTTCCCCGTTTCCTTCTTCACTGGTATTCGAGAATTGTTGTGGTAGATTTAGAGATTGCTATCATCTGTAATTCAATGTATTCTCGCATATATGTTCGTGTACTTTTCGCGGTAAGGTCATTTATTCTCTTTGGCCTGTATGTGGGGCAGGAATAATAGGCATAGCGACCTCCGGCAAGTCGTAGAAAGCGACTAAAACTGGATATAGAGCCGATGGCATGAAAAGCCAGAAGCGTTTTTTAGCACCCATCTAGCGACTACGTAGGGGGGCAGAAATCGCCGTACTTAATATCAAGCTAGGCTTAATTTCAATGCTATGCTATATTAAAATAAAAATGTTAAAAACACAAGAAACAAAGCAAAAGAAAGACTGAAGCACGTTCCGGCGTCTGGTTCTCAACATTTTTTTATACTCCATTAGCTCCATGATTTTTTAACCTCCTTGTAGCTCTCAGTCATTTGTCTCCCAAAACTATCCCGGCTAAAAAGGTAAAAAAATGTATGTGTATGTTTATTTAAAAATTGACAATCATAATTAATTATCTTATATTTTGATAGATTTTTGTGATATACTTCTTAAAAGTTCAATTAATGTATTTTTTTATATCAAAATCGAAAGCATTTGTAGCTGTAATTGTATTTTTGCATATAAAAATTGAAGTGTCTTTGTATTTGACCTCACAAAAATTATATCACATCTCAATGAGAAGGGTGGCATTGTTTATTTTTAGGCAGTTGACGAATCCGAGGTTGTTTCATCGGCAATGCACAACTCATGTCGGGGTCCACATCCAGTCGGTTCCGGCTCTTATTTTTGATTTCTAGAAGTGTGGAGAAACTAGATTTATCTAAATAGGCAGTTGAAAAAGGCAAGAGTAATCAAAGTGCAATCTCACTAATTTTTGGATATGACTGATATATTGAACATCAGAATACATTCGGGATTTTTCTTCATAGAGATCTTTGGTAGAAGAATCATTTTTGTGATCAAGGAATTCGTTCTGAACATTATTGGGGATGGTAGTAATAACAAGTGTGCCAGTGAATGGATTCCTCACGAACTTCCCTTCTTCCTCTTCGAATTATGGTAAGTACATTTTAAGTTCAATTTCCAAAGATCTAAGATAATGAGTAATTTTAGTTTTAAGTAATGGGTCAAGCAGACGATCTTCTTCATTCTCGTCAAGAACAGTTGAAAGTTCTTCAAACATGGCCACATTGATGGCACTGGCTTTCCTTTGCCAATTCTGGAGCTTGACAAGAAATGCATGAAGACAATCCATCAGGTGAAATTCATTTCTTCCCTAGCCCTGTAGCCTGAAATTCAACTAATTTAACTGCTCAAATATATCTGCTAAGTATGCAAGACGTGGCTCCCACAAAACCTCAGTGATTTGGCTCAAGAGATTATCTTTCTCTTGCATTTCCAGGAATAATTTAACCTCCCTCCGAAGTTCAAACAGTCGGTTTACAACATGCCCTTTGAAAATAAAGCGCACTTTGGATTAAAAGAGAACAGCTTGATGCTCCGAATCCATGTCTCTACAAAGGTGCTCGAAAGGCAAGACTTCAGATCTCCAGCTTTCACAAAATTGACACATTTCACCACTAATCTAGGATCTTGGAAAGTTCATCAAGGAGGGTTTTTGACGCAAATGCAAAACGATGGATCAACCATCTATGATGGTTGAATTTTGCTATTAACCATTCAGTCATGTTTCTTTAATTGTACCATTAATTATCTGTTATACATTTCTTCTCCCAGGACAGAATGAGTGAGGCAAGTTTGTTTTTTTTTTAATTCAGATTCCTAACATTATTTAGATATGTATAATGTCTAACAGCTTGCCATGGCTCCCTTGGGGGCCATGGCCCTCAGGTTAAAAACCACTTGTGTACACGAATCCGTCTCGAGTACAAGAGACAGGCGGTAGCGACCCTGCTCGTCCCGATATGAGGATGCCCTGATTCCTGCCATGGAGCCAGTGTGAAGAGCGAAACGCTGGTCTGGGCTCCCAGTCCTCAGGACTCTTTGGCGCCCTCAGTCGCCACATGTCCAGGAATCCAGCATATGATAATCTCGACATCCGCCCGGCGAGCGTCAACCATGGCACCACTGATACCGCGAACTCTTACAAATCTCAACTTAACCTACATAATTCTCGAACTCACACATTTATATCCAACCATTACATCATTTCACTCTTTCACTCAAAAGCACTGTTACACCCTCTATACTTCTACCACCCTGATCTACATCTGATCACAGTCCATTTCACACACACATACACAAAAACTTCATTCCCATCCATGTCTATATCACAGGTCAAGCATCTGCAATCTTAATATTTAAATACATTGACTACCACTACCCTCTTTCCTACATCACATGCACACATCAAATTCCATACAACAACCATTCACACACAAATGCAGATTCACTGTACAAATTTTTAAATTGACTTTTTGAGAAAACTTGTATGGGATTTGAGACACATTTTTAGATTCTCTGCAGACCATAAAAAATGCTGTTGCAGGCCTATGATTGGTCAACTGTGTTATAAGTGGTGAAGGGAGGAAAAATGAAAATATGGATAAGTTGGAATGCTATGGGCTGGGATAGCATGCAGTTTTCCCCACACTCCTACATTCAACAAGTACAAATATAAAAGCAGGAAACTTTAAAAATGCAAATGAGAGATCTCAATCGGCTGTTATTTAATTTTAATCCCTGGAAACGATTTGTGTGTAAACAAATATGATTTACCTGCAGCATGGGCATGACAAGTGTCGATACAGACACCAACTCTGGATTTATTTTCTACATCTTCTATTATTAAGCGAATTTCATGGAAGTCTCCTCCTACAGTGAATCCCTAAATAAAATTAGAAGTATTTAGGGTTCAATCATGAAATAAAAATATGAGCTGTCAAAATAAAATATAAATATTAAAATTTGAAGTCATGTTAGGAATGGTAAAAATTATCACTAAAATTTAAGACTTTGTGGAAAATACGTATTAACAATTGGAATGCAAATGAATGGTCAAAAGATGCCACATTTAAGATGCATCATGCATTAATGACAGAAGTAGAATGGGTCTTTGGAGGGGGAGGGGGGGGGGCAGAGGGTAAGAAGAATAGGCCTTAGTAGTGATTTACACTTTTTTTAGGCCTTTCTTCCCCAGTAGGGACTTAATGTTTAACATGGCGAACCAATCATTACATTATATGGCAGCCATTATAAAATTGGCCTAAATCAAGACTCTACCGATTGGCTAACCACACCTCGATGTTAAAAAATGGGAGTAGTGGAAGAGGGAGGGAAGAATGCAGGCCTTTTAAAAACCACCACCCAAACTGGAACCAAGAGGGAGAGGTAATCCCACTACTCTCAATGTACCATACGGAAAACTCCAAAAAATACATTCATCCCGAAACTAGGCCCTCATCACCCACAAAATCATCAATACACACACAACACGGCAAGGCATAGTACAAACCACCTTTTCAACGCCATTCCACTGGACATCGACCCAGAAAAATATCCTTCCCACGCCACAAATCGGTCGCACTGGAAAAGCTCCGGTGCTACCACCATCCAAAGCTAAGCACATACAAGTGCCGCACCAGTCCGACCGGCACAGACATGTGACTTCATTGCCACCAGGAACTAGATACAGCCCAACACGAGTACAGCCGAGATAAAACCTAAGAGATAGATATGCGGAGTGAGGGATATCTGAAAGAACCCTGTCTGGTCGGCATAGTTCATCCTGGTTGCCGGCCTAGGGAAGAGATCGTAGCCAGGGGAACCATAACTAAGGGTAAAAGGAAGATGACGGAGTAAAGAACAGGTTGTCTCAGTCTGGTTTGAGACAATTAGGTCCAAAGGAGCTGGAAGGGGGTGTCACGACAGATGTGAGGTGAAGTCTTACGGCCTCTACCGTTAAGCTGGGAAACAGTGTTCCCACTCAATAGGGCCTCCTCGCCCATACACACCTGTTTACTCATATTTTCAATGACACAGATAACGTCAGATGTTTGTTGATGGGCAAGATTTATGCTTTCCGCAATGAGTTTGCAGCATTCTTCACGAGTTAATTGACCGAGAGTAGAACCTGAGGCAAAGTGATTACAGATAAAATTAGTAAATATAAGGAAAACCCAGTCTTAAAAGTTAACTAAAGATTATTCCCATTGTACATTGCTCTCCTCATTATGAAAACTGGCAGGGATAGAGATAGGACTCGCCTAGTTTGTCGCATCTAAGGTAGGAGGCGGTCAGGAAAGATGCCACACCACAGGGTCTTTTCCAGAGGTCTTCTCGATAGGTTATATTGAAAGTGATTCAAAGATCGTCAAGAGGGAGGAAGGATAGGATGAGATGGGGGTGTGTGGGGGTCCCTGGAAGTTGGCGCAGGGGGTGGTCAGGGGTAATTTGTTTTTTGTATTAATGTAGAGAGGGATAGTGTTCTGGTCGCAGGCAGGCCAGTGAAACTCTGGTACAGAGATTTAATATGCCTTTGGAATGGTGAATATAGAGGGGAGGAGGGGGCGTTTGGAGTAGAGTATTTTGCTACTGATTGGAAGCCGGTAAATTGGGTGTTTTATATTGTTTTCTGGTTAAATGGAGTTGGGGAGCGTTTTGATAAAATTGCGAATAATGGACGGGGGGGGGGGGTATTTGGGGTCGGATAGGAGAGAAGAGGGTATGGAGGGGAAGGTGAGGGGCATCACATCATTTTGCTAAAAAATTGTGTACCTATCGTGTTTAGGTGATCTTCGATTGGAGAAAGGGCTGCCTCCCCTCCTGAAATCCAAAGTGGGCGCTTCTAGCTCTGTACCCCCACCTACATAAACTCCACACCCGCCCCCTCACCATTTGGTGGAATTAATGATGAATATTATAGGAAATATACCATTTCATCCAAAAAAAAAGAAAAAAAGAACTTAATCTATATCTGAAGGCTACAACTGAGTATCTTACCCTAAAGACCAAATGACACGTAAGGATGGCACTGGATTTAGGAACCCATCTGGCGACTGCTTACTTGGGCCGTACTCACGACAGCCTAGTATTAGGCAACATTAAAATTACAATATGCAAAACAAAAAACAACAATAAAAAAAAGGAAACAGGCAACCTAACACCCCCCCCTCCAGTTAAATAAAGTGGGAGGAGGCAGGCCTCTGCCAAAAAGTAATAAGGTCCACAAGTCAGTGTGTACGAACCAGTCCCGAGTACAGGGGACAAGTGGTAGTGACCCCGCTCACCCCAGTACCAGGAAAGGTAGCGGGCGCGAGGATCACCCAGACTGGGACATTCGACAAGAATGTGCCGAAAAGTCATCACAATATGGCGCAGGTGAGTGCTTCATTAAATGGCGGTGCGTCCCACGAGTGTGTCCAATTCAGAGACGACAGAAAACAAGCTGAAGCCGTCGCTGTATTGTGAGGTAGGTCCATGGGAACAGTCGCGGCGCAATGGCACGCAACTTTAGGTTCCCCTCGACCGTCTCCCATCTTCTTTGCCAAGCAACCCGTAGAGCTGCCCGTGTTCCTGCCATGTAGTGGGTGTGAGGAAGAGCGAAACGCTAGTCTGGTCGACAAGTCTTCGCGGACTCTTTGGCGCCGTCATTTCCCGCAATTCCTACCTGTCCAGGAACCCAGCAGAAGCTCATCTCAACATCCGCCCGGCTCACCAAAACCGTGGCGTCACGGATATCGCGAACCAAGGGATGAGGAGATTCCAATGCCTCGAGAGCACTCAGGGCGCTTTGTGAGTCGTTATAAATCACAATCCGGTCTCCGAACGGGGCACGTCGGTTATCTTCCGTAGCGAGCGGTGTATTGCGACACGCTCAGCCGTAAAGACAGGACGCAGCGCCTGGCAGAGCTCCACTGACTTCAAACAGAGGGTAAACTGCGTGGAAACCGACTCCCTTGGGACTTGGAGCCATACGTATAAACTCCACAGCATCGACAAGTAGGCTCTCAATGGGGGAAGTGCGAAAGACACTGGTCGCCAGGCGAAGGTACGGTGTGGTGAATCGAGCCCACCTTCTGCAATACACTCTCGGCTGCATAAAACTCGCATCAGTAGTCGAGTTGAACGTCACGAAGCGAAGAATATCCATGGCGCGGGTACAAGAGACCCTAAGGCTGCGAATATGAACCTCCCAGGTGAGGCGTCAGTCAAATACAAGACCAAAGAAACGGTGCGAGTACACCACTTCCAGTCGCACCCCATACAGAAACAAGTCTGGGTTAGGGTGGAGCCGTGGATGGCGGTAGAAGTGCACCACCTTAGTCTTGGCCAAGGAAAACCGAAGCCTGTGCGCTTCGGCATAGCGAAAGAGGCGGTTCAATGCTTGTTGGAGTCGACGCTCCAGAGTTGGCATCTGGGCCGCGGCTGACGAAATTCACCGAGAGTATAATCGTTCGGGCGGTGGTTATAGCGCATGTAGGCATAACACTTCTGTTTGATGGCCCCACACACTCCGCTGACCACCACGGGAGTGGTCGGCGTGCAAAACGGCCAGACGTTCTAGGAATAGTAGTTAGGCCCATGGCGATGAGGTTGCCGGAGAAAAACTCAACGGCCTCATCAACCGACTTAAACTCCTCGACTAAGATATCAGTCATTTCCAGAAATGCGGGCTACCGCACCCGCACCAAGCACTACCGGGAAACGGGCACGCTATGGAAAGGGAGGGGACCCCTGGTTTTAGCCGGGGCTGGGTGTGAACCTTTTGTGCCACTAGCTTTACCAGGGGAGCGCCGGGGTGGGTAGAATCCGCATAATCCGAATGGGCGCAGAAACGATTGTGCTCGTAGGCCTGGAGAGACCAGGAACAGAGGGTATCTTTCTTAATATTGACGCATAGGATGTACCAGGCAGCGCCAGGACCAAATCCTTAGCATCGCGAAATAAGAGGATTCTGTGCTTAAAGGGCCAGGATTTCTTTCTGAAGGAGATAAGCAACACATTGCTCCGAAGAAGCGGGGTGCGGCTCTCCGCAATTGACACACTTGGCCACACATGATTTGGACTTATCGTCTGCAGCCTTGGAGCAAATTACACAGACTTCGGGTAACCCCGACTTTGCGCATCTACAGGATCGATAACATGGCCGAAGCGGTAGCAATAGTAGCTCCTTCGCGGGAGTGGCACGAATGCCTTCACGTGGTAGCGATACCAACCAGTACGCACCGACTAAGGGAGCTTGTCACAATCGAACGTGAAGAGGAGTGTATGGGTGGGTCTCGAGGCCCCTCCCTGTTTTCTCATCACACGTTCGATCTTGACCAACCCATGGTCGGACAGCTCTAAGGTGATGTCATCTATGGGCTAGTCCACGAGTTCCCTCGCATAAACTACTCCTTTCACGAAGTTCATGGTAGAGTGCGGCGTCACACTCAGATGGGTGCCATCAAGTGTCCGAAAGGCACTATTCATGGCCGACTCGGAGGGATTCGACGCATTGACCAAAAGGCCCCCGTCCGAGAAACGGATAACCTTCGGCCCTCTACCAAACACACTAGCTACAGCTCTCCTCTGGTAGATATGTTGCCCTTAACCAAAATTCTGCCATCAGGGAAGAGAATAACAAGGAAGCGTTTGAAGCCAGCGGGTTCGAAAACGCCAGGTAGTCTCTGACTGCGGGGTTCGACGTAATCGAGGCTCTGCTCTGCACACTTGCACTTTTGGCCTTTGGCAGGGACTCGGCACCCAGGGGAGCAACGGGTCCAGACGCGACGATCTTGGCTTGGTCACTTACCGAAGTGGCAGCAGACCCATCCGTCCCCGCCGATTGAGAGGAGCACCGAGTCTTTTTCTTTATAGGAGAGTGGGCGAGGAATGAACTCTCTTCTCCCTTCCGCCGGCAGGAGCCCCCAGGCCAGATGGACCGACTTCAGCAAGATCCTTATCCTAGATAGAGAAGGTTTTGGCTGTCACAAGGGTTTCAGCTGGAGGAGGAGATCCCTGCTCTCTTGGTAAAGCCTTGGAGACCCGAGCCGTTTGAGGAGGACCTTGCACAGGAGCATACTCGGTTTCGGTGCTTGGAACCGAGTCCAGGTTCGTCCCTATGGAAGGTCCTACCGTCTCGGGCTGGGTTTCCTCAGGGACCATGTCCATCTCGGGGAGCCTCCTTATAGCCCTATCCCCGCAGGACATCACAGGTACCATTGGTCAGAACGTCTTTGGTCGAGGAAGAGAGGGGGGCACGTACGGTGACTCCCTCTAAACTTAATATGCAAGCCTGCAAGTATTTAGAGGGAAGGGGCCGACGGGCCGTATCTTTTGTCCTCCCCCTAAGGGGGTTGGCTCTATCGTGCCGCTCCAGGTGGTAACGGCCTTTTTTGGCAGTCCCCTTGGAAAGTAAAGTGGGGACTGCCGCAGGAGAAAGAAAGTCGCCCAAGCGCGGCTCTAGAGGAAGGGGTGAGGGGGGAGTTCCTTACACCGGTAGGAAAAGGAGAGGAGTAAGCCTCCTCTCCAGTTGAAGAATTTTGGAGGGTCCCCTGCTAAAGCACAGGGGAGGAGAGGGACCTCCATTTATTTAGTGGAGCTGCTGGAGGGCACCTCTGACGATTTTACAGGGGAAGGTAGAGCGAGGTTATTATTTTTTTTTATATTCATCATTGGGCATAGTGACCCTATTTATTCTATGGGATGCATACGCTAATCACACTCACGCAGTAGCCCGCTATGTCAAGGGTGAATACAGGGCCGGCAGAGCCAGCTGCCACCATTTAAGACATTCCTCCCGCCTAGTGGCCTGGCAGCCCATCGGCATAGCGGCTCCACCTTGGGCATGGTGTAAAATGGATAGAGATTGAAATGAGAAAGAAAGGGGATGTGAGGAAGGTGTGGGTGGGGAGCTCAGGAGTGAGTGGACTGTGTCCCCTCCTCCTTCAGCCTGATCCGGGATAGTTAGGTGAAAGGAAGCTGGTCGGCATCTACCCTGTGAAATTAGAGGCAAACCAGAGAAAGTTGTAGGGAGAGTGAGGAAATAGGGTAGAAATGCAGGCTGTCTGAAAGGAGAAGAAGCTAAGCTGGGACCGGATGGGGCACTTAGTCCCGTCAGCACGGCGGCCAGGAGAACAAATTGTTGCACCCCTTATGGAATGGGGGACTGGATTCATCCTAGACACAATGAAAACGTGAGTGGTTAGGAATTTAGAAAAAAAGGGTGCGCAAAGAGGGCATAGACTTCTAAATACTTTCAAGCAAAAAATAACACCATCTATCAATATAGTTACAGTGAGACAGCAAGGACTACTTAGTCCACTCAAAGGCCAGTTCTATTCTATAATAATATACTAGTCCTCATCCTTTGGACATTGTCGCCACAATGGCCAATCACACAATATTCAATCCACAACAGGGTTCCGTATTTAAACAATATCATTATTTGTAAAATAACTGTCAATTTTGGTTTTAAAGGAGATTTTTTTTTAGCTATGTTCTTTTAAAACCCATCCTTTCAGTTTAAAACCGTTGTTACGTGTGATCCCATGGTTGTACTTAAAAAAATTAACAACATAATTTACGTTTTCAAATTTATTTTAAATACTTTGATAAGCTCACCTCACAATAGTTTTGAGAGTCAGTAGTCATCACTAACTCTATAATTTAAGAAGGGGATTTTTTGAGTATCTGAATAATAATTTCATCTTAGTATGGTTATCATCATCACTAACTCTATAATTTAAGAAGGGGATTTTTTGAATATCTGAATAATAATTTCATCTTAGTTTGGTTATGAATTATGTTTTTTTTATCAAAGATATTTCTAATAATTTTTATAATATCAAAAAACAAAATGGTGAAGTTCAGAAAATTTATTTTTATATATCTTCTATAACTATATTTTAGCAACATGATATTTTGAAAGAGGGGAAATTTAGTTTAGAGTTCCTTTTTAAAATTATTATAATTGGCAAAGTTCATAAAATTTAGAAAAATTTAACCATGGCTGCTTTTTTTTAAATTTTAATTTTAGTAGCGAAGCGCAAGCTCCTCCCCCCCTAGGGGGAAGTGGCGAAGCCATTGCCTGGTTTAGTATATTTAACCTTTGGATATACAACTTATTTCTAATCGAAGGAATTAGTTTAGTTGCCCATCGTTGAATTCTTTCCATTTTATTGATGTTTACATGTGTATAAGGTCGTATATTGACAGGTGTGGCCTTAGTAAACTTTTCTATAGATGTATGATTATATGTTGGTGTTTGTAGTGAAAACTTCTCGCAATAGATCCAAGCATTCGATTCACCTTCTTACATGCTTCGCCATACTGTTAAACTTAAGATCCTTTGAAACCTGCACCCCTAAATCTACTTCATCCTCAACAGAGATAAGTTTTTACCACCCATTTCAGAGTTAAAACTTGGGTTATTTCAACCTACGTTAAAAACTCTACACTTGTCTAAATAGAATTTCATGTTCCATTTATTAGACCATTCAAAGATTTTATAGATCCTGCTGAATTAATTCGCTATCATTCTGATTTAAAATTTTACCATCAATTTTCATGTTGTCCGCAAATTTGGATAATCTACCAAGTAGGTCAGTGTCCATATCGTTTACATAAATAAGGAACAACAATGGTTCCAACACAGACCCTTGAGGCACACCACTAGTTACATTTTTTCACTCCAAAAATTTACTGTTTAAAACTACTCTCTACGTTAAATCGTTTGGCCGATCACCAAGGAAGGGGACAACGCACAAAAGTGGCAGATGTTTGAGTAATAGATGTCAGGCTTGCTGGGATGAGGGTACCTGAGAAGGAGTCAACGCCCTCTGTGGGCCACCAGGGTGGCTTCTCAGGTGACAATGGCGCGGCAAAAGATATTAGAATGGGAAAGTGATCACTACCATTAAAGTATGAGGAATAATAAATGGTCACCGGGCCAGAGACTTAAAAAAAAAAATGCTGTTCAAATATTAAATGAATGCAGAGATAAAATAAACCAGGATATAAAGAATTCAGACATTCAATATTCTAAGTTGCTAGAAATGGTAGCCAATACCATTCAACATATTAAAGTACATATTATTAAGATATAAATTAAATAAATAACTGTACCAGGATGAAAGTTAAAATGAGGAATACCCAATTTTTCACATCTTTGAAGTTCTTCAACAAAGAGACGCCGACTTTTCTCCAAGACTTCTGCTCTAGGAGAGCCCAAATTCATCAAATAAGAGCCATGTGGAAGAATAAGATGACGAGGAAAATCCTACAGAGATGAGCAAATTTGAGTTTACTATCTTTTAAAAGCTACATGACCAACAAACATATTTTTTTCAATTTCATTTTACTTTAAATTATCACAACTTAGTTGGATATACTCAGTAATGGGCTATGCAAGCCCTGCTCGGGTCCCTAACCCCTCTCAAAAATTGCCAAACACTCTCCAGACCCCATAAAAATTATTACTTTTTTAATTGAAAAGAGCTCTTCTGGCAACTACCATTAAAGGCATAGCCGCTGAAGCCATAAACTAATCAAACTTTAAGCTAAAGTGAAAATAAAATATTATAATACATTAACCCAACTTTTGACTACCAAACCCAAAGCCCCCTCAAATAAAACAACAAAAAGCCAACAAGGAGAAAGACTATAGGGAGGCAGCCTGCCACCTCCATAAACTACAAATCTACCATTGTGAGTGCACAAACCGATACCAAGTACAAGGGACAAGCGGTAGTGACCACATTCGACCCAGTACTGAGAAAGGTAACACGTGCCATGTTTACCAAAGGCTGGGGCATTGAACCAGAAAGAGGCGAGTGAACAGTAAGCAGTGATCGCAGAAAGGTTCGGGGAAGCACTCCACTAAATGCCACTGTATCCCGCGTGTGTATCTAATTCAAAGTCACCAGCAACAAGCTGTCAAGGGAAAAGGCCGTGGCAGGATGACATGCAACTTCCCAAAGTGTCATCCGGTCATCCAGGGTGTGCAGAGAGTACGATCCCCTTCATCAGCGTGCTCATTTCCCGCAATCCTTACATGTCCATTTTTAAAAGAATTTTGGAGCTCATCTGTGAGCGAGCACTCCCATCAAATAGCGCCGAGTGGGACTAATTAGGAGACAGCAGAAAATGACCTGAAGCCGTCAAGCAGTAGAGGGTAGATCCACGGGAACAGTAGCGTCGCAATGCATGTAATTTTAGGCTCTGGTCAGCAGTCTCCCATCTTCTTTGGGATGTAGAAGAAAGGGTTGACCTCATTCCTACCATGTAGTAAGATTGGAGAAGAGCGAAACGCTGGTCCAGTTATGCAGGCATGGTAGATTATTTGACTCTCTCATTACCAGCAATCAATACATGTATAGCAGCCATGGTGTCACAGTACCTGCAAACTAGGAGAGCAATGATTCCAAGGCCTCGGGAGCACTCAATGCCGCCTGAGTCCCTAAATATCACAATCCAAGTTGCGAGTGTGGCATAATGCGTAATAAACAGTGAACCGTTGTATTTGAACCAGCTCGACCATGGTATTTTTTCATTGTGGTAGTCCATCTGGCGACTGCCTACCTGGGCATAAGTCGCCGTACACAACACAGACTACTACTTAGGCTATATATAAAAAAAAATAACAATATGTAACTAACAAAAAACGATAAAAAAGAACAAAGGATAAAATAAAAGTACACAAGAAAAAGCAATAGGCAAGAAGGGAGGAGGTTCCGGGGTCAGGGGTAGGCCCACCTCCCCCCGGTGCAGGAACATGCGACCTACAAGAAGAAACACAGCAAAGGTCAAATAAAGTCGTGAAGTTTACAAGTCAGTGTGCACGAACCGTCCCGAGTACAGGGGACGAGTGGGAGAGACCAGGTAACGTGCGCGATCACCCAGACTGGGACATTCAACAAGAATGGGCCGAAAAGTCTTCACAGTATTCGCAGGCGAGGGCACCATCAAATGGCGATGCGTTCCGCGAGTGTGTCCAATTCAGAGAAGACAGAAAGCAACCTGAAGCTGTCGCGGCATTAAGGGGTGGGTCTATGGAAACAGTCGCGGGGCAATGACACGCAACTTTAAATTGCCCTCGACCGTTTCCAATCTTCTTTGCTAAGCTGCCCGAATTCCTCCCATGTAATCGGTGTGAGGAAGAGCAAAACGCTCTTCCTACTTGTCTAGAAACCAGGCATAAGATAATCTCAACACCCGCCCGGCTCGCTAAAACATGGCGTCACGGATATCGCGAACCAGGGCATGCGGAGATTCCAATGCCCCGAGAGCACTCAGGGCGCTTTGAGTCGTTATAAATCACAATCTGGTCTCTGAACCGGACACGTCACGTTATCTCCCGTAACGAGAGGTGTATTGCAACCAGTTCGGCTGGAAGACGGAGGCAGCGCCCCACTGACTTCAAACAGAGGGCATACGGCGTGGAAACCGACTTCCTCTTAGGACTTGGAGTCATCCGTATACACTGGCACGGTTCCAGTGTGACACGAGGTGTGCTCCAAAAAGGCCGAACGCAATACTCCCGGCGTTGTATAAGCTTTGGGAGCAGAGGCGTGACGACAAATAGTCAAAGGTGGTGCCCTGGGTAGAACCAGGGGTGACACCGGCCCGAGAGCTATACTTAGCTCTCGAATGAGTTTCCTAGTCCTGAACCCAAATGGCTTAGGGTATGACTGGCGTCTCTCGAGATCAGCTGCGGATGAAGTGAGAGCTGTTGGCGACTGAGGAAGGCGACGGGCTCGAGCGTACAGAAGAATAATGCACTGTGAGCGGCGCAGAACGAGTGGCATCTCCCCAGCATGAACAAGTAGGCTCTCAATGGGGAAAGCGCGGAAGGCACCGGTCGCTAGGTGAAGACAGGGGTGGTGGATCGAGTCAACCTGCCGCAATACAAGCTCGGCTGCGGATTTATAAAATTCGCATCCGTAGTCGAGCTTCGAACGAACAAAGGATCGATAAAAAAGTAAGGCAGTAACCCTATCAGCGCCCCAGGCGCTGAACGTCATGCAACGAAGAATATCCATGGCGCGGGTACAGGAGACCCTAAGGCTGCAAATATGAGCCTCCCAGGTGAGATGTTGGTCAAATACAAGACCAAGGAAACGGTGCAAGTCCACCACTTCCAGGCTCACCCCATTGATAAAGAAGTCTGGGTCTGTTTTTTTTTTTTTTTTATAGAGCCCATCTGGCAACTACCCACTTGGGCATAAGTCGCCGAAAAACACGACAGCCTAGAATTAGGCTACTTTAAAGTTAAAATATGAAAACTTAACAATCAATATAAATTGGAAAAACTTAACAATCGAAGCAATCTCCGGCAGCGGGGGGAGGTCCCCCTCACCCCGGTGCAGGAGAGTGCAACCTAAAACAAAACAAAACAATAACAAAAAAAAGGAACCTTAAATAAAGGGGAGAAGGCCGGCCTCCCCCAAAAAGTCAATAAGTCCACCAGTCATGGTGCACGCACTCGTCCCGAGTACAAGGGACAGGCGGTAGCGACCCCGCCCATCCCGGTACCGAGACAGATATCGTGCGCGAAGATCACCCAGACTGGGACATTCGACAAGAATATGCCGAACAGTCTGGGGGACGACGCAGTCGTTGCAATAGGGCACATGCGAGCGCTCCACCAAGTAACGATGCGTCACACGAGTGTGCCCGATTCGAAGACGACAGAAAGCAACCTGAAGCCGCCGCGGCATTGGGGGATAGGTCCATGGGAACAGTCGCGGCGCAATGGCACGCAACTTTAAGTTCCCCTCGACCGTCTCCCATCTTCTTTGCCAAGCAGTCCGAAGAGCTGCCCGTATTCCTGCCATGTAGTCAGTGTGAGGAAGAGCGAAACGCTGGTCCGGTCGCAGAGTCCTCGCGGACTCTTTGGCGCCCTCATCGGCGCGCTCATTCCCCGCAATTCCTACATGTCCAGGAACCCAGCAGAAGATAATCTCGACATCTGCCCGGCTCGCCAAAACCGTGGCGTCACGGATTTCGCGAACCAGGGGATGCGGAGATTCCAATGCCCCGAGAGCACTCAGGGCGCTTTGTGAGTCGCTATAAATCACAATCCGGTCTCCGAACCGGGCACGTCGCGTAATCTCCCGTACCGAGTGGTGTATTGCCACCAGCTCGGCCGTGAAGACAGACGCAGCGCCTGGTAGAGCCCCGCTGACTTCAAACAGAGGGGATACGGCGTGGAAGCCGACCCCCTCTTGGGACTTGGAGCCATCCGTATACACTGGCACGGTACCAGCGTGACACGATGTGTGCTCCAAAAAGGTCGAACGCAATACTCCCGGCGCAGTACAAGCTTTGGGAGCAGAGGCGTGGCGACAAATAGCCAAATGTGGTACCCTCCAGGGTGGCGTCCTGGGCAGAACCAGGGGCGCCACCGGCCCGAGAGCTATATCTACCTCTCGAAGGAGTTTCCTGGCCCTAAACCCAAAGGGCTTAGGGTATGACTGGCGTCTCTCGGCGGCATAGGCACCATCGAGATCAGCTGCGGATGCAGTGAGAGCTGTTGGCGACTGAGGGAGGCGCCGGGCTCGCGCGTACAGGCGAGTGATGCACTGCACGCGGCGCAGAGCGAGTGGCATCTCCCCAGCATCGACCAACAGGCTCTCAATGGGGAGAGTGCGGAAGGCACCGGTCGCAAGGCGAAGGCCGGTGTGGTGGATCGAATCCACCTTCCGCAATAAACGCTCGGCTGCGGATGCATAAAACTCGCATCCGTAGTCGAGCTTCGAACGAACAAAGGATCGATAAAAAAGTAAGGCGGTAGCCCTATCAGCGCCCCAAGCGCTGAACGTCACGGAACGGAGAATGTCCATGGCGCGGGTACAAGAGACCCTAAGGCTGCGAATGTGAGCCTCCCAGGTGAGGCGTCGGTCGAATACAAGACCAAGGAAACGGTGCGACTCAACCACATCCAGGCGCACCCCATTAAGAAACAAATCTGGGTCGGGGTGAAGCCGTGGGTGGCGGCAGAAGTGCACCACCTTAGTCTTGGCCAAAGAAAACCGAAACCTGTGCGCTTCGGCATAGCGAGAGACGCGGTTCAATGCCTGTTGGAGTCGGCGCTCCAGAGTTGGCATCTGGGCCGCGCCAAAAGAGATCGAAAGGTCGTCCACGTAGAGCGTAGCGAGAACATCTTCCGGCAGCACCGAGGTGATGCCGTTGATGCTCAGGGCAAAGAGTGTGACACTGAGGACACTTCCCTGCGGGACACCCTCTTCCTGCTCCTTTGGGCCGGAGAGGGCTCCCCCCACCCGTACGCGGAATCGACGATCTCGCAAAAATTCAGATATAAACATTGGGAGGCGTCCCCTCGCCCACATCGTGTGGAGAGTCTCCATGATACCGCATCGCCATGCGGTATCATAGGCCTTCTCCAGATCAAAAAACACCGTGGCGTAGTGCTGTCTACGAAGGAAAGCCTCGCAGACGGCATTTTCCAGTCGGAGCAGAGCATCCGACGTGGAGTGGAACTTACGGAAGCCGCACTGTGCAGAAGACAGATGGCCTCCGCTGTCCAGGAAATAGGCTAATCTAACATTTACCAATTTCTCCATCAACTTGCACACGCAAGAGGTTAGAGAGATTGGGCGGAAACCGGTCGGAGTAGAGTGATCTCTCCCCGGCTTGCGAAAGGCGAGCACAGTAGCGATTCGCCAGGAGTCTGGGAGAAGACCTTCCACCCAGATCCTGTTGAACAAATCTAACAGAAAGGCCATGCCTCGCTCACCCAGGTGTCGAAGCATGGCGTACGGGACATCGTCCGGACCATGGGCGGTGTCCGCGCACGAAGCGAGAGCGGAGCGCAACTCACTCACAGTAAACTTGTCGTTGAAGGGTTCTCCGCCTCTGGAGGTAAAGTCCAGCCGGCGGCCTTCCGCGACATCACGACGTGCATTGAATGCTGGCGGAGCAGCATCACGGCTAGAGAATGCGGAAAAAGCGGTCGCTAAGGATTCCGCCACGGACGCGGGGTCCGAGATTGCGGTCCCATTCTCCTGGAGAACGGGAGGGGGGTCCTGCGAGAACTTGCCCCGAATCCTTTTGACTCGCTTCCACACCTCAGGTAAAGGGGTCTTCCCGTTAAGTGAAGACACGTATGCCCGCCAAGAAGAGCGGCGGGCGTGCTTCGAAATATACCGGAACCTAGCCCTAGCCCGACGAAATTCAGCGACAGTGAAATCGTTCGGGCGGCGCTTATAGCGCATGTAGGCATAACGCTTCTGTTTGATGGCCGTCTCACACTCGGCCGACCACCATGGGAGTGGTCGGCGTGCAAAACGGCCAGACGTCCTAGGAATAGTAGTCAGGCCCACGGCGATGAGGTTGCCGGAGAAGAACTCAACGGCATCATCTACCGACCTAAACTCCTCGACTGAGATAGAGAATTCAGTCATTTCCTGAAATGCAGGCCACCGCGCCCGCGCCAAGCACCACCGAGGTGGTCTCTCAGGCGGCAGTTGCCCTGAAAATGATATTTGAATGGGAAAGTGATCACTACCATGGAGGTCATCGACCACCCCCCAATCAAAATCAGGCTGTGCATCCGAAGAGCACAAAGATAGGTCAAGGCAAGAAAATGAAGCGGTTCTCGGACAGTGATGCGTAAACTCATCCACGTTTAGGACACCCATCTCAAGCTCTTCGATCAGATCGGAAAGGACTTGTCCCCTGGGATTTATGGAGTAATCTCCCCAGAGAGGATGCCTGCCGTTCAGATCTCCAAGCAAGAGATAGGGCCTCGGCAACCGTGCAACGACGCGGCGCAAGTCCCCCGCGTCGAAGTCAGCTGACGGTGGAATGTACGCAGAAATGATAGTATACCTCCTATCCAGGTGCAGCTGCACAGCCACTGCCTGAAAGGAGGTATCTAAAGAGAAAGGAAGAACGGAGACATCATGCCGGGTGTAAACTGCGCATCCCCCAGCCCGGCCATCCCGAGGTGGTGGGGTCGCAAGACCCTTATACCCCGGGAGGGCAGGGAGGGGGCACGCACCTAGCATGGTCTCCTGCAAAAAAATAGCTAACGGGGAACGGGACGAGACGAGCCTCCGCAGCTCCTCCCAGTTGGCCCGGAGTCCACGGCAATTCCATTGAAGGAATATGCCCTCTAGGCCTAGCTCGGAGGAGACGCGGGGGCCCTCCTCGAATTGAAGACCCTCACGGGAATGGCCGTACGCTTCCCGGGGGCAGAACCCCGGGCGCTGTTGGCCGGACAAAGCGCTGAAGGCGCTGTCGCCTTCGAGGACTTATTGGGGGAGGTTGGGCTCGCCATGCGAGTCTTTTCCTCCCTCCGCCTCGAAACCTTAGGCGGACGCTGCGGCTTCGGAGGCGGGGGGCCCTCTTTTCGAGGAACCACCGTCTCCGAGCCACTCGCTCCACCTCGGGACGTGGGCGAAGGAGCCGAAGCTCCTTTGTTGCTGTCCTCCTTTCGGGGGACAGCTTTAGGAACCCCGGAAGATGGCCTAGCGACCATCTTCAGGGGTGTTGCCTCCTGTGAGTCTAACGACTCGGTGGAGGCGCGTGGCCGTTTCGCCTTACGGGAAACGGTCACGCTGGGGGAAGAGGGGGGAGCCCTGGTTTTAGCCGGGGCAGGGTATGAGCCCTTTTTGCCGCCAGCTTTACCAGGGGAGCGCCCGGGTTGGGTAGAGCCCGCAAAGGGCTCCGAAATGGCGCGGAAACAACCGTGCTCGTTGGCCTGGATGGGCCGGGAGCAGAGGGTGCCTTCCTAACTATTGAGGCATATGACGTCCCAGGCAGAGCCGGGCGCGCCAGGACCAGGTCCTTTGCCTCGCGGAATGAGAGTCGATCCTGGGCCTGAACGGCCAGGATTTCTTTCTCAAGGAGATATGCACCACATTGCTTCGAAGAAGCAGGGTGCGGCTCTCCGCGATTGACACACTTGGCCACACACGATTTGGACTTATCGTGTGCGACCTTGGAGCAATTTACACAGACTTCGGGTGACCCCGACTTTGCACGTCTACATGAGCGATTCGTATGGCCGAAGCGGTGACAGTAATAGCACCGCCGCGGCAGTGGCACGAATGCCTTCACGCGGTAGCGGTACCAACCGGCACGCACCGACTCAGGGAGCTTGTCACAGTCGAACGTGACGAAGAGTGTAGGGGTGGGTCTCGAGGCCCCTCCCTGTTTTCTCATCACACGTTCCACCTTGACCGCCCCATGGTCGGCCAGCTCTAAGGTGATGTCTTCAATGGAGTAGTCAACGAGTTCCCTCGCATAAACTACTCCTTTCACAAAGTTCATGGTAGAGTGCGGCGTCACACTCACCGAGGTGCCATGAAGTGTGCGAAGAGCACTAATCCTGGTCGCCTCGGCGGGATTCGCCGCATTCGCCAGAAGGCTCCCGTCCGAGAAACGGGTTACCTTCGGCTCTCTACCAATTGCACTAGCTAATCCTCTCCGCTGATGGATCATGTTGCCCTTGGACAACATGGTGCCATCAGTGGAGCGAATAACGAGGAAGCGTTTGAAGCCAGCGGGCTCGAAAACGCCAGGTAACCTCTGAATCAGGGGCCCCGATGTCATCGAGGCTCCGCCCTGTGCACTCTTGGTAGTAGTCTTCTTTGTCAGGGGCTCCGCAACCGGGGGGGCAGATGTGCCGATCTTGGCTTGGTCGCTTGCCAGAGTGGCAGCAGACCCATCCGTCCCCGCATCCCCCGCGGATGGAGAGGAGCCCCGAGTCTTTTTGGTCTTTTTAGTCTTTTTCTTTTTCGGAGAGGAGGGCGGGGAATGAACCCGCTTTTCACCTCCGCCGGCAGAAGTCCCCAGGCCAGATGGACCAGCCTCAGCCAGGTCCCTCTCCGAAATGGAGAAGGTCCTGGTTGTCGTAGGGGCACCTGTCGGAGGAGATCCCTCCCCTCCTTCTACTGCCTCGGAGCCCTCAGCCATTTGAGGAGGACCTTGCATAGGGGCGGATTCGGGTTCGGTGCTTGGCGCCGAGCCCGAATTCCCCCCCCATGGAAGGCCCTACCGTCTGGGGCTGGGTCTCCTCAAGGACCATGTCTATCACAGGAGGGGCCTCCAATTGGCCATCCCCTCTCAGGACATCGCAGGTCCCCTTGGCAGTGTCGCCAGTCTTGTATGGGCAGGCACAGGCCTTGACCCCGGCAAGGTTTAAAATTCTTGCCAGCAGGTCTTTTGAGGGAAGCGACCGAAGGGGCCTGGCTTCCCTCTCCCCCCTAAGGGGGTTTGCCCTACCGAGCCGCTTTGATGGGGAGCGGCTGGCTAAGGGCTGCCTGCTGGCTTTCTTGGCAGTCCCCTTGAAAAGAAAAGATGGGACTGCCGCTGGGAAAAGGGAGGTGCCCGAAAGCACCTCCAGAGAAGGGGGTGAGGGGGAGTCCCCTGCACCCGTAGGCGAAGGAGATGAGTAAGCCTCCTCTCCGGTTAGAGAAATATGGAGGGTCCCCTGTGCAAGCACAGGGGGGGGGACCTCCATTTTTTCGGTGGAGCTGCCCAAGGGCGGCTCCGTCGATGAGCAAGGGGGAGTTAAAGGGGTTTGGGTTTTTTTTGGTTGTTCATCTATGGGCATGGTGACCCTATTTTTGCCACGGGACGCAATAGCTCATCACCCCTCGCAGTAGCCCGCACTGCGAGAGGTGCTTACAAGCCCAGCAGAGCCAGGCGCCGCCATTCGGGACCACCCCTCCCGCCTGGTGGCCTGGCAGTCCATCGGCATGGCGGCTCCACCTTGGACACGGCGTAAAAAAGATAGATTTTGAAGAGGAGAGGAAAAGGGATGTGAGGAAGGTATGAGTGGGGATGAAGCAGGTTGTTAAAAAACCCCCATCCCGAACCGGAGCTCAGGGGTTAGGGAACAATGTCCCCTCCCCCCCCAGCCCCGATCCGGGGTGGTTGGCTTGAGAAGAAGGTCAGCATCTACCCTGTGAAATTAGAGGCTGACCAGAGAAAGTTGTGGGAGAGGTTGTATGAAAAGCGACGAGGTAGGGAAGAAATCGGGCTATCTGAAGGAAGGAAGAGAGGCTAAGCTGGGGCCGGACGGAGCGCTGGATCCCGTCAGCACGGCGGCCAGGATGGCAAATCGCCGCGCCCCTTACGGGGAAGTCTGGGTCTGGGTGGAGCCGTGGATGGCGGCAGAAGTGCACCACCTTAGTCTTGGCCATGGAAAACCGAAGGATGTGCGCTTCTGCATAGCGAGAGACGCGGTTCAATGCCTGTTGGAGTCTATACTCCAGAGTTGGCATCTGGTCCGCACCAAGAGAGATCGAAAAGTCGTTTATTCAGAGCGTAGCGAGAACATCTTCCGGCAGCACCGAGGTGATGCCGTTGATGCTCAGGGCAAAGAGTGTGACACTGACACTTGCCTGCGGGAATCCCTATTCCTGCTTCTTTGGGCAGGAGAGGGCTCCCTCCACCCGTAGGCGGAATCGACGGTCTCGCAAAAATTCAGATATAAAGTTGGGTAGCGACCACTCGCTCCCATCATGCGGCGAGTCTCTATGATACCGTATCGCCATGCGCTATTATAGGTCTTCTCCAGGTCGAAAAACACCGTAGCGTAGTTCTCTCTAAGAAGGAAGGCCTCGCAGACGGCATTTTACAGTCGGAGCAGAGCATCCGACGTGGAGTGAAAGTTGAGGAAGCCGCACTGTGCACAAGACAGATGGCTTCCGCTGTCCAGAAAAAAAGCTAACTAACATTTACCAATTTCTCCATCAATTTGCACACGCAGGAGGTTAGAGAGATTGGGCAGAAACAGGTCGCGGGTAGAGTGATCTCTCCCCGGTTAGCGAAAAGCGCGCACAGTAGAGATTCCCCAGGAATCTGGGAGGATACCCTCTACCCAGATCCTGTTGAACAAATATAACAGAAAGGGCATGCCTCACTCACCCAGGTGTCGAAGAATGGAGTATGTGACATCCTCTGGACCAGGGGCAGTTTCCGCGCACGAAGAGAAGAGAGAGCGGAACGTAACTCACTCAATGTAAACCTGTCGTTGAAGGGTTCTCCGCCTCTGGAAGTAAAGTCCAGTTGGCGGCCTTGCGTGACATCACGACGCGCATATGCTGGCGGAGCAGCATCCCGTCAAGAGAATGCGGAGAAAGCGGTCGCCAAGGATTCCGCCACGGACGCGGGTTCCGAGATTGTGGTTCCATTCCCATGGAGAACAGGAGGAGGGGGGGCTCCTGCGAGAAACTTGCATCGAATCCTTTTGACTCGCTTCCACACTTCTGCTAGAGGGATCCTCCCGTTAGATGGAGACACGTATACCGCCAAGAAGAGCGGCGGCGTGCTTCAAAATATACCAGAACCTAGCCCTAACCTGACGAAATTCCCCGAAGTGAAGTTATTCCGGCTGCCCCTTTATAGGAATAGTAGTTAGGCCCACGGCGATGAGGTTGCCGGAGAAGAACTCAACGGTCTCATCTACCGACCTAAACTCATCAACTGGGATAGACAAATCTGCCATTTCTTGAAATGCGGGACACCACATCCGCGCCAAACACTACCAGGGCGGGCTTTCGGGACGCAGAGGCTCCGAAATTATATTTGAATGGAAAAGCGATCACTACCATGAAAATCATCAACCACGCCTCACCCAAAATCAGCTGTGCATCCGGAGAGCACAACAATAAGTCGAGGCAGGAAAATGAAGCGGTTCTCGGGCAGTGATGAGTGTAAACTTATTCAATTTACAACACCTATCTCCAGCTCATCGATCAAGTAGTCTCGCTGTCTCCCATTCAAGTCCCCGAGGAAGAGAGAGGGCCTGGGCAACAGTGCCATCGGGCGGAAGTCCCCTGCGCCAAAGTGGGCTGAGAGTGGAATGTACGCAGAAATAACAGTATACCTCCTATCTAGGTGCAGCTGCGCAGCTACTGCCTGAAAGGAGGTATCTAGAGCAAGGAGAAGAACAGAGACATCATGCCGGGTGTATATTGCCCATCCTGCTGCCCGGGCCCGATCCCGTGGTGGTGGGGTCGTAAAACTCATACTCCGGGAGGATGGGCATGGGGTACGCGACCATGTTCTCCTGCAAAAAGATGCGGGAAACGGGAGGAGATGAGCCTCCGCAGCTCGTATCTCAATGCAAAATATTGTTCGAAGGCTTGCTTGTATCTCAGAATACTCGTATGTCGAGGTATTACTGTACTAATAAAGGATTTAAGGTTGTTGTTTTTTATTGAATTAGTTTTCTATTTAGTTGTTTTTGTGTGAAATCGCTAAGTGCATGGAATTGCTGTCTGAGCATGAATCTGTGGGTGTTTGCAATGTTTGTGGTGTGGGAAAGCTTTGAATTGGAAGCTGAAAGACAGGAAGCAGAGGGTGGGACTAAATGGGATGAGGTCATGGTGGAAGGATATTATCAGTGACACACCTCAAGGATCAGTTCTAGGACCATTAATATTTATAGTTTATATAAATGATCTGGTGGATGGTGTAAATTGCAGTGTCAATTTTTGCTGATGAGACAAAATTAGCAGCTGTAAATGAAGTTATTAAGTTGGACACAAAAGTGGCAGATGAAGTTTAACATTAAAAAACGTATGTTATTAACATGGGAAGAGATAATAGAGAATTTAGCTATGAAATGGATGGGCATTGGCTGAATGCAATAGAGAATGAGAAGGATTTAAAAGAAGTAGTAGTAGATACGAGGGGCGATCAATAAGTTTTGCGAATCGGTAGGGCAAAACAGAGGAAGGGGGATGGCTGTTTGTAGGGGTGTTAGGACAAGTTATGACAAGTCAGGACCTGCAGCCGCACGCTCCTGCCTCGTCTATTTAAGAAGCAGTAGCTGATCGCAGATCATCAGTCACAAATTTTTCAACAATGGAAAAGGTTGAGCACCGCGGTGATCAAATTTTTTATCAAGGAAGGTAAGAATGCACCAACACCGCCCCTTCCTATGCAACCATTGCTCGCTGGAATAGGGAGTTCCGCCATAGTCGTGAGTCCCTTGAAGATGACCCCCGTCCAGGACACCCGTCAGACGTGACCAACGAGGACAATGTGGCCCGTGTGGAGAGGATCATCCTCGAAAATCGCCGGGTGAAGGTCGAAGAAATCGAGCGAGAACTTGGAAAATCACATAGAAGTGTTATCAACATCATCCACGACAATTTGGCCATGACCAAGGTTTCTGCCCGTTGGGTCCCTAGAAACCTCACGCCCCATGATCCACTTCAACGTCGTCAAAGTCCACAAGGCCAGAGTTGCACAAGCTGCCCTGCGCGAGTGCGGAGACAATAAGCAGTCCAAATTTAAATGTTTTCAAACACAAGTTAGATGAGTATATGGAGGGGGGGGGGTCTATTCTGGACTCATTCTTATGGATGCAGTTTTTTTTATTATTATCATGGTTTTAAGTTGTATTGGGGCAAATTACATATTGTAATATCAATTTGCATATATATTATTGATAATGTATATAGCATGATTTAGTTTTGACAAGCTATGAATGATGGTGATGCCTTTTTAAGCAGTTCAGATTCAATCTTATGGATGCAGTTTATGGGGGAGGTGTTAACTCAGATATGACCTATGATAGACCCTTGTGGCTTTTGTCATTCATTGAATTATGTTGTTGTCTTCTGTAATAGAAAAATAAGGAAACTAACAGAAGCTCACTCAATTTTACCCATAAAATGATCTAGTAGAACAAAAAAAAGAAGAATAATATCATACATACCTTAAAAGCTTTGTTCCACTTTTTAATGGTGTCCTCATCAAGAGGCTTTGCATTCCATGACCTCTGATTACGGAGAAACATGGCAAATGAGTCTGCATTACTTTTCATTCCATTTTCAAAGCACATCCAAATTCCTCCTATAAATAAAATTTTACCATTATTAAATAGATAATAAAGACAATATGGCCCTGACTTATCTGGGTGGAAACACCAAATCCTAGATGAGCAAAGTTAAACAACATTAGGTATGGTTAATCATTGGATTGGGGCTTGATCCAAGTAGAGTCAGAACTACAGTGCCTGCCATATGCAATAGCAACCAATAGTAGAGATCCCAAATCAAATGGTAGTTCTAAATGAGAGCAGCATTGTGGTGAAATTCTATCTTCTCACACTTTTTCCTTTCAAGGGATCAAAGTGAAGAGAAAAATGATGACCTAACTCACTACTTTTATTAACGGAATGTATAATAAAAATTTACAGCAGAAATTTAAAAATCTCATCAATTATGTACAATTAAATTTTACAGCAAAATTGAAAATATGTCATCAATTTGGTTATAATAGATGTACAAAAAAAAATAATACAAGCAACTTGATACTACTTTCTTAACATGTTAATGAATGTTTCTTATAACTGATCCTCCTTTCACTCTACTCTCATACAAATCACACAACCACTTTTACATGATGAATGCAGCAGAAACAAAAATGTTACAAAATTCTTCCAGGCATGGCAATAGAGGGAGACCAGTGCGGTGGATTGAGTACACATTCCTCAATATACTACGCTCAGCGGTGGATGCATAAAATTTACATCCGTAGTCAAGCTTAAAAATAAACAAAGGATCGATACTGAAGAAAGATAGTAGCCTAATCTGCACCCAAAGTGCTGAACACCATGTATTAAAGAATGCTTAAGGCTGCAAACATGAGTGTCGCAGGCGAGGCGTCAGTCGAAACCAAGACCAAGGAAACAGTGCAAATCAACCAACTTCCAGGTGAACACCATTTAGGCACAATTCCGGGTTGGGATGGAGCCATGGATGATGGCAGAAGTACACCACCTTAGTCTTGGCCAAGGAAAACTGAAACTTGTGAACTTCGGCATATCAAAAGATGCGGTTCAATGCCTGTCGGAGTTGATGCTCCTGAGTTGGCATCTGGGCCACACCAAAAGGGATCAAAAGGTCCTTCACATAGAGCAAGGAAAAGAGAGTGACAATGAGGATTCTTCCCTGATAGACACCCACTTCCTGCTCAAATGGGCTAGACAGGGCTCCCCCCACCTGTAGAAACTCAGAAATAAGGATTGGTAGGCATCTCCTAACCCCCATCGAGTAGAGTGTCCATAATAGTGTATTGCCATGCAGTATCATAGGCTTTCTCCAGATTGAAAAACACCGTGGCATAGTGGTGTCTATGAAGGAAGGCCTGGCAGACTGCATTCTTCAGTCAGAGCAAAGCATCTGACATGGAGTGGAACATGCAGAATTTGCACTGTGCAAAAGAGAAGGGCCTCCACTGTCCAAGAAAAAGGTTAATCTAACATGAAAGCAATTTCTCCATCAACTTGAAAGAGGTTAGAGAGATTGGGCAGAAACCAGCTGGGGTAGAGTGATCTCTCTCCAGTTTGTAAAAAGCGAGCACAACAGCCATTCACCAGGAGTCTGAGAGGATACCCTCGGTCCAGATCCTGTTGAGCAAATCTGACAGAAAGGCCTTGCCTTGCTCACCTAGTTTTTGAAGCATGGCATACGGGACATCATACTCACCAAGGGTGGTGTCTGCAAACCAAACAAGAGCATAACGCAACTCATTCAATGTAAACCTGTCATTGAAGGGTTCTTCGCTTCCGAGGAAGAGAGGCAGGGGTGAATCGAAACATACTGAAACCTAGCCCTGGCTTGATGAAATTTACCTACAGTGAAATTGTTCAGGCGGAGCTTATAACAAATGTAGGGTTTAAGAACCGTCTGACACTCGGCTGACTATCACAGAAGCAGTCGGCATGGAAAGTGATCAGACGTTCTAGGAATATAGATTAGGCGAGGGTATTACCGGAGAACTTAACGGTCTCATCTAGCGACCTAACTCCTCAACTGGGACAGAGAAATCAGTCATTTCCTGAAATGCAGACCACTATGTTCGTGCTAAGCACCACCAGGAGGTTCTTTCAGGCGGCAGTGGTCCAGTGATTACTACCATGGAGGTCATCACCCCCCTCCCCCCCAAAAAAATCAGGCTATATCCGGAAAGCACAATGATAGATCGAGGCAGGAAAATGACGCGGTTCACAGGCAGTGATGCGCAAACTCATCCACATTTAGGACACTTATCTCCAGCTCATCAATCAGCTCAGCGAGGACTTGACCCCGAGTATTAATTGAGTAGTCTTCCCAGAATGGGTGTCTACCGTTCAGATCTCCGAGCATGGGAACGGGCCTCGGCAACCCTGCCAAGACACGGCGGAAGTCCTCCGCGTCGAAGTCGGCTGACTGTGAAATGTACGCGGAAATAACAGTATACCTAATCAGGTACAGCTGCACAGCTACTGCATGAAATGAGGTATCTAAAGCAATGAGAAGAACGGAGGCATCATGCCGGGTGTAAATCGCGCATCCTCCTGCCCGGCCCCCATCCCGCTTTGGTTGAGTCGCAAAACCCTTATACCCGGGGAGGGTGGGCAGGGGGCACGCGCCACGCTTGGTCTCCTGCAAAAAGATAGCTAACGGGGAAGGGGAAGAGAAGAGTCTCCGCAGCTCCTCCTAGTTTGTTCGGAGTCGGCGGCAATTCCATTGAAGGAATATGCAATCCAGGCCTAGCTCGGAGGGGATGTGGGGGCTCTCTTTGAAGAGTAGACCCACACGGGAATGGCCGTACGCTTCCCGGAGGCAGAACACCAGTCGCTGTTGGCCGGACAATGCACTGAAGGCGCTGTCGCCTTAGAGGACTCATCGGGGGAGGTTGGGCTCGCCATGGGAGGCTTTTCCTCCCTCCGCCTCGAAAGCTTAGGCAGGTGGGGCGGCTTCGGAGGCGAGAGTTCCTCTTTTGGAGGATACACCGTCTCCGAGCCACCTGGCCTACCACTGGGTCTGGACGAAGAAGCCTAAGCTCGTTTAGTGCTGTCCTCCTTTCAGGGGGGGCAGCTTTAGGTACCGTGGAAGATAACCTCATGACCAACTTCAGGGATGTTGCCTCCTGTGAGTCTAACAACTCAGTCGAGGCGCGTGGCCGTTTCGTCTTACAGGAAACAGTCACACTGGGGGAGGGAGGGGGAACACTGGTTTAGCCATGGGTGAGTGTGAGCCATTTATGCCGCCATCTATACCAGGGGAGCGCCCAGGGTGGGTAGAACTCGCAGAAGGGTTCCGAATGGGTGAGGAAACCACAGTGCTCGTAGGCCTGGAGGGGTCAGGAGCAAAGGGTATCTTTCTTAACATTGAGGCATAAGACGTTCCAGGCAGAGCCGTGCGCGCCAACCCAAGTGAGAGACGATCCTGGGCTTGAACGGCTAGAATTTCCTTCTCAAGGAGATATGCACCATATTGCTTCAAAGAAGTGGGGCCCGGCTCTCAGCAATTGACACACTTGGCCACACACGATTTGGACTTATCATGTGCGGCCTCAGAGGAACTTACATAAAATTTGGGTAACCACAACTTTGCGCATCTACAGTGGCGGCAACAAAAAAGGTGACATTGAATATTGGCAATAGAAATCGATACATAAAATCGCTTTCACGATTTTACTTGCCAACAAGCCAATGAAAAGGGGCGGGGCTTATGCCACGAGTGGATGACTCTCCTGAGCTAAGACAACAGAACTGCGCTTTATTGGAACTCACTGTCTCGTTTGAGCTCGTACAGTGAGGTTTTGGTGTGCAACGCTCCAGCGTGCTGATTTCCTGCATTCGTGCCTACATTTGACGTGCTATAACTTCTGTGCAAGTGGATACAATGGGGCGGAAAAAGCTTTCTATGACAGAGAAAAGCCGTGCCTTGACCCTATTAGAGCAGGGAAAGTCTTTTATTGATGTAGCAGCAGATTTAGGAACCTCAAGAAATACGATTTATCGCCTAAAACGGGCAGCTGAGTTATTGCCACCAGGTACCATACCAAAGAGGAAGGAGGGCACTGGTGCAGCTAGGAAGACATCTCCAAGGACTGATAATATCCTAAGGCGTGAAGTGATGTCAGACCCTTCTGTAACCTCCGCTTCAATCAAGAAAAAACACCCAGACCTTCTCCAGAACGTCGCCCTCAGGACCATCCGTCATCGCTTACAGAAGGACTTAGGCCTACCGGCTCGCCGCGCTGCCAAGAAGCCACTTCTTACCAAGGCTATGAAGATGAAAAGGCTCAATATTTGCAAGACCTATAAACATTGGACAGCTGCCCATTGGAAGAGGGTGATGTTCAGTGATGAGAGCACCTTTAGGCTGGTCAGAGGAGAGTCAAAGATCGTGCGTCGTCCCAGCAATGTGTCTCGGTATGACCCAAAATATACCGTGAAAACTGTGAAGCACCCTGATAGTGTGATGGTGTGGGGTGCCTTTAGTGGAAACAAGGGCAGAGGAGGTCTGTACTTCCTTCCCAAGAATGTAACCATGAGGGGGACTAACTATCTCGAAGTTTTGAAGCAGCACATGCTGCCATTTTGGGAAATTCATCGGTGTGAATTTTTCATGCATGATGGTGCCCCTGCTCACAGGTCCCAGTTAGTAAAAAGGTTCTTCAATGATAATAATATTAGTGTTTTGGAGTGGCCTGGTAATTCCCCGGACCTAAATCCTATTGAGAATGCTTGGAATCTGATGAAATCCAAAGTTCAAGAGACAGCATCCGGCAGCATCAAGGACCTGATAGAATCACTGAAGAAGATCTGGGTTACGATCGACCCCACCTACTTCGCAAACCTCGCTGAATCAATGCCCAATCGACTCAGAATGGTCATCAAGTGCAAGGGCAACATGACCAAGTATTAACTTTCATGAAATATTCATAATAAAATATGTAAGTTACATTTTTCTGTTTCATTTTCCCCGAATTGTCACATGTCACTTTTTTTGTTGCCGCCACTGTACAAGAGCGATTAGTATGGCCAAAGCAGTGACAGTAGTAGCACCTCCGAGGAAGGGGAACGAATGCCTTCACGCGATAGCGATACCAACCGACATGCACCGACTCAGGGAGCTTGTCACAGTCGAATGTGAGAAAGGGTGTAGGGGTGGGTCTCTAGGCCCCTCCCTGTTTTCTCATCACACATTCAACCTTGACAACAGCTCTAAGGTGATGTCATCTATGGAGTAGTCCACAAGTTCCCTCACATAAACTACACTTTCACAAAGTTCATGGTAGAGTGTGGCATCAAACTCACCAGCATGCCATCAAGTGTCCAAACGTCACTAATCATGGCTGCCTCTGAGGGATTCAACACATTCGCCAGAATGCTCTTGTCCGAGAAATGAGTCACCTTCAGCTCTCCTCTGAACGATCATGTTGCCCTTAGCCAACATGCTGCCATCAGTGGAGTGAATAAAGAGTAAGCGTTTGAAGCCAGCAGGCTTGGAAACACCAGATTACCTCTGAATGAGGGGCCCTGGCATAATCGATGCTCTGCTCTGCACACTTTTGGTCTTAGTCTGGGACTTCCCTAATTTACACTCAGGCCGGGATGATATTCAGCTGCTCCAGGTACCAAGTGTAACAGGCTGCACAGAGTACCCCTCTGTGGGGACTACTAAAGAATGTATGGAGGCCCAAAAGTATTGTGTTCATAGAATAAATTGCAAGAACACCATCCATATAACCTAGGTGGGGTCATTTTTTTTTTTGCAATGATTTTTAAAGCGAAGTACCAATGAAGATGTATCCCCTAAAAAGTTTGAAAGTTAGAGGAAATGAAAATATGTAGGAAAAAAAATGGCCACATATTTTCCTGCAGATAGGTTATGGTGAGATTGCTTTTTGGAGAGTCAAGAAAACCCTGTTTCCCAAACTATATTCCTAGTTTTTTGTAGGTGATAAACTCTGGCCACTCAAGTGACTATAAGTTTCCTCATCTCACTTTTTTTTGTTGATTATCTCTATTTTTGTTCACCCCTTCCCTTAATATATTAAAAAGAAATGTAGTTTTTAATAATCACATTTTTATCTTGGTATTAATGTCAGCAAAATTATTTTCAAGCTCTAGGTTTATAGCTCTTAATTGCAGCAGAAACCCTGCTTACTTGTTATATGCTGGCCTGGGTATATTTTATATGCATAAAAACTAGATGTAATTTCTAAGCACAGATTTTCCTGCAAGCATTTTTTTGTCCAGGAGGGGCACACAATCTTTCAGATCTCAGCACGGACATGGTTTGCCCATTAGGGTGGTTCAAAAATATATGCAAAAAGTTGAAATTAGTTGGAAATGTTCTCCACATGGCTAAAATTATGCTATAAGATGTTAAAAGAGCTGATGCAAAATATTGACTAAATTGGGGAATATTTAGAGGTCGCTATGTGTCTCCATTTTTATAAATTTCAGTCAAAATATTGGAACATTTTAATAGTAGGCATTTATTGGTTGTTACTTATATACTATCATATATTTGTCATTGATAACTCATTCCTTATGAATTATAATAATTCGCAAAAAAATCAAGATATTGCATTATCTGAAAAGTGGAATGATATTCACATACTCGGCATATGATGCAATAATAATTGTTGTTTCAGCTTGTTGATTTCTGAGCCCTTTGTAAAGTGATGATGCAATAATGCCCCCTCATTTCAAATGGTGATGCAATCGCACCATTTCCTATATAAGTCAGCGAGGCTTGATTAATTGTTCATTTGTAGTTTGAAGTTTAACAGTTGACGTAATACAAGTGAATACAAGTGAATACAAGTGCTGGTTTATGCAAATATATAATTATTTAAGTAAGTAATATACTTTGTTTATTCAGTGCATAGATAATTTGCAGTTTTTTATCAATATCAGACTTACTTAAAGAATATTAGAATTATATGTTAACACATTTTATATTCATATTTTAATTCACAATATATATATATATATATATATATATATATATTAATTAAGCATGACTGCTGTAATTTTTTACAAACACAGGAGCCTATTTATTTATGTCAAATGAAAGCTTATTCTTTAATGAATATTAAATATTTAGATATTTTAAAGTATAAAAAAAATCTTCTAAGTATAATTAAATGGAGGGGAACTGTGAGCTCACTCAGTTACAATAAATTTTTATTTCTCTTGTTTCAGATTATAGCTGGAAGTACTCGTTCATCTGTGTCAGTCTGGCTTTTAGGACATCCTACTAGTAAGCTTTCATATGCAAGACTACCAGCATGTGGTGATGTGCTTCATGTTGTTCAGTACCACCATCAAGTGGAGTCAATGACTTTGACACAAAGTTACCTCACTTGCAAAAAGGTCATAAAAGTATGGGAAAGAGCCCAAATTCCCACACAGCAAATAGACTCTTGCATTAGGAAACTCTCAAGGTTGTATGAAGAATACATTTCTTTGAAGAAGAACCACAAAACCGAACTGTACTCATGTAGAATGAATGAGTGTAGTTTCGAATCTACTCTTTCAAAACTTTTTGACATAGCCTCAAAAAATGCTTTAAATGTGGTAAAAAATGAAGAAGACTGCCAATTTCTGTTGATGCAAAGAGAGAACATTTTCTCATGCAGTATGTCGTGCCGTGATAAGATTACTTCAGCCAAGGAATCCCGCAAAAGATATTGACATGAGAAGGCTTTACAATACAAAGAAAAAGTATATACTTCTAAAAATCAAGCAGAGGCTGCTGCTCATGCAGATTTCGAGTCATCATCATCTGAAAGAGAAAGTTTAATTGCGGGAGACAAAGAGTTTTGTCCACCTTCTTCAACTAGAAAAAAGAATGTACAATGTAGTCCTTCAAATTAAAAAAATATCTTTACAACTTTAGGCGTGGCTGCTGTTCTTGATTGTGCAAATATTATGGATAGAAAAGCAATAATGGTTGCTGGATCAATAGCACAAGCCTTGGGTCAGGATATTGCAAGTATGACACTTTCCAGGAGTTCTATACAACGTTCCAGAAAGCAAGTAAGAGAGGCAATATACAATGAAGACAAAGCTTCATTGTCTGTTGAAGGACCGATCCTTCTTCACTGGGATGGAAAACTACTACCTGCTATTGATGGGGCAAAGGAAACAGTAGAATGAATGACAATAATAATTTCTGTAAATGGAATGGAAAAACTTCTTGGTGTGCCAAAAATAACACGAGCAACAGGAAAAGAACAGGCTATGGCAGGCATTTCATCAATTAATGACTGGAATCTTCGTGACGAAGTTCAAGGCCTTGTATTTGACACAACTGCATCATATACAGGCCTACAAAAAGGAGCCTGTACCATAATTGAGAAAGTATTAGGAAGGGAGCTTGTTTGGATTGCGTGCCATCATCATATTTTCAAAATTATGTTGTCATGTGCTTGCAATATTTTACTTGGGCCTACAAGTGGTCCAAAGAGGAGTCTCTTTGAAGGTTTTAAAGAACAATGGCCGTCACTTAAAAAGGAACTTTTTTAGAGGTGGATAGCAGTTTATTTGTCAATCCAGTAATGCATAATCTTCAAGGAGAAATGGTCCCATATTTTCAGGAAGCTTTGAAATCTCGTCAAGTGTGTGACGATTATGAAGAATTGCTGCGACTCAATCTCATATTTCTTGGGGGCATTGATAAGACAGAAGTTACATTAAGAGCCCCAGGAGTGACTCATCATGCACGCTAGATAGCTAAGGCTATATATGCCCTGAAAATATACTTGTTTAAGCATCAACTGAAACTAACAGAACGTGAAAAGGCCAATATTACAGAGTGCTCTCTTTTTATTGCTTTGGTCTACTCGCATTTTGGGAATGAAGCCCATTTTGGAATTAATGCTCCTTTAAATGACATTCTGCTTCTTAAAACTTTGCAAAAGTACCCAAATCAGACAATATCTAAAGAAGCAACCACAGCCCTTCAGACACCTTTGGTATCTTGGAGAACATCTTGTTGGTCTTGGATTTTTCAATCATAGAATTAATGCTGAGACCAAACAGAAGATGGTCTCCAATCTCCAACGTAATGAAAACACCAAAGTTATTCGCCGATTGAATCTTACAAAAAACATGGAGGATTTGGACTTGCATGAACTGGCAACTCTAAAAACTAAGCTAATCTTCAGTCTCCTAATGAAAGATGGATACAAGTTTGCAGAGGATACATTCCTGAAGACTAACCCAAGTTCTTGGGAAGAGAATACGTGCTTTCAAGAATTTCAACGTTGAACGCTTAACTTAATGGTTGTTAACGATCCAGCAGAAAGAGGTATTGCACTTATCAAATTGTATAATGCATCTCTAACAAAAGATGAAGAACAGAAACAGTTGCTTCTCAGACTTGTGGTAAAACATCACAAAAATTTTCCCTCATGCTCAAAAGGATCAATGTTTAATCAGCAATTTTAGTTATAATTTGTGTCAAAAAGAAATCATTTGCCATTTAACTATTTTCTTTTCACTTTAATATAAATATTTTTTTAAAAATTGTCTCTCAACACCAAGATCTGTTTCAAATAAACTAGTATTTGCAAAGACTTCAAATCTACCCCAAAAATTAATTTACCAACAGACTAATAAGTTAAGATTCATATAGCGACCAGTAAATATTGTTCAATTTTGATGAAATTGAGTATGTGACCTACTGTTCAATGTAGTAATACAATCAGGCATGTGGAGATAAAAAACTAAAAAATAATTGGGGGGGAGGGACCACCTCCCAGCCATCCACATGTGGGTATGAGTCAAACATTTAGTAAACTAAGTAAACCAATGTTTAATTATGAGATTAATTTTTCTAACTTTCTGCAAAGCAATTTAGAAGGAAAAAGTTTCAATAAGATTGTCTTACCTGCTGCTGAAACATGACATCCCACATATTTTTTCCCAGTGAATGGCACAGGCTTGGGACCACATCCTAAGGAGTCATATTTGAGTGGTGGGATGACTGGATTGTCAACATTCTAGATAGGATAATAAATAATTATAAACAAACTCCATTACTAATTAGTGGTAACTAAATGAAATTATAATATTCATAGGCAATGAAGAATGACAAGAAACCATTCAAGGTATCCTATAAAATACTTTTACACCCAAAAATAATACCCAGCACTTTTATACCCACAAACTACTTATTTATGTTGCATCTGATTTCGGCACCATCTCATATGCTAGTCATCAAAGATTTCCACCAACTAGATGAGATTCTTCCAAAGTTCCAACATTCCACAGTAATGTGTTGAGCATTGTCTGGTTTCAGGTAGTAGGGCATGAAGATATGTGTCAGTCAGGCCAGTGCAGTTGTAGTGGTTTTAGTTTTTGGTAGTATGCCTCCCCTGACCCATGTAGATGCCTAATTCGATTCTTTTTTATAAGGGTGCATAGGGTGCATAGGGTGATGAAGGGAATGAGGGAGGAGATGATCTGGGTAGGGGACCCGATGGATTTCCATCATGTCCCACATTCATTTCTTCCTTTACCCAGGAGAATTTTCCAGCATATTTGTTAAAAATAAAAGACATTGTATAAGTGAAAAATTGTTAGTATTGTTAAATTTGACCAGTGTGAATAAAAGAAGAAATGGAACTGGTGAAGATGCCAGGTTAGGATTTTGTCTGCCTGTGTGTGTGTGTGTGTGTGTGTGTGTGTGTGTGTGTGTGTGTGTGTGTGTGTGTGTGTGTGCATAAGTGATTAGTGTGGATGTTTGTGAGTAGTTTGATTGCAAGTGATAGAAGACATCTCAAATTCCAACTCTTTAGGGCCCATGAAGTGCTGGAACATCCTTGGCAAACTGCCAAGGATGGCAGGTTCCTTAAGAGAGTGGGCGCCCCCTCCAATGAACACAAAAGCACTGGGATAGAACGGCCAAGAAGAAAAATTATGCATATCATTACAAGCACAGCAGTGCTCTATCATATTATGTGTGGCCACACAAAGATTGTATATCTTTTATTGTATTTCATTCTGGGTTTCCATCTTTACATTTCTAAAAATATAAATTAAAATTTGTATCATGAATAAAAATTCTAAAAGATGCCTTCATTCTTCCTTCGAACAACCAAGCAACCATCGTGTGACTGCAAGAAATCTAGAGCCTGCCACCATACAGTGTTAGTATGTGGTTGGTTTTGAATGGTAACTGAGCCTTGCCATGGTGAACAATGTGTGATATACAAGAGTTTCTTATGAGTCAATGTTTGATGGAATGATGTTTAAGACAGATTGGGGAAAATTTCTGTTTTGGGCATGATGGCAGCTGGTTAAAGGGTAGTGAAATTGTTTGGAATATCTGGGTAAAGTAAACTGGTGATCTTTCCATGAATTTGTTACCGGATGCTTAGAATAAAACTGTTTTCCAATCCAGCAGGAATATCAACGGATGAGGCATCAGAAGAATCATTTAAAGTCCGTTGGGGATGGTTTGATAATTTTAAAAAGAGGACTGGCATTCATTCCAGCATCAAGCATGGTGAGGGAGCAAGCTTGAATGTGAAGGTAGCTGAGGATTTTATTAAAAATTTCACCGAACTGATAGAAGCCAAAGGATACATCCCTTAACAAGTATTTAATTGTGACGAGACAGGGCTGTTTATTAAGGTCATCTCCGTCTGATCTTCAAGGTAAAGTACGCTTAATAAAACCAGATTATTTTCTTACATTCTCTCTTATTATGTTTTATTTTTTTCTTATGCATTATTTGTTATTTCAAAAGTACATTTTTCTTATTTAAAAACTTGCACTATAAAAAATTGGTGTGGTGGTTTGGGAGGGGGGGCGGGGCTGGAACTGATGAATGGCCTTTCCATTAATTTCAATGAGAGAAACTGCTTTGATATCTGAATAAATTAAATGATGAACTCAGTCACAGAACGAATTAAACTTGAAAGTCAAGGTATCAATGTATTTATTACATACATTCTTACAAGTGATTAATGCACTTTTATCAAATATAAACATCCAGTTCCTCTAGCAAAAGAAATTAGTGCAATTGGTAAGAGTATGAAAATAAAAAAAATTTAAATGTGAGAATTTCCCTACTAGCAAATATTGAAGCTTATTAAGTGCTCACACAGAACATTGCGTATATGTTGTTGTGGTTTATAATTGGGGGATTAAGGGAGAAAGCTTTGATTCTACACCCTGTGCTGTAGACCCCCATCAACGTTATTGCAATTAAATGGGACCCAATTAAAGTGAAGGGAGGTTGTGTGGGAATTTTATAGCAGCCCCCTGTCCTAGCACTCCATGCAACAACTAGGAAGTGAAAGTTCTATTGCAACTTAAACTCACATGGAATACATCCAAGTGAGGTGTCCCACTGCAGGATTGCATCCAGGTCTTGTTACACATCCACTTGGAAATGACTGACCACTCTTCAATTTTTTACCTCTTGTCTTACAGGGTGGCTAGAGTTTAAAAGACACAGCCTTGCCTCTGCTGGGCGCGATTGTATTAATATGTGAAACTGAGTTAAGTCTCAGCATGTCATAGGTTATATATCTCAACAATGACCAACTTTGTAAAAAATTTAAATGACCAGATAATAGTTATCGGGGAGTGAATTGGTAGAGGATTAGGATGGCGGATTGATGCTATCTAGTGCAGCCTACTTGGCCAGAGGGGTTAATGTGAAGGGTCAGGAGGATTGAATAGGAAAGGGGAAGACTGAGGAAAGGTCTAAAACAATGTTGAGAGGTCGGATAAGGTAACAGTGGGATTATGGCAGATTTAGGAGGGTAAAAGCAGCGGTCAGTGTTAAGGGAGGGAGAAAAGAGTATTTCTGCAAAAAGCTTAATCAATGCTCATGGAGGCACCACTCCAATTGTACCACCGACTGCCACAAATTCTCTGCCTAAAACAATGCTTTGTTCGCAGGGATTTTTTTCTTCTTTTTTTTCTTTTAGGAGCCCATCTGGTGACTGCCTACTTGGGCATAAGTTGCAGTACTCACGAGAGCCTAGTACTAGGCTTACATTAAAATAAAAATATGCATAAAACAAAAAACATCAATAATAAAAAAAAGGAAAGGGGCAACATGCACACTCCGACAGCAAAGGGGGAGGCCCGCGTCCCCCCAGCTCTGAAATGAGCAACCTAGAAAAAAACAACAAAAAAAGTTAAAATGAAGAAGTCATAAAGTCCACAAGTTAGTGCACACAAACCTATCCAAAGTACAAAGGACAAGTGGTAGCGACCCCGCTCTTCCCAGTACCAGGACAGGGTAGTGTGCGCAAAGGTCACACAGACTGGGACACTCAACAAGACTGTACCAAACAGTCTGGGGACAATGCAGTGGTCACAGTATGGTGCAGGCGAGCGCTCGAACAAATGTTAGTGCATCCCGGGAGTGTGTCCAATTCGGAGACGACAGAAAGCAACCTGAAGCCGTCGCGGGTTTGGGGGGGGGGGGGTAAGTCCATGGAAACAGTCACGGTGCAATGGCACGCAACTTTAGGTTCTCCATGTAATCGGTGTGAGGAAGAGCGAAACGATGGTCTGGTCGGCCAGTCCTCGCTGACTCTTTGGCGCCTTCATTCCCCGCAATTCCTACATATCCAGGAACCCAGCAGAAGATAATCTCGAAATTCGCCCGGCTCACCAAAACCATGGCGTCACGGATATCGCGAACCAGGGCATGCGGAGATTTCAATGCCCCGAGAGCACTCAGGGTGCCTTGTGAGTCGCTATAAATCAATCCAGTCTCCGAACCGGGCACGTCGCGTAATATCTCGTACCGAGCGGTGTATTGCAACCAGCTCGGCCGTGAAGACACGCAGAGCTCCGCTGACTTCAAACAGAGGGGATATGGCGTGGAAACCGAACCCCTCTTGGAACTTGGAGCCATCCGTATACACTGGCACGGTTCCAGCATGAAACAAGGTGTGCTCCAAAAAGGCCGAACGCAATACTCCCGGCACTGTAGAAGCTTTGGTAGCAGAGGCGTGGCGACAAATGGTCACTGGTGGTACCCTCCAGGGTGGCGTCCTGGGCAGAACCAGGAGCCCGAGAGCTATACCTAGCTCTCGAGATGGCCACCCGAAGGGCTTAGAGTATGACTGGCGTCTCTCGGCGGCATAAGCACCGTCAAGATCAGCTGCGAATGCAGTTTCGCGCATACAGACGAGTTATGCACTGTGCACGGCGCAAAGCGAGTGGCATCAGCACAGCATGAACAAGTAGGCTCTCAATGGGTAAAGTGCGGAAGGTACCGGTCGGCAAGCGAAGGACGGTGTGGTGGATCGAGTTCACCTTCCACAATACACGCTCAGCTGCGGATGCATAAAACTCGCCTCCGTAGTAAAGCTTTGAACGAGTAAAAACGTGGCAGTAGCACCATCAGCGCCCCGGGCGCTGAACGTTACGGAGCGAAGAATATCCATGGGGCGAGTACAAGAGACCTTAAGGATGCGAATATGATCCTCCCAGGTGAGACGTCGGTCAAATACAAGAGCAAGGAAACGGTGCAAGTCCTCCACTTCCAGGCGCACCCCATGTAGAAACAAGTTTGGGTCAGGGTGGAGCAGCGGACGGCGGCTGAAGTGCACCACCTTAGTGTTGGCCAAAGAAAACCGAAGTTTGTGCGCTTCGACATAGCGAGAGACGCGGTTTAATGCCTGTCGGAGTCGAAGCTCTAGAGTTGGCATCTGGGCCATTCCAAAAGAGATCGGAAATTCGTCCACATAGAGAGTAGCAAGAATATCTTCAGGCAGTACCGAGGTGATGCTGTTGATGCTCTGGGCAAAGAGTGTGACACTGAGGACACTTCCCTGCGGGCCATACTCTTCTTGCTCTATTGGGCCAGAGAGGGCTCCCCCACCCGTACTCGGAATCGCGGATCTCGCAAAAATTCAGATATAAAGATTGGTAGGCGTCCCCTCGACCCTATCGTGTGGAGTCTCTATGATACCGCATCACCAAGCGGTATCATAGGCCTTCTCAAGATTTAAAAAATAGCGTGGCGTAGTGCTGTCTACGAAGGAAGGCCTCGCAGATGACATTTTACAGTCAGAGCAGAGCATCCGACAGTGGAATGGAACTTGCAGAAGCCGCACTCTGCACAAGTCAGATGGCCTCCGCTGTCTAGAAAAAAGGCTAATCTAACATTTACCAATTTCTCCATCAACTTGCACATGCAGGAGGTTAGAGAGATTGGGCGGAAACTGGTCGGGGTAGAGTCATCTCTCCCCAGTTTGTGAGAGTGAGCACAGTAGCGATTTGCCAAAAATCTGGGAGGATACAGTCTACACAGATCCTGTTGAGCAAATCTAACAGAAAGGCCATGCCTCGCTCACCCAGGTGTTGAAGCATGGAATACGGAACATCGTCTGGACCAGGGGCGGTGTCCGCGCACGAAGCGAGAGCGGAACGCAACTTACTCAGAGTAAGAGGATCGTTGAGGGATTCTCCAGTTCTGGAGGTAAAGTGCAGCCGGAGGCCTTCCGCGACCTCATGACGCACACTGAATGCTGGTAGAGTAGCATCCCGGCTAGAGAATGCGGAGAAAGGGGTCGTGAAGGATTCCGCCACGGACGAGGGGTCCAAGATTGCGGTCACATTCACCTTGATAAAGTCAAGGGGGTCCTGCGAGAACTTGCTCCGAATCCTTTTGACTCACTTCCACACCTCTGCTAGAGGGGTCTTTCCGTTAATTGAAGACATGCATGCCCCCAAGAAGAGCGGCGGGCGTGCTTCGAAATATATCGGAACCTAACTCGACGAAATTCAGCGACAGTGAAATAGTTCGGGCGGCGGTTATAGCGCATGTAGGCATAACACTTCTGTTTGATGGCCACTCACATTCCGCTGACCACCACGGGAGTAGTCGGCTTGAAAAATGGTCAGACGATCTAGGAATAATAGTTAGGTCCGCGGCGATGAGGTTGCCGGGGAACTCAACGAGCTCAACAACCGGCCTAAACTCCTCGACTGAGATAGAGCATCAGACAATTCCTGAAATGCGGACCACCGCCTCCGCGTCAAGCACCAACGGTGCGGGCTCTCAGACGGCAACGGCCCAGAGAATGACATTTGAATGGCAAAGTGAACAATACCATGGAGGTCATCGAACTCGTCCCCCCCCTCCAAAAAAATCAGGCTGTACATCGGGAGATCACAATGATAGATCGAGGCAGGAAAATGATGCGGTTCTCAGGCAGTGATGCGCAAACTCATCCATATTTAGGACACATATCTCCAGCTCGTCGATCAGGTCGGCGAGGAGTTGACCCCGGGTATTAATCGAGTAGTCTTCCCAGAAGGGTGTGTCTACTGTTCAGATTTCCGAGCAAGAGAAAGGGCCTCGGCAACCGTGCCACGACACGGCGGAAGTCCTCCCCGTCGAAGTCGGCTGACGGTGAAATGTACGCGGAAATGATAGTATACCTCCTATCAAGGTGCAGCTGCACAGCTACTCCATGAAAGGAGGTATCTAAAGCAAAGAGAAGAACAGGGGAATCATGCAGGGTGTAAATCGCGCATCCTCCTGCCCGGCCCACCATGCCATGGTGGTAGGGTCGCAAAACGCTTATACCCCGGGAAGGTGGCCAGGGAGTACGCGCCCAGCAAGGTTTCCTGCAAAAAGATAGCTGACGGGGAACGGGACGAGACGAGCCTCCGCAACTCCTCCCAGTTGCCACGGGGTCTGCGGCAATTCCATTAAAGGAATATGCCCTCCAGTCCTAGCTCGGAGATGCGTGCTGCCTTCTTCGAAGAGATCCTCAGGGGAATGGCCATATGCTTAACGGAGGCAGAACTTCAGGCGCTGAAGACGCTGTCGGCTTCAACAACTTATTAGGGGAGGTTGGGTTTGACATGCCAATCTTTTCCTCCTTCCGCCTCAAAACCTTAGGTGAGCAGGGTGGCTTCAGAGGCAGGTTTAGGAACCTCGGAAGATGCCCTCACGACCAACTTCAGGGTGTTGTGAGTCTAGCGACCTGGTGGAGGCGCACGGCCATTTCACCTTACAGGAAACGGTTACGCTGGGGGAAGGAACGGGAGCCCTGGTTTTAGCTGGGGCTGGGTGTGAACCCTTTGTACCACCAGCTTTACCAGGGGAATGCCTAGGGTGGGTAGAACCCACAGAAGAGTTCTGAATGGGTGTGGAAACTACCATACTCATAGGCCTGGAGGGGCCAGGAGCAGAGGGTGTTTTTCTTAATATTGAGGCATAGGATGTACCAGGCAGGGCCAGGAGTGAGAGGACAAAGTCCTTAGCCTTGCGAAATGAGAGACGATCCTGTGCCACAACAGCCAGGATTTCCTTCTCAAGGAGATACGCACTGCATTGTTTCGAAGAAGCAAGGTGCGGCTCTCCGCAATTGACACACTTGGCCACACACAATTTGGACTTAGCGTGTGCGGCATTGGAGCAACTTACAGACTTCGGGTAACCCCAACTTTACACTTCGACAGGAGCAATTAACATGGCCGAAGTGGTGACAGTAGTAGCACCTCCGCAGCAGTGGCCCAAATGCCCTCACCCGGTAGCGATACCAACCGGCATGCACCGACTCAGGGAGCTTGTCAGAGTCGAATGTGATGAAGAGTGTAGGGGTGGGTCTCGATGCCCCCTCCCTGTTTGGTCATTACACGCTCGACCTTGACACTAGCTCTAAGGTGATGTCATCTATGGAGTAATCCAAGAGTTCCCTCGCATAAACTACTCCTTTCATGAAGTTCATGGTAGATTGAGGCATCAAACTCATCAGCGTGCCATCAAGGCTCCTGTCCGAGAAACGGGTCACCTTCGGCTCTCTACTAATCACACTAGCTAAAGCTCTCCTCTGATGGATTATGTTGCCATTAGCCAACATGCTGCCATCAGTGGAGTGAATAACAAGGAAGCATTTGAATCCAGCAGGCTCAAAAATGCCAGGTAGCCTCTGAATGAGGGGCCCCGACATAATAGTGGCTCCGCTCTGCATAGTTCTGGTCTTCGTCTGGGACTCTCCACCCGGGGGAGCAACGGGGCCGGATGTGCCAATCTTGGCTTGGTCATTTACCAAAACAGCAGCAGACCCGTCCATCCCCACGGCTGTTGAGGAGCCTTAGTCTTTTTAGGAGAGGAGGGCGGGGGGACCTCTATTTTTATGGTGGAGCTGCCCAAAGGCATCTCCAATGATGGTAAAGGAAGAGTTAATGGGGTTTTTGAAGACTTCAACATTGGACATGGTGACCCTGTTTTAAATGTGGGCTGCAAATGCTAATCACCCCACACAGTAGCCCATTCTGCGATGGGTGAGTAAGGGATGGAAAAGCCAGCTGCTGCCATTTGAGGCTACCCCTCCTACCTAGTGGCTTGGCAGCCCATCAGTATGGTGGGCCCCCCTTGGGCTCGGCATAAAATCGATAGAGATTGCAATGAGAAAGAAAGGGGATGTGGGTAAGGTGTGTGTGGGATGAAGCAGGTTGTTTAAAACCCACCACCTCAAGCTTGAGGTCAGGGATGAGTGGGGCAGTGTCCCCTTCTCCATCAGCTCCAATCCAGGATGGATGGGTGAAAGGAAGCTGGTCGGCGTGTACCCTCTGAAATTAGATGAAGCCAACCAGAGAAAGTTATGGGAGAGGTTGTAGGGAAAGTGAGGAAGTAGGGTAGAAATGCAGGCTGTCTGAAAGAAGGAGAAGCGGCTAAGCTGGGGCCGGACAGGGTGCTGAGTCCCATCAGCATGGCGGCCAGAAAGGCAAATCGCCGCACCCCTTATGGGGTTTGTTCCAGGGAAATCAATGAGTGTTTAATGGGTGTTCAGGTTAGAACCAAAGCATATTCAGGAAAAACTCAATGGATTTTCAAGGAGGACCCACACATGGAGCACTGACTCTTGCACATTCTCTGCTCTCCAAAAGTGCTTTGGTTCAGGGAGGAATCAATGGGCATTCTGGGACACCCATGTGGCCAGGTACCCAGCAAAAGGAAATTCTCCATCTGTGGTGGGCACCTCTATGGACTAATTCCTTAATCTCCAGGACAAATTGGTTGAGGGTAATTTTCTGCAACGCTTGAAAGCTGCTCTGGGAGTCTGTGAAGATTGTATGTTCATTTTTATATGCATTTTCTGATGCCCATTTTACTGCGTGTCTAAGTGTATACATCTCAGTGGTGAAAATTGAAGCAGTCTTTGGTAGCTTATCGGATAGGACAGGTCTCCGGATATCATTGAAGATCTGATGCCATGTTCAAATTTAGACTCATTATAAATATGGGTTCTCCATGTGTTGCTGCATGACCAGAAAGTGCACTCTCTTTTCCTCAGGCATCGCAGATGCTTGTCCTACTATGCAGCTTTGGCAGACCTTGACAGTTGTCTCCCAGAATGGAGTGTCTGGATAACTAAGTGGGTTGGTGTTTAGATTTACTCCTAACTCCTCCATTCGTTATCTTGCTCTGAATCCAAATGGATTTGGGATGGATGGGTGCTCAGCAAGTCAGCTTATGAAGTCGGTGATGTTAGTAGTCTTTGGATACAGGCAAGAATTGATCCTTGGGCCTACCAGTAAGCCCCTTGCATACTACTACAGGTGGTATGAGCCATGGGGGAATCTTTGGTATTGAAAACGGAATAACAGAGAACTCCCTTAGACATCCTGTGTGCTCAGCCATGCGCAGAGCAAAGGGGCGAGCCAGGGATGGAAATCTATCGTATGAGACCACTGTTCGCAAATTCAACGTGCACTAATATACTGGCAATCATGGTAATCCCTCAAGTCTAAAAAGATATTTGAGGTTAGACTTGAGCCTGTGAAAAGGAAGAGGAAGAGCCCCGTTCTCTGCCTAGAGACTCCACACAGGAAAGGACTTGAAGGCTCCAGAAGCCAGGCGCACAGTTTTTAATTTTTCAAGGATGGACGGCGAGGCAGAGGAGTACATCTGTGACCCATAGTCCAGCTTTGACTGGATCAATGCTGAATACAGAAGCCACAGGGTGCGTCGATCACTTCCCCTAGAGGTGTATGAAAGTAATTTCATTATGTCCATTCTCTTCAGACAAGACCTTTTCAAAGCATCCAAATGAGGCCTCCAAGAAAGCCTTGAGTCAAAGATCACCCCTAGAAATCTGAAATGGGGCTCAAAGGTGACAGGGACACCATAGAATGACAAATGGGGAGGGTTCCATGTCACTGATCTATGATTGTAAAAGTGGACAGCCTTGGTCTTTACTGCGGAAAAGCGGAAGCCCTTTGGAAGAAGCATTATCAGCTACAGTATTTATAACCCGCTGTAGCTTACGGATGACAAATGGAAGTCTAGGCAATGAACAGATAAGCGCTAAGTCATCCACATATAGAGTTGAGGAAATCTCAGCTGGGAGATTTGCTATAATGCTATTGATGGCCACAGAGAAGCAGGTGACACTGAGGACACTTCCCTGTGGCATACCTTCAACTTGCTCTATGGGCTCTGATAGGGTATTTCCAACTTTTACACATAGTGTGTGCCACATGAGGAATTGTTCGACAAACCTGGGGAGAAAGCTCTGCAGGCCCCAATCATGGAGTTGCTTAAGGATACCACACCTCCAAGTGGTATCATATGCTTTCTCAATATCAAAGAAAACAGCAACAGAATGCTGCCTCTTTGAAAAAGCATCTCTTATATAAGACTCCATTCTGACAAGCAGATCGATGGTACTCTGTTTTTTTCTGAACTCTGATTGAGAGGGAGATATAAGATGGTTTGTCTCTAAAAACCAGACGAGTCTTGTATTTATCATCCTCTCAAACAATTTACATGGAGAAATAATAAGGGCAATGGGGCAGTAATGGGTGGGTTCTGTCCCATCCTTTCCTGGTTTTCGGAAAGGTAAAACCACAGCCTCTCTCCACATAGAAGGGAAGCAGCCCCTAATCCAGATGAAGTTATAAATGTCCAGCAAATGTGAGAGGAGGGATGGATGCATATTCCTAATCATATCATAGGAAATGACATCCAATCCGGGTGCAGTGAATCCACAGTGCTTCAGTGCATTGTGGAGCTCATGGATAGAAAAGAGCCGGTTATAAGGCTCATTATCCATGTTAGGCTCCATAAAGTTGATAGGATGCTGCTCCTGTTCGAGCCTAAAGTGCTGGAATTGGATGGAATAGTTGTCTGGGCTTGAAATATTAGCAAATGATCCAGCCAAAACATCAGAAATATGAGACCAGTCTCTCAACAGTTCTCTGGCCTGAACAATGTTGGGAACTGTAAAGCCATTGGTTTTTCCCCCAATAGCTTTTTGTCCCTCTTCCAGATTTTGTCTACATGGGTCTGCCAACATATCGATGTGATGTAACCATCCAACGAGGTCTTTTGAGCTCATCAAAGGGTGCGTCGCCGCGCTGCCCTTGCTCGGTTATGAACAAGTATCTTTACATCGTGGGGCACCGATGGTAACGTCGGCAAGCCTGTTTACATTCAGTGACAACTCTCAAGCATTCAGCAGATCACCAGGGCAATTGTGGGCCATGAGCAGTTGAGGCAGTTGAGCCGGAGAGCGGGATGGAGGAATTAGCTGCATGATTGACATGGGCTAGAACATCGTCAATAACCAGTTCAATATCTTCATGAGGGAAGGACCCATAATGGCTCGAGAGGTGCCTGAACTTAGGCCAGTTTGCTTTTTTTGTATTCCATCTTTTGCTAGGTAGGGAAGGAGGACTACCTGTACATGGTGTTATTACAATGGGGAAGTGATCACTGCCTCGCAAGTCAGGATCCACTGCCCAGTCAAAATCAGTTTTACAGCTTGTTGAAAAGAGAGACAAGCCCACACAAGTAAAGCTGTTTGTCTGGATGTGAAATGATGTGTGGCTGCCATCATTAAGAAAGCAGACATCATTAGTGCCCAGAAATCTCGTCAATCATATTTCCTCTAGGGTTGTTATCATGGTCCCCCCAAAGGGGGTGTCGAGCATTAAAGTCACCAATCAATAAAAAGGGAGAAGGGAGTTGAGAAATTAAATTAGCTAACTTTGTAGCTAAAACAGCTGTATCTCTTTCCTCACCAGGAGGAAGATACAGCGAACAGACCAAATAATGGCGACTGGAATAAGGCAGACAGCAACCACCTGCAGGTCTGTGTTAAGAAAGAGCTGATTGTGGGGAACCCTGTTGTTAACAAAAACAGCAGACCATGAATTGGTTCTCCGTGGTTCTTATAATATCCCACAAAACCCGAAATGTTGGGTACTCTGTGAGTACCCAAGCAAGACTCCTGTAAAGCAATACAATCAGGATTGTAATCCTTAAGCAGGAGCTTGAACTCTTCCCATTTAGGGAAGAGACCTTGGAGGTTCCAATGAATAATAGGAAACATTATTACCATTTAAGCATAACAGTAGATTTCTTCCTACCATTAGGGGTAGGTGATTTTGGATTTGAACTACCAGCGGAAGTAGTTCGTCTCATATTATCCTTAGGCTTGGAGTATGACAAAGGAGGCATTGGAGGCTTGAGTGGTGCATCAGATTTTGATAAGTGGCTGTAAGAGAGAACTGTCTTGACTGGAGAAGCAGAGATGGAAACAACTCCAGGGATCAGTTCAGGTGTCGTGGGAACAGATGATATTGACACAGCTAGTGGTGGCGAGAACATCAGCAAAAGTTGTGAATTCGATGCTGATACAGTTTTTGAGAGTCCTCCTCAGATGAGGGGGTAACCTACACAACAGCTGGCTCCTGGGAAGGAGCAAAGGTTGGTTCCTTCTCATTCAGGGATCGAAAGAATTCAAAAGCAGTATTAACAAGGGGGGTGGAGTGATAACTGGCTTTGGAGCTGAAGAAGAGCTTGGTCCTTTAGGGGCAGGGTGTATGTCCAGAGGTGAAATGGATACCACCTGAGGACCAACATGATCAAAATCCACATGTTCTGGAGCGGTAGCAAGGTGCTTAACCACCCTTGGGGAACCAGGAGAGTTTGGAAGGTTCCTCTTCTTGTTGGTAACCTCAGAAGTACTGTTAGGTGATGACCAAGAGTGTTCATCATGAGAAGATATACGTTTAGGACAGGGAGGACTTTTTACCTGGTCAGGCACAGGAGAACCAGTAGGAGGTCTCTGGCTTCTCCCTTTCTCTGGCCCAGTAGAATGCAGAGCATCAGAAAAGCTCACACCAGGTTGGACATACATCTCCTTTACTCTTCTTCTGGCCTTTTTAAAACTGGCCCTGTTCTTGTTTCTAATGGCAATGACTTTTTCGCTCATAGAGAAAGTGCATTGCTGTGATGTTGCAGGGTGTTCTCCACTACAGTTAGGGCAGCATGGCTGTTGAGAACAGGGCATCCTGTGATAATCCGATCCACAATTCACACACAACCTTGCCTATTTACAAAACTTGCTTACATGGCCAAAGCATTGGCAATGGAAGCATCGTTGTGGGTTTTCAATGTAAGGCTTGACTGGGATGTTAAGATAGCCAGCCTTAATGCACTTGGGCGGTTCCAATCTGTTCAAGGTCAGGATTATGGTGGTGGTAGATAACTTAGTGCCATTCACAAACCTGGAAATGTGGTCGGCACTTACAACCTTCTGATTGGTAAGTTTTGATACCAGCCTATCAACATCCTAATCTATTAACTCTCCCGATCGGATAACACCTTTACGGGTGTTAAATGTTGGGTGCAAAACAGAGGACATGTCTACAGAAACTAAAGACTGTAGGGTCTTAATCCGCTCACTTGATTTCACCTTGACTATCAATGCGGCATCATTACGTGGCCACATTTCTCAACAAAATCCTCGTAAGAGTCCTAGATGTCAGCCTTACTAAGAGGACTATCATTCACTTTCAAGACTAAAAATCAGTTGTAATCCAACTCAGGATCGACTTCTGACCAAAAAGGATCAAAGCGTCTACTGTCAGGGTTCAAGGCATGATGATCAGAGACTGCAGGTCTCTGGGATCTGGCAGTTATGTTTGTTAAATTTACCCATATAAGTATATATTTTATTTTGGGCTGCCTCCTGGAGCCGAGGGCATGCACCAAATCGTTATCTTGAGTCCAAAGAGCACCCATACAGCCCAGATGGGGAAACCCATCCCCCAAATCTCACTGTTGTTTTAAAAATAGCGGAGCCACATAACAGAGATTCTCTGGACTGCGGTGCTAAGACCTCCTAGAAACAAAATGATGACCAGGGCAACCAAACCTCCTCTAAGGCACGGTCCTGAAGACGATGCCCCCTCCCCACCAGTGAGTGCATCCATCGACCCGTACAAAGGCAAAAGTAAGAAAAGAAGGAGAAGAGGCTAAGCTGTGGCCGGATGGGGCGCTGAGTCCTGTCAGCACGGCAGACAGTAAGGCAAATCACGTGCCGCTTATGGGGAAGAGAATTGGTACAGAAGATGAGATAGGGGTTAGCGGAAGAAGAAAGAGAATGCTAAACTGGGACCGGACGGGGCACTGAGTCCCACCAGCACGGCGGCCAGGAATGCAAATCGCCGTGCCCCTTATAGGGAGTGCACCAAGATTGCAGTCCTATGGATGAGAGGGGGGATCCTGCAAAAAGTTGCCCCACATCCTTTTAACATGCTTCCACACCTATACAAAAGGAGCCTATTAAGTCAAGGCACATATGCTCACCAAGAAGATTGGCAAATGTACTTTGAAACATAGCATAAAGGTATATGCATTGCTTATCTCTGCGGGCAGTCTCACACTTGGACAAACACTAAGGAAGATGGAGGCATATAAAATGCACAGATGTTCTATGAAACCCCACCCACAGTGATGGGGGTAATAGAAAAAAACTTAATGGTTACATCAACTGAGATAGGAAAATGTTATTTCCTTGAATGTGTGCCACTCCAAGCACCACCGGAGAGGATTCTAACATAGTAGGGCACCCCAGTAAAGGCTATTTCAATGGGAAAATGTTCACTGCCATTAAGGTCAGCAATCAACTTCCCACTCAAAATCAGGCAGTTCATCTGGAAAGCACAGGGAGAGATAGTGGCAAGAAAATGAAGCAGTTCTTGAACAGTGATAAGTAAATCCTTGATCAGGTTTGCCAGGACCTGTTCCCTGGGATTTATGTAGTTCCCACAGAGGGAGGTGCCTACCATTAAAGTCTCAAGGAGAAAGGTTTCAGTAATTTGGCTGTAATGCAGTGGCAGTCAACCATATCAAGGCCAGCTAACAGTGGAATATACTTTAAAACAATAGTATACCTCTTATCCAGATGTAGCTGCACTGCAAATGCCTGAAAGGTATTTAAAGACAAAGAGATCATGTTGAGTATAAATTGTGCATCTACTTGACTAGCCTCCATCTCATTTTGGTGGGGTTTCAAAACTCTTATACCCTGATAGGGTGGGTAGGGGAGACATGCCAAACATGATCTCCTGAAGACAAACACACAGAGGGGAATGGGAAAGGAATGAGCCTTCTTGATCTATATTGAAGGAGTTTTAGGGATCTTCTGGGAAGTCAAGACCCTTACCAGAATGGGTGTAGCAATATTGGTGCTAGAGTTCCCGGGATTGTTGGATGTGAAGAATATTGGAGGTTCTATTGCCTTTGAGGGATTACTGGAGGAGAGTTGGCTCGATGTAGGAGCATTTACCTCTTCCTGCCTCTAAACCTTCGACTGGTGTAGCAGCTTTGGGATCTTTTGTCCTCTGGAAGAGCGTGACTTTCCATAGCAATTGATCAAGTTTTGGACAGGGATGAGAGAGCTGTTGCCAATAATGCTACAGCCGTTCTGGCAAGGGTCTTGACTTCCCAGAAGACTCCAAGGGGTCCTTATTATAGACTTTGGGCCCCAGGAATGACCTCACTACCACCTTCCAGGATTATGCCTCCTCAGTGTAATGACTTGGTGGAGGAGTGTGACTGCTTCACTTTTTGCAAAGGAGTAGCAGAACCTGCAGAAGGGTTCTGACTGGGTGTGGTAGCTACCATGCTCATAGGCCTGGAAGGGCCCAGAGCAAAGGATGCTTTCTTAACCCAGGCCAGGATGGCCACAACCTCCTGGTCAAGTCACATTGCAAGGAAGAAGGGTGCAGTATAACAGTTCACACACTTGGCCTTACATGATACAGTTTTATTGAGGAAAGCCTTAGATTAATAAGTACAGACAGGAGGTTGCCCTAAGTTTGCATGCTGATATGTTCTATTTGTACATCCAAAGCAGTGGAAGTAGTAACAGCTTTGCAGTAATGGCATAAATGCCATAATGTGGTAGTGATACCAACCATCGCACACTGACTCAGGGAGCTGGTCACAATCTGATCAAGTCTCAAGACTTCTTTTTTTCTTATTAAACACATATTTTTTTTTTTTTTTTAAGAGCTCATCTGGCTACTGCCTACTTGGGCATGAGTCGCCGTATTAAAACTGGCCTAGTTCTAGGCTACTTTAAAATAAAATTGAAGAGAAAAAAAAAAAAAAACCACCCCAAAAGGGGGAAAGGAAGCAAGCTGGTGCGTCGGGAAGAGGTCCCCCAAGCGCAGGAGCGTGCAAGTAAGGGAAAAAAACAACAAAAAAAACAAATGCAAAAAAACAAAACAAAACAAACCTTGCTTAAATAATAGGGAGAAGGCCGGCCTCCCCCAAGAAGTCAACAAGTCCACAAGTCAATGTGCACGAATCTGAACCGAGCACAAGGGACAGGCGGTAGCGACCCCGCCCATCCCGGTACTGGGACAGGTATCGTGCGCGAAGATCACCCAGACTGGGACATTCGACAAGAATGTGCCGAACAGTCTGGGGGACAACGCAGTCGTTGCAATAGGGCGCTGGCGAGCGCTCCATCAAATAGCGATGCGTCACACGAGTGTGTCCGATTCGGAGACGACAGAAAGCAACCTGAAGCCGCCGCGGCATTGGGGGATAGGTCCATGGGAACAGTCACGGCGCAATGGCACGCAACTTTAAGTTCCCTTCGACCGTCTCCCATCTTCTTTGCCAAGCAGTCCGAAGAGCTGCCCGTATTCCTGCCATGTAGTCTGTGTGAGAAAGAGCGAAACGCTGGTCCGGTCGCAGAGTCCTCGCGGACTCTTTGGCGCCCTCATTCCCCACAATTCCTACATGTCCAGGAACCCAGCAGAAGATAATCTCGACATCTGCCCGGCTCGCCAAAACCGTGGCGTCACGGATATCGCGAACCAGGGGATGCGGATATTCCAATGCCCCGAGAGCACTCAGGGCACTTTGTGAGTCGCTATAGATCACAATCCGGTCTCCGAACCGGGCACGTCGCGTAATCTCCCGTACCGAGTGGTGTATTGCCACCAGCTCGGCCGTGAAGACAGACGCAGCGCCTGGTATAGCCCCGCTGACTTCAAACAGAGGGGATACGGCGTGGAAGCCGACCCCCTCTTGGGACTTGGAGCCATCCATATACACTGGCACACGCAAGGTCGAACGCAATACTCCCGGCGCAGTACAAGCTTTGGGAGCAGAGGCGTGGCGACAAATAGCCAAATGTGGTACCCTCCAGGGTGGCGTCCTGGGCAGAACCAGGGGCGCCACCGGCCCGAGAGCTATATCTAGCTCTCGAAGGAGTTTCCTGGCCCTAAACCCAAAGGGCTTAGGGTATGACTGGCGTCTCTCGGCGGCATAGGCACCATCGAGATCAGCTGCGGATGCAGTGAGAGCTGTTGGCGACTGAGGGAGGCGCCGGGCTCGCGCGTACAGGCGAGTGATGCACTGCACGCGGCGCAGAGCGAGTGGCATCTCCCCAGCATCGACCAACAGGCTCCCAATGGGGGAAGTGCGGAAGGCACCGGTCGCAAGGCGAAGGCCGGTGTGGTGGATTGAATCCACCTTCCGCAATAAACGCTCGGCTGCGGATGCATAAAACTCGCATCCGTAGTCGAGCTTCGAGCGAACAAAGGATCGATAAAAAAGTAAGGCGGTAGCCCTATCAGCGCCCCAAGCGCTGAACGTCACGGAACGGAGAATGTCCATGGCGCGGGTACAAGAGACCCTAAGGCTGCGAATATGAGCCTCCCAGGTGAGGCGTCGGTCGAATACAAGACCAAGGAAACGGTGCGACTCAACCACATCCAGGCGCACCCCATTAAGAAACAAATCTGGGTCGGGGTGAAGCCGTGGATGGCGGCAGAAGTGCACCAACTTAGTCTTGGCCAAAGAAAACCGAAACCTGTGCGCTTCGGCATAGCGAGAGACGCGGTTCAATGCCTGTTGGAGTCGACGCTCCAGAGTTGGCATCTGGGCCGCGCCAAAAGAGATCGAAAGGTCGTCCACGTAGAGCGTAGCGAGAACATCATCCGGCAGCACCGAGGTGACGCCGTTGATGCTCAGGGCAAAGAGTGTGACACTGAGGACACTTCCCTGCGGGACACCCTCTTCCTGCTCCTTTGGGCCGGAGAGAGCTCCCCCACCCGTACGCGGAATCGACGATCTCGCAAAAATTCAGATATAAACATTGGGAGGCGTCCCCTCGCCCCCATCGTGTGGAGAGTCTCCATGATACCGTATCGCCATGCGGTATCATAGGCCTTCTCCAGATCGAAAAACACCGTGGCGTAGTGCTGTCTACGAAGGAAAGCCTCGCAGACGGCATTTTCCAGTCGGAGCAGAGCATCCGACGTGGAGTGGAACTTGCGGAAGACAGATGGCCTCCGCTGTCCAGGAAAAAGGCAAATCTAACATTTACCAATTTCTCCATCAACTTGCACACGCAAGAGGTTAGAGAGATTGGGCGGAAACCGGTCGGAGTAGAGTGATCTCTCCCCGGTTTGCGAAAGGCGAGCACAATAGCGATTCGCCAGGAGTCTGGGAGAAGACCTTCCACCCAGATCCTGTTGAACAAATCTAACAGAAAGGCCAGGTGTCGAAGCATGGCGTACGGGACATCGTCCGGACCATGGGCGGTGTCCGCGCACAGAGCGAGGGCGGAGCGCAACTCACTCACAGTAAACTTGTCGTTGAAGGGTTCCCCGCGTCTGGAGGTAAAGTCCAGCCGGCGGCCTTCCGCGACATCACGACGTGCATTGAATGGTGGCGGAGCAGCATCCCGGCTAGAGAATGCGGAAAAAGCGGTCGCTAAGGATTCCGCCACGGACGCGGGGTCCGAGATTGCGGTCCCATTCTCCTGGAGAACGGGAGGGGGGTCCTGCGAGAACTTGCCCCGAATCCTTTTGACTCGCTTCCATACCTCAGGTAAAGGGGTCTTCCCGTTAAGTGAAGACACGTATGCCCGCCAAGAAGAGCGGCGGGCGTGCTTCGAAATATACCGGAACCTAGCCCTAGCCCGACGAAATTCAGCGACAGTGAAATCGTTCGGGCGGCGCTTATAGCGCATGTAGGCATAACGCTTCTGTTTGAGGGCCGTCTCACACTCGACCGACCACCATGGGAGTGGTCAGCGTGCAAAACGGCCAGACGTCCTAGGAATAGTAGTCAGGCCCACTGCGATGAGGTTGCCGGAGAAGAACTCAACAGCCTCATCTACCGACCTAAACTCCTGGACTGAGATAGAGAATTCAGTCATTTCCTGAAATGCAGGCCACTGCGCCAAGCACCACCGAGGTGGTCTCTCAGGCGGCAGTTGCCCTGAAAATGATATTTGAACGGGAAAGTGATCACTACCATGGAGGTCATCGACCACCCCCCAATCAAAATCAGACTGTGCATCCGAAGAGCACAAAGATAGGTCAAGGCAAGAAAATGAAGCGGTTCTCGGACAGTGATGCGTAAACTCATCCACGTTTAGGACACCCATCTCAAGCTCTTCGATCAGATCGGCAAGGACTTGTCCCCTGGGATTTATGGAGTAATCTCCCCAGAGAGGATGCCTGCCATTCAGATCTCCAAGCAAGAGATAGGGCCTCGGCAACCGTGCCACGACGCGGCGTTAGTCCCCCGCGTCGAAGTCAGCTGACGGTGGAATGTACGCAGAAATGATAGTATACCTCCTATCCAGGTGCAGCTGCACAGCCACTGCCTGAAAGGAGGTATCTAAAGAGAAAGGAAGAACGGAGACATCATGCCGGTGTAAACCGCGCATCCCCCAACCCGGCCATCCGGCGGTGGTGGGGTCGCAAGACCCTTATACCCCGGGAGGGCAGGCAGGGGGCACGCGCCTAGCATGGTCTCCTGTAAAAAGATAGCTAACGAGGAACGGGACGAGACGAGCCTCCGCAGCTCCTCCCAGTTGGCCTGGAGTCCATGGCAATTCCATTGAAGGAATATGCCCTCCAGGCCTAGCTCGGAGGAGACGCGGGGGCCCTCCTCGAACTGAAGACCCTCACGGGAATGGCCGTACGCTTCCCGGGGGCAGAACCCCGGGCGCTGTTGGCCGGACAAAGCGCTGTCGCCTTCGAGGACTTATTGGGGGAGATTGGGCTCGCCATGCGAGTCTTTTCTTCCCTCCGCCTCGAAACCTTAGGCGGGCGTTGCGGCTTCGGAGGCGGGGGGGCCCTCTTTTCGAGGAACCACCGTCTCCGAGCCACTCGCTCCACCTCGGGGCGTGGGCGAAGGAGCCGAAGCTCCTTTGTTGCTGTCCTTTCGGGGGACAGCGTTAGGAACCCTGGAAGATCGCCTAGCGACCATCTTCAAGGGTGTTGCCTCCTGTGAGTCTAACGACTCTGTGGAGGCGCGTGGCCGTTTCACCTTACGGGAAACGGTCACGCTGGGGAAAGAGGGGGGAGCCCTGGTTTAAGCCGGGGCTGGGTGTGAACCCTTTTTGCCGCCAGCTTTACCAGAGGAGCTCCCGGGTTGGGTAGAGCCCACAGAAGTGCTCTGAATGGGCGCAGAAACAACCGTGCTCGTTGGCCTGGATGGGCCAGGAGCAGAGGGTGCCTTTCTAACTATTGAGGCATATGACGTCCCAGGCAGAGCCGGGCGCGCCAGGACCAAGTCCTTAGCCTCGCGGAATGAGAGTCGATCCTGGGCCTGAACGGCCAGGATTTCTTTCTCAAGGAGATATGCACCACATTGCTTCAAAGAAGCAGGGTGCGGCTCTCCGCAATTGACACACTTGGCCACACACGATTTGGACTTATCGTGTGCGACCTTGGAGCAATTTACACAGACTTCGGGTGACCCCGATTTTGCACGTCTACATGATCGATTCGTATGGCCGAAGCGGTGACAGTAATAGCACCGCCGCGGCAGTGGCACGAATGCCTTCACGCGGTAGCGGTACCAACCGGCACGCACAGACTCAGGGAGCTTGTCACAGTCGAACGTGACGAAGAGTGTAGGGGTGGGTCTCGAGGCCCCTCCCTGTTTTCTCATCACACGTTCCACCTTGACCACCCCATGGTCGGCCAGCTCTAGGGTGATGTCCTCAATGGAGTAGTCAACGAGTTCCCTCGCATAAACTACTCCTTTCACAAAGTTCATGGTAGAGTGCGGCGTCACACTCACCGGGGTGCCATGAAGTGTCCGAAGAGCACTTATCTTGGCCGCCTCGGCGGGATTCGCCGCATTCGCCAGAAGGCTCCTGTCCGAGAAACGGGTTACCTTCGGCTCTCTACCAATTGCACTAGCTAATCCTCTCCTCTGATGGATCATGTTGCCCTTGGACAACATGGTGCCATCACTGGAGCGAATAACGAGGAAGCGTTTGAAGCCAGCGGGCTCGAAAACGCCAGGTAACCTCTGAATCAGGGGCCCCGATGTCATAGAGGCTCCGCCCTGTGCATTCTTGGTGTTAGTCTTAGTCAGGGGCTCCGCACACAAGGAGGTAGAGGGGCCGGATGTGCCGATCTTGGCTTGGTCGCCTACCAAAGTGGTAGCAGACCCATCCGTCCCCGCAGCCCCCGCGGATGGAGAGGAGCCCCGAGTCTTCTTCGTCTTTTTCTTTTTAGGAGAGGAGGGCGGGGAATGAACCCGCTTCTCACCTCCGCCGGCAGAAGCCCCCATGCCAGATGGGCTGGCCTCAGCCAGGTCCCTCTCTGAAATGGAGAAGGTCCTGGTAGTCGTAGGAGATCCCTCCCCTCCTTTTACTGCCTCAGAGCCCTCGGCCGTTTGAGGGGGACCTTGCATAGGGGCGGATTCGGGTTCGGTGCTTGGTGCTGAGCCCGGATTCCCCCCCATGGAAGGCCCTACCGTCTGAGGCTGGGTCTCCTCAAGGACCATGTCTATCACAGGAGGGGCCTCCAGTTGGCCATCCCCTCTCAGGACATCGCAGGTCCCCTTGGCAGTGTCGCCAGTCTTGTGTGGGGAGTCACAGGCCTTGACCCCAGCAAGGTTTAAAATTCTTGCCAGCAGGTCTTTTGAGGGAAGCGACCAAAGGGGCCTGGCTTCCCTCTCCCCCCTAAGGGGGTTTGCCCTACCAAGCTGCTTGCACGAGGGGCGGTCGGCAATGGGCTGCCTGCTGGCTTTCTTGGCAGTCCCCTTAGAAAGAAAAGGAGGGACTGCTGCTGGAGATAGGGAGGTGCCCGAAAGCACCTCCAGAGAAGGGGGTGAGGGGGAGTCCCCTACACCCGTAGGCGTAGGAGAAGAGTAAGCCTCCTCTCCGGTTAAAGAATTATGGAGGGTCCCTTGCGCAAGCACAAGGGGGGGGGACCTCCATTTTCTCGGTGGAGCTTCCCGAGGGCGGCTCCGTTGATTTTCTTGGGGAAGTTGGGGGTTGGGTTTTTTTGTTTTTTTTGTCATACATGGGCATGGTGACCCTCTTTTTAATACGGGACGCAATAGCTCGTCACCTCTCGCAGTTGCCCGCACTGCGAGAGGTGCTTACAAGCCCGGCAGAGCCAGGCGCCGCCATTTCGGACCACCCCTCCCGCCTGGTGGCCTGGCAGTCCATCGGCATGGCAGCTCCACCTTGGACACGGCGTAAAATTGATAGAATGTGAAGAGGAGAGGAAAGGGGATGTGAGGAAGGTATGGGTGGGGATGAAGCAGGTTGTTAAAAAAACCCCATCCCGAACCGGAGCTCAGGGGTTAGGGAACAATGTCCCCTCTCCCCCCAGTCCCGATCCGGGGTGGTTGGCTTGAGAAGAAGGTCAGCATCTACCCTGTGAAATTAGAGGCTGACCAGAGAAAGTTGTGGGAGAGGTTGTATGAAAAGCGACGAGGTAGGGGAGAAATCGGGCTATCTGAAGGAAGGAAGAGAGGCTAAGCTGGGGCCGGACGGAGCGCTGGATCCCGTCAGCACGGCGGCCAGGATGGAAAATCGCCGCGCCCCTTACGGGGTTATTAAACACATTTAAACTTCACTGCTCCATTGAGGGGCAAGCTCTTCCATGGTCTTCTAAGGTATAGTCAATAAGTTCTGTCATACAGACTACTCTCAGGAAGTTCATGGAAGAGTACAATGTCACGTCACCTGTACAGGCTAGCCATCAAATGTCCAAAGAACAATCGCAATGGCCACCTGGGGAAGGACAGCCAGTCACCAGAAGGGGACAATTGAGAAATAGGTGACACTCAGTTACCTAGCAAGAACCCTAGCTAATGCCTGACACTGATGGTACATGTTTCCCCTGGAGAGCATGCTGCCATGAATAGAATAGATAACCAATAAATGTTTCAAGCTGGCTGGATCAAAGATGCTAGGTAGTCTCTCAATGATGGGGGCCTGTGACATTACCGAGGATCCACTCACCTTGCCTTTTAGGTCTCTCACCCTCTATTTGATGGCATCCTGTGGCCGGACATGCCAATTTAAGTCTGATCAACTGCCAAATAAGCAGGAGACCCATTCATCGCCACACAGGCCCTCTAGGAGAAGTCTCTTGGCATTTTTTTTTCCTTTTCCTCTTACAAGATGACAGAGAATGTACTTTTCCTCCATCCCCTGAAGGGGCCCTGAGGCCAGATGTGCCACCTTCAGCCTAATCTTCCTCCAAAATAAAAAAGGACCCAGCCACCTGTGGTGCCCTATCAGAGTAAGGAGGACCCTTCTTTCCTTGTAAATCCTTGAGGGTCCATGTTCCCATGGGAGGATTTCGGGGGTCCCTCCAACTCAGTCAGTGTCTACTTCAAGCTAAGACCCTGCCATCTTGGTCAGGTGGTCCCTTTGGGTCCTCACTCTCCTAGGGAGGGGTGCTCCATCTTGTCATCGCCTAAAGGTGTAGGTCAGTAGGAGATCCTGACTGCTGATATTCTGTGAGTCAGGGGGCCAAGTGAGTCCCCCTCCATAAGGAAAAAATTGGGGGTGGTCACCACACTGGCCCCTATAAGCTCACAATATGTAGTTCAATTAGTGGGAGAGGGGGGGTGAACTTCATTGCCCCTCACTCCTCTAAGAGCCATTCAGAGTAAATAATCCTGGGTGTTGGTTCTGCGTACTTTTGTCATTTTTAATAGTCCCCTGCGAAAGATAAGGGTGAAAAGGGGTTGTAAAAGGAGAAGCCCCCATAGGATCAGAAGCATTCAGAATGTGAGCATTTACACATACTGAGCCTGCGGATGCAAGATAAGATGGACCTTGATAACTTTGTCTTTGCATTTTAACCCATAAAGGATGAGGCCAACATAGCCAATTCATATGTGCACTGGAAGCAGTGAAGAGAGTTGGTAATCGAGCACACCCTGCACCTAATACCTCCCCTAGCAGCTGCCATATACTGTAGTCACCCATGATTAAGATCCCACATTAAATTGGAGGTGTTCAATGCGAGACCTAAAAAAAGCAAATCAGAATTAACATTTATATAGAAAACAAAAGGCTACATCTACCATTGATTTGGAATGAAGTAATATTGGTTCTATTTTTACTATATTAGTACTAAATTATAAGTTAAATGAAAAGGTACCACAAATATTACATAGAGAACGTGTCAATGATCTCAGAAAATAAATGCATTTATTGGTTAATATTTAAAATAGGCAAAATTATATGCAATCAACGATCCCCATTTTTGAGATTCTTATCAAAATAATAAATATTACCTTTTTCTTTGATTTAATTGTAGTAAAAGCAGTTTTGCTAATAATTCTTTTTTTCTCATCTTCAGCTGCTTGAACTGTTTTTACCTTGATCTTAGGCTTCCCTTCTAATGTTTCTTTATTTTTGCCTTTGCATTCTTTCAGGGATGTAGATTCTATTTTTTCATTTCTTGTTTTATCTTCACCACTTTCAGATAATTTTCCATTGATTTCTTTCTTTTGGATTTTCTTTGACTTTGTCTTTTGGATTTCATGATCATTACAATTCTGTCTTTGATATTGTTTGACATCTTTAGTTTCATTCAATTGTCCTGAGAAAAAATAAAACTACAAAATATATCAAACTCACTCTAAACTACATAAGTATACCAGGGCTTCAAAAGGTTTGTGGAAAAACTATATAACTAAAAATCATATGAAGGGATTTTGATGTCAATGCACCTAAATGTTCTTGTACCAACGTGTTATAAAGTGTTCTAACATGAACCCTTAAGTGCATTTGACAATGCAGCACCATCAGTTGGAAGTCAGCACCCATTCAAACAACATAGCCTCCTCCAAAATCGAGGGCAGGACAAATATCAAATTCATAGTGAAGCTCGGGTGGGAGAACAGCCAAATCATTGACTCTCTGGAACAAGTTTATGGCAACTATGCCCCAAAGAAATTAACAACCTACAAATGGATAAGTCATTTCAGAAGTGGAAGAAATGAGATTGAAGATGATCCCTGCAGTGGCAGGCCATCCACGTCAGTTTATGTGGAAAACATTGATGCTGTTCGTAACCTGATTGAAAAGGATAGACAAATAACCACTGAATCAATAGCAGACACACTCAACATCTCTGTGGGTTCTGCACACACAATTCTGGTGGAGAGTTGGGGCTAAGCAAGCTTTCCTCTCAATGGGTTCCTAGGCTGTTTGTTGCACCCAGATCAGCAGCAAACAAGGGCAGATCTTTCAATGGAAATTTTGAACAAGTGGGATGCGGACTCTGAAGCTTTTATGCAGAATGGTGACTGAGGATGAAAAATGGCTCTAACAATATGATCCCTAGGACAAAATTCAATTGAAGCAGTGGCTGCCCAGGGGTGGAAGTGAGCCAGTCAAGGCAAAATCTTAGCATTCAAGAGGAAAGGTCATGCATGGCCACTGTCTTCTGGGATGCAGAGGGGATTTTGCTGGTTGACATCAAGAACAAGAAAACAACTACAGCTGCTTATTATGAAGGCATTTTGAGAAAACTGTTGAAGAAAATTGCAGAAAAATGCCCTGGGAAGCTACATCGGCACATCATCTTCCACCATGATAATGCATCCGCTCACGGCACTCAGCAGACAAGAGCTGTACTATGCAAATTTTGATGGAAAATCATCCAAGATATTTACAGCCCCAATCGACTTTTTTTTGTTTCCAAACCTGAAATCATTGAAAGGTGCCCATTTTCCATCAGATGAAGATGTAAAAGGAGCTGCTTTGACATGGTTCAAATCACATGACCCAAAGTTTTACACAGATTGACTCAAAAGCTGGTATCAATGTTTGCAGAAGTGTATTGACTTAGATGGAACATATGTTGAAAAATAAACATCATAACTTAAACCATTTTACCAACTGTCCTTTTCCCACAAACATCACACACATATATATATATTTCAATTCTACGCTCTCGTCTGGTGGCTGCTAATAAGGGCACAGCCACCAAAATTAGAAAGAAGCCTATTTTTAGGCGAGGTTAAGCTAGAAAATACTAAAAAAAAAAAATAAATAAACAAAGTATAGATTTCTAGAAGTCGAGTTGGGGTGCTGGAGGGAGGCTCACTTCTCTGTGGCTTGAGCATGCAGCCAACAATTTAGATAAATACCTACTATGGAAGAACCCCCCCCCCCTTTCTTTCTCCCAAAATTCAATTATACCAGTCTACTGTGCAGCAGCAAGAGTCCCTTCCAATGACTTTGGACAGACAGTAGCAATCCTACCTGTCATTTTACTGGGAGTGTGGTTTGGACTAGGTTTTTTTTGCAGCTGGTTTTGAAGTACTGTCTGCCTAAAATGTGTTTTATTGTGATATAGTTCATTGTGTTTGGAGGAAAGTCAGCTAATAAATGAGTGTGATGGGTGGGTGGGTGCGGTTGAGCTAGGAGTGGAGAGGGTATGTTAGGTCTGAGGGAAATTGTAGTTTGCTGAAGAATTGAGTGCTTATGATGTTTAGGTAGTCCTCAATACGGAGGATTTTTGTTTCAGCATTAAATACACTGTTAGCTTCAAGAGCTTGCTGAAAGAGGCTTGGCTCATCCTACCAGCCTTCCTATTTTCCTACCTTGAAACCTTTAGTGGGTGTGGTGGCTTTGGGGTGCCTTATCCTATGGAGGACCCCCAAATATCCAAGGCACCAAGATCCAGCCTTAGACAGGGCTCATTGTTGCTCTCCTTTTAGGAACAAAAATAGGAGGCCCCTGGGATGGTCTCACAACCACCTACAGGGGTTTACCCCATGTGAGTCTGAGACAGTCAGGAGAGGGGCATGGCTGCTTCACTCTTTGGGAAGCCAGCATATGGAAATGGGGGTTGGTTTTAGCCAAGGTGGGATGCAAGCCTATGTTGCTGCTGGATGGCTAGTGTCCTCCTTTTCAGAGGTGTAGCTGCCCAAGAGTGGCTCCGAAGATGGCAAAGGACAAGCCCCTTGGCCACATATGGATGGTGAGAGGGGAGCTCATCCACAGGTCAAAAGGGTGTCTCATGTAAACTCATCCTCCCTGACACCTAAGGAGGGTGCTTGTCCTTGCCAGCAGGCTTATTGCCCTCGCAGCAGGTAGGCACCTCACGGTCTACACTGCCGCTCAACTAAGGTTCATATGAGGATGAAAGTGCCCTGAGCAACCAGAACCTCTATGGATAGAAGAGCAAGATTGGAAAGGGGTAGGAGGGTATGTAATAAAGAGAAGTAGAGTAGGGTGGGTGATCACCTATTATTATCATACCCTGGTGCTAGGTGATCCCAGGATGACATGCAGTCCCCCAAGGCATCATGGCTACTAGATAGAACTCTGTACAGGTGGAAACACTCCTCCTCATACAAAGCGAGTGTAGAACAAGTTGAGGGGGTAGCCATAATAATAATATTAAACAATAGCATACTAATAATAATAATAATTAATACCAATAAATAAATAATTATAAATGATAAAAATAATACAGTACTGGAAAAATTAGTATGGACTTTTGGCAATTTGGGGTATTTCTATATATAAAGGTCAAATAAACTGAGTTTATTTATTCACAGATGATTTATTTTCTATTATTTATACAGAACTAGTATTTCAGTAGTCAGTTTGCCCCCTTTAGCAGCATTAAGGACTTGTACACAAGGCATGCCATGAACTAGTGTTTTTTAAATATCCTTGATGTTATCCAAATGGAATCAAACTTCTATCAGGCATTCAATAAGCTTTTTCATTGTAAGAGGGAATTGATGCATTTCATCTTTCACAGACCATAAACTCTCAATGGGGTTCATGTCAGGTGAATTTCCTGGACATGGTAACATGAAAACACCACAAGATCACTTTACTGATTGTGTTGTATGGCACGGGGCCCAGTCATGTTGAAAAATCCAATGCCTATCTTCATATCATTCCCTCACTTGTAGTAGACAGCCTCTTTGTATCTTTCTTGGTTCATAGTCCCTTCAATTATCTTTAGGCGAATAGTTCCATGGAAACAAATTGACGCCAATCCATAATATTTTGTGGAAATTATACCCATTTTCAAAGACAATCTGATAGAAATTCCGCACCAGAACTCCTCATGCTTTGCACCCTGATCATTGAGCACTGCTATTGTGGATTCATCAGAAAAGACTAGCTGCAACAATTGAAAATCATCTTTGACTAATAAGACATACAGAATAAGTGACTGTTTTAGTTATGTGAATCAGAAATTTAGAAGTCATTTTTAAATAATTTTTCATAAAGCTGGTTTGATGATTGAAATCAATCATAACATGTTAATTTATCAATAAATGTCATATTTTATCAATCACACAATACAATGACCCTAATCCACTACTTTAGATGGTCTTACCTGGTCCCAGTGGTCAGAAGTCCATGCAATATGATCTTTAACCCATGCATGGCATGCCTCCACCATTGTTGGGGTAAGCCTAGGTTTTTTTTCCTTCGATGATATACATATAATCCACTTTCTTAAAAGTCTGTTGTTAATTGTTCTCTCACGCACAGTGATGTTCTCTTCCATTAATTCATGGGGAATCTTAGTACAAGATGCTCTCCTATTGTTGAGACATTCAATGATTTTTCTATCAATCCTAAGGGTTGTTACTCGCTTATGACTATAGTTCCCATCCCTTTTTGGCAACACATCCTTGTTATTTTCCAATTTTCTCTTAATTGCACTAATTGTCTGAGTTGAAACATTTAGTTTCTTTGCAATTTCTACCCAATTAAATGTGATTTCAGTCAAATACATTTCAATTTGTCCTATTTTTACCAATCTCAACCTGGAATTGAAATTATATATTACTTACACTTTAAATGAAATTTACTACATGAATTTATAATTTATACAACACAGAGTGGCTAAAAAAGGCATTATAACACAAACAAACACCCTACACTGACCTCTGCTGGATTATAACTGAAGGAAACATGGGCTGCAGCAGTTTGACCAGATGGTAGAATCAAATATTACCACATAACGATGGCTTTTTATTGCTAGATATCACTGATGAAGGGGGGCAAACTGACTACTGAAATACCAGTTCTGTATAAATAATAGGAAATAAATCATATCAATAAATAAATTCAGTTTATTTGACCTTTATATATAAAAAGATCAAAAATTTCAAAAATCTATAATTCTTCCAGTACTGTAATATATCATAATATAAAAATCATACTAAATAATAAAAATAAGAATGATAATAACTAACTAATAATATCAATAAAATGGTAAAGTACTGCTGAGTGGGGACAAGGGGAAAGCACACCAACAACTTTCCCTGGCCTCATTAGAGTTCAAATCAACCCAGTGACGGGGCTTCCCTAATTTGCACTCTAGTCGGGAGGATGCGCAACTCCTGATACCAAGTGTAACAAGGCTACACAAGTTAACCTCCTGCAGGGCTTTACCAAATTAAATATAATGGCTCATCCCAACCTTCTCAAATTTAAAATACAATAACCATAAGGCCATAGCACAGAAAGTTGGTAAGGAGAGATTCGGAAAGAAAGTGAAGCAAGAGAATGTAAAAAGGTATGGAAGACAGCTCTAAATCCACCTGCAAGTAATAGTGCTGGGAGTGCAAACTGTGGGTATTGGGCGAGGAAGAGGACAAAAGGCACATTAAATAATGATAGACATAAACAGGAGAAATAATGTTTTTTATGGAAATCTTTATTCAAGATACAGGAGGTATTTAAGGAAGCCCCTGTGCCTGGTTTAATTTTTTAAAGATGATCAATGGAAGAAGGATACTTTGAATGCTAAAAAATTCAACCTAAAAAGGGTAATTTTTTTCTATCATTATGAAATATGAAATTAAACTGATGATTAATATACATACGTTTTCTCAAATTCATTGGGAAAATTAAATATGCGTGTTATGGATGATCACTCAAAAGAACTAAAATGCAATTAATTAAAGTTTTGGTGCCCAATGTGGTATTGGGATACAGAGTTATAAGCTCCTGTGAAAAAAAAAGAGAATGTCAGTTAGTTATAGGGTATTTTTGCTTATTTACTTATCTCTTCTACACAGACCAAAAATCTTTTTCTTACTCCTATTGATCTCATTCTCTTATCAATAGCATTTTCTCAACATTCAGGCCCAAGAAATATAATAAATCCACAATGTCTTTCTTTGCAACTCATAATAACATAAATGATAAGAAAAGCAAGAAGAGACTATCAAAAGTAATTCTATGCAGAATATCCCAACATCCTAGCAAGTCAGTACGATAATGTAATCTGAATAATCTGAATCCCTAGAAGTTCATCATATTGAGTTTTTAATATAAGATCCCAAAGCATGGAAGTACTAATAACAATATGGCACTAAAATATACATATGCAAGGAGGCCATTGTGTGACTTTTAAGAGGCCCCGCCCCCCCTGCAACTTTTTGTTTTGAGGCCCCATCCTTTCAATCAAAGTTCATAATCTATGTACCTTTTATTCATAGCTATATTTACTTTATTCTATCTAAAGTTCAATATTTCCCATTATCCTAAAGAATATCTTTAAAAGTACAAGTTAAATTTATTTAGGTCTATTACAAATTGCAATAAGTAAAACTTTCAGATAAGGATAAAAGAACACTTTTATAATCCAGGAAATGCAACTTTCAAAGACAACCATGGTGTACTTTTCATTTTGCAAAATCATCAAATCAGTTCAGAATAATCAAGCTAAATTTATGTTCAATAGATATAAACAATCTATAAAGTCTTTCTCTTACCATAGTGGACCATAGATATGATTTAATCAACTTTAATTTGGAGAAACTGCACTGTCCAATTGCAAGACTCACAGGCATGGAAAGGATAATTCACACAGCTGCTAACACAGTTGAGGATGAGAAGGACTTAGGCGTAGTAGTAGATAGGTCACTGAAGTTTATGAAGCAGTGTATTGAGGCAAAAAATAGAGCAAATAGGGTGCTAGGATACATTAAAGAGGAATGTTAGCTACAAGAGTAATGAGGTTATATTTAAACTCTACAACTCGTATGTCAGGACACATTTAGAGTACTGTATACAAGCATTGTCACCACATTTTAGACATGATATCAACCTGCTAGAGTCAGTACAAAGGAGAGCAACAAAAATAATACCTTCCCTGAAGCACCTTGAATATTAAGATAGACTAAAAGTTTCTCACTTTGATGAGGGTCTTCTCCCTCACCTGTCACGACAGCATCCTCCAACCAGAAGAACAGAAATAATGGCAAGTAGAATAAGAGACAAAAGGTTGGCTAATAATGGATGCAACACAGAAACAACAGAAGAGAAAGGTTAATCATAATCAAAGAGAACATTGCCAAGGGACACTTCCAGATTCCTCTTAAAGACAGACAAGGAGAATGAGAGATACAACAGACTTGAGCAAAGAGTTCCAAAGCTCAATCACATGAACAGAGAAGAAGCGAGATCTAACATTAGTTGCAAAATGTGGCATAAAGATCTTCTTGCTATGACCTCTAGTATGGATTGTAAGCTGCTTACACGAATAGACCATTTAGGTGAGGATTATGACCCTTTAAAATTTTCTACACAACAATCATATCAGCAGGAATCAATCTTCCCTTAATTGAGTACAAATTAAGATATGACAATCACTCAGCATAGGAGTAAAATGAGAGTTGCAGGAATCTTTTTTTGTCCATCTCCTCTGAACTGATTCGAGCAATCGTGAATTACCAGCCAAATATCCAGTGTTCCACAATACACTACCAAAGTCAATAAGTGGTCTAATATGAGGGATGAATATTTGGGTCATGAAATCAGGGGAGCAACAGATCGTACCTCTAAGAATGGAATTTGCAACACCACTGGCTTTGATATATACCACTCTAACATGTAAGTGAAACTTAAGTGAAGAGTCAACCAAAATGCCAAGATCATCGCCAAGGTAATAATTAAAAACAGGAAACAAATTAAATTGACAAAAATGAACCCTAGCACACTTATTAACAGTAAAGAAATATCATTTTGTAACTGCATATTAACATTATGACCTTCAGGCTCATCTAAAGGGCAGGCAAATAAAGCTTAAGATTATCACCAAATAGGACAAATCTACTTCTAAGACCCTGAGTAGCATAATTAATATTGTAGTGGACCAGATGATAAATAAGATTCCGGCTAAAATTTCTGGTTTTAATCAACTTAAAATATGACACAGGGATCAGCGCATGCTGTAACAAATAAACACAATAAGTCTAAGACAATTACATTAAATTATTAATAATCTATATAAATGTTATAAATGATATATAAAAAGGTTAAGTAATAATAATAAGTTATATTTACCTTAAACTAAGATTCACCAGGTTGATAAATTTCCATCATTCCTAGAGAACTAAGGTGAACACTTTGGAGAGCAATCAGAAGACTGACCACTGCCAGCAGCTTCCAATCGTTATCAGTTTTCTCCAAACCAACCAGCCTTTCTTGCTGGTTGTTTTCATTAACAATTTGTAACAATACCCAGCACAAATATAAACAAGAAATAGAACAGGGCCCAACACTGAACCTTATGGGACACCACTGACAGAATCTTCCAATCGAGAAATCACCAATCCAGCCAAGAAGAGGATTGCTAATACCAGGTAGAGACAACTTATCCATCAAAATTCTACAATTGGCTACATCGAATAGTTTTCGGAAGTCAAAGTAAAGCACATCAACAGCTATACCAGAATCCATATACTGACTCACATAATCATATGTAATAAATAACTGATCAGTTACTGACAAACCATCACAAAAACCAAATTGCATAGGTGAGATAAGAGAATTTTAATCTAAATAATTATATAGTTGGCAACAATAATCCTTTTGAACGATTTAGAGCAAATAGATGTTAGACTTATGGGTCTGTAATTAGTAGGGTCAGAGTGTATACCACCATTAAATAAAGGCATAACATTGGCTGATTTCCACTCAATTGGTACATGCTTTGATGAGATACATGAATTAAAAATAAGGTATAAAGGAAAACATAAGCCAGCTGCACACTTCTTAAAAACAATAGAAGGAAGACCCTCTGAACCACAACTAGAGGAGGGCTTAAGTTGTTGATAGCAGAAAAAATATCATTTACTGATATGTCATTGAAGAAAAAATGGCTATGAGCTACTTGGTGAGCAAAAGGGTCATGTGGAAAATCTTCCACAAACACTGAAGAAAAGTGAATCACCAAATCATTGACCATCACCTCAGCATCATTGAACCAAGGTCCATTCACTAGAAGAGGACCAACCAATGGTCGATTAACTTTCTTTTTCCTCAAGTAGGAACGGAGGCATTTGGGATGATTATTAGTTGACAAGGAATATTCATATTCGGATAGTGCTCTTCTTAAATTATCTTTATATGATATGTTAGCATCTCTAAACTGTAGCCAGGTCTGTAGCTTGATAGGAATTACAACCAAGCAAAGACCTGACATGTTTATAGTATCTTCATGCAGAAGTTTTCTGCATGTTTCTGGTCCATGGATGGCTTAATCAGGACAAAGGTATTAAAAGAGTTTAGCAAAATATTAGTGAATTTAGAAAAACAGACAGCAGGATTAGAACCATAGAATTCACTTTCCCAGTCAATAAAAAACAATTTAAGAGAGCACCAAAGTCACAATGAAACCAGTCATAGAATACAGGATTCGGTAAGGGAGATGTGTAAAGGACACTACATTTAAACAATATACCTGCGTGATCACAACATAGAAGAAGTGCAGTGCAGTTCAAATCGGAAATTCGATCATGATCCGAAGTCAGAACTAGATTGAGCACATTATTAGTGAAGAAAGGTAGGGAATGTAACCCACTGAAACAAGCCAAAGAGTAGAAAAGATATAAAAAGGAAAGAGACAACCTAGATCAAGAAAATCAAATTGGACCAGACCACTCAAAACCGGGAAGATTGAAATCACCCAGTAGCAGCACATCCATACAAGAAGAAAAAGAATCAAGAAATTAAAGTAACATAACATTCTCTTCAATTGAGTAGCTGGGTGGTCTGTAAACAACCATAACAAAAATTTCATAGGATGGCAAATAAACTCCCAAAGTGTTGGGATGACGATGAAACATTTGACCAATATCTTAAGTAATGCATCAATATAAATACCAACTCCATGTTTGGAATAGTCTGAGGGAGAATCATTTCTTATAAAGACAAAACCAGGAATATCCACCACAGATGAATAGCATTTCTTCAAATCTAAATAATTCTCTAAGGTAAGGAGAAGTTGAGTCACTGTGGATAGATATTAGGGTCAGTAAAATAGGATAATACACTTGGGAGCCTTTTACAGACCACCCGGACAGATTGATTGTATTGATGAGTTAATGATGAGGGAAATAAGTAGATGTGAAGTAGATACAGTTAATCTTGGAGACTTTAATTTAAATTCTGTGGACTGGGAAAATATGATAGGAAGGGATAGAGCAGGTTGTAAATTTATAGAATGCTTTGAGGAGAATTTTTTTATTCAATTTGTTAATAAATCAACAAGAGGTGCCAATATATTAGATCTTGTTCTTTCAAATGATGATCACTTGGTTCAGGAATTGACTGTAGGGAAAGCAGTGGGAAATAGTGATCATCATATGGTTCATTTTAACTTGGGAATAGTGAAAGGTAGAAAATCAACAAACTCTACACAAACTCCAAATTTTTACAGGGGTGATTACAATAAATTACGCAGCTTGCTAAATCAGATTAGGTGCTATATAGAATTCAGGGAAAAGAATACCTATGAGAAGTGGGACACTTTTAAGACTATATTAAACATAGTCCAGGAGCAGTGTATTCCAATGAAGATTATTAGGAAGAAATGTATGAAGCCGTTGTGGCTGAATCAGGAGATAATAGGAAAATTTCTGAGATATAAAGGGCATACCAGAGATTACAGAGAGAAAGTACTTTGACAATTTAAATCATTATAGATTGACCAAAAATGAGCTAAATAAGATTATTAAGAAGAGCAAAAGGGCGGCAGAAATTAATTTAGCTCAAAATAATAATAAAGATCAAGATCCAAGAAAATTCTTTAGCTATTATAGAATTAATAACAATAACGGTGATAAAATAGGGCCTATTAGATATGAAGGAGTTTTGAAAGAATCTGATGAGGAAATAGTAGTTCCTTAATGATCATTTTTCTTCAGTATTTACAGAAGTGAATCCAGATAGATTAATTATTAATAATTTTAGGTCAAGGAAAGTAGTGTTGAATACCATTAATGTGAACAGGGAAATAATTAAAGGGCTTATATTGGAGTTAAATACTAGTAAGTCATCTAGCCCAGACAACATTCATTCTAAGTTACTCAAAGAAGGTGTAGATAGTATTGCAGTAGCTCTTGAGAAGATATATACTAGATCACTAGAGATTGGAGAAATACCTAATGATTGGAAATTAGAGAATGTAGTGCCAATTTTTAAAAAGGGAAGTAAAGAGGACCAGAATAACTTTAGGCTGGCAAGCTTAACTTCTATATAGATGATATAGATGAACTAATGATAAGGGAAATAAGTAAGGGATGTGAAACAGATGCAGTTATTATTGGGGACTTCAACTTAAACTCTGTGGACTGGGAAAATATGATAGGTAGGGATAGAACAAGTGGCAGGTTCATAGAATGCTTTGAGGATAATTTTTTGAATCAATTTGTTAATGAGCCAACGAGGGGGGACAATATATTAGATTTAGTACTTTCTAACAGTGATCATTTAGTTCAAGAATTGACTGTTGGGGAAGCATTGGGAAATAGTGACCATCAGATAGTTCGTTTTAACTTGGGAATTGAGAAGGGTAAAATAACTGAGAATGCTGAAAAAGTTCCAAATTTTCATAAGGGAGATTATGTAAAACTTCAAAGCTTGCTAAATTTGGTAGACTGGGATATAGAATTCAGAGGTAAAAATGCTTATGGGATGTGGGATACTTTCAAGCATATAATAAATGTAGTCCAAGAACAATGTATCCCAATGAAGGCCATTAGGAGCAAAAGTAGGAAACCATTATGGTGGAATCAGGAGATAGCTAGAAAAATTTCAGAGAAGAAAAGGGCATATAAAAAATTACAGGTAGAAAATAATATTCAAAATTTAAGTGATTATAGAATGGCTAGGAATGAGTTAAATAAGATTATAAAGAAGAACAAAAGGGTGTCAGAAATTAAATTAGCTCAGGATAGCAACAAAGATCCTAAAAAGTTCTTTAGTTACTATAAAATTAATAACAAGTCTGGCAGAGTTAAAATAGGACCTATCAAATATGAAGGGTTTGTGAGAGAAACTGATGAGGAAATAGTTGAGGTACTAAATGGTCATTTTGCATCAGTATTTACAAAAGAGAAACTAAATAGTCCTATGTATAGCACTCATAGGTCAGGAAAAGAGGTGTTTACTAACATTTGTGTGGATCGGAGGATGATAAAAGGACTAATAGGTGATTTAGATACTACCAAGGCCTCCGGCCCTGATAATATTCATTCTAGGATACTTAAAGAAGGGGTAGAAAGTATCTCAATAGCTCTGGACAAGTTATATACTAGGTCATTGGAATATGGAGAAATACCCGATGATTGGAAGAGAGCGAATGTAGTCCCCATTTTCAAGAAGGGTAGTAAAGAGGATCCAAATAACTTTAGACGTGTTAGCCTAACTCCTGTAGTCTGTAAAATTCTTGAGAAAATAGTTAAAAAAGGGATTTGCCAACATCTAGAGAGGGAGGGGTTAATCAGCGATGCTCAGCATGGGTTTATATCAGGTAGATCATGTTTGACTAACTTACTAGACTTTCTGGAGTTTGTAACAGATCAAGTAGATAAGGGAGAGAATGTAGATATAATTTACTTAGATTTTAGTAAAGCATTTGATAAGGAGACTAGTTCATAAATTAAAAATTATTGGGATATGTGGGGGTGTTTCAAATTGGATAGCTGAGTGGCTGAAAGACAGGAAGCAAAGGGTAGTGCTAAATGGTGTAAAGTCAGAGTGGAGGGATGTTATCAGTGGGGTTCCTCAGGGATCACTTCTCGGTCCATTATTATTTGTCATCTATATAAACGATCTTGGGGAGGCAGTTAATAATAAAGTGTCAATTTTTGCGGATGATACCAAATTAGCAGCTGTAGTTAAAGATATTGATGATAATTTTAAAGTGCAGGGGGACTTAAATAAATTGTTATCCTGGGCACATAAGTGGCAAATGACTTTCAACCTTGATAAGTGCAAAGTTATTAACATGGGAAAAGATAATAGAGAATTTAACTATGAAATGGATGGGCATTGGCTGAGCTCAGTAGAGGATGAGAAAGATCTAGGAGTAGTAATAGATAAGTCATTAAGGTTTTCTAAGCAGTGTATTAAAGCAAGAAATAGGGCAAATAGAGTGCTGGGTTTTATTAAGAGAAATGTCAGTTACAAAAGTAAGGAGGTTATTCTTAAACTCTATAACTCTTATGTTAGGCCACATCTAGAGTACTGTATACAGGCATGGTCCCCACATTTTAGACACGATATTAACCTTCTTGAGTCAGTGCAACGGAGGGCAACAAAGATTATTCCTTCCCTGAGGCACCTTGAATATGAAGATAGACTGAGGGTATTAAATATGTTCTCGTTCGAAAGGAGGTGTGTGAGAGGGGATATGATTGAGCTGTTTAAAATTTTTTCTGGGATAGATAAATTGGATGTTAGCAAGTTTTTTGAGTTAGATGATGGAAATCGGACTAGAGGTCACCACTTGAAAATTAAAAAGCAAGGGTGTAGGTTGGATTTAAGAAAATATTTTTTCACCAATAGAGTGGTAGACTTCTGGAACAAATTGCCGCAGAGGGTAGTAGGTAGTCCAAATCTAAATGTATTTAAGAGTAGGTTGGATGAGTTTATGGGAAGGGAAGGTTGTGATGGTTCCTAAGTTTTGTATATATTAATATTGTTTGTATATATCTATAGCTGCATGATTTAGTTCTTGACAAGCCTTGATTGGTGATACCCTTGTTTCTGGATGCAATCCTCTGGATGTAGTTTTCCTGGGAGTTTGGGTGCCTTGAAAAAGAGGCTGCTTGACTCGGATGACCTATGATGAGCCCTTGTGGCTTTTGTCATCCGTTATAATATATTGTGGGGGACTTTGATTTTGTCTTCCCCTGGTGATGGTGCTTTTTGTGGGTGGGTTTTGACGGAGGCGGATGACCTTTGATAGGCCCTTGTGGCTTTTGTCATCCGTGTAATTATGTTATAGTTTGTAAAATTATTGAGAACATAGTTAGGAAGGGGATTTCTGACCATCTAGAGAGTGGTAGGTTAATAAATGATGCTCAGCATGGGTTTACACCTGTAGGGTTACCCAATGGCAGCGCATGGTGATATCAACTAGGCAGCCCAGTATATTAAATTAGACACACGTCAGATTTACTTTGGAATATGTGATAAAAAGTACCTTATTGCCTGGTATATAGTGTCCAGCAATGAGTTATTGAGTTAAAATTTCCATGTGATCACTAGTGCTTTTGACAATTAATGTTGATCATTCATTAGGTGCATAAATTAGGCCGATGGCTAGGGGAGTTAACGGTGGTCTGACTGGGAATGAGAGAAAGAGTTATAGGGGTTGAAGAGTGTGTTGTGTAGATGTTGTGAGCTTGACTTTGAATATATTGAGAGAGGTTGAGTTGACAACATCACTGGGGAGGGGAGGGGATTCCATGTTTTTATGACTCTGTGTGAGAAAAATCTCTTCCTTGCTTCAGTGGTCATGTGAGGGATATATACTTTATAAGGATGGCCACTCATTCGGTGATGAGGAGCCATGGTAAATAAGTCATGGGGTTTAAATGGTGACAGTTATTAAATATTTTAAAGCATTGGATTAGGTCAGTCAAGAGACGGACTTTAATTGAAAAATGATTTTAGGTTAGTCAGTCAGTCTGGATAGGGTAAGTTTTGGAGGTTGGATGTTTGCTTGGTCCATCGTCTTTGTACAAATTTAAGTAGGTAAAGATCTCCAATGAAACCTGTATTCCAGATGATGGAGGAATAGTCTATTATTGGTCTGATATCGGAGATGAGTAATGTATTGATAAACGTAGATCGTGTTTAACAAATTTACTGGATTTTATGGAATTTTTAACTGAACAATTAGATAAGGAAGAGAATATTGGTGTAATTTACTTAGATTTTAGCAAAGCTTTTGATAAGGTTCCACATAAGAGACTAGTTTACAAATTAAAAATGCATGGGATATCTGGTAAAGTTTTAAATTGGATAACTAAATGGCTGAAAGATAGGAAACAGAGTTGTACTGAATGGGGTGAGGTCACAATGAAGACGTTATTAGTAGCGTACCTCAGGGATCCGTGCTATGCACTATATTATTCATAGTTTATATAAATGATCTTGGGGAGGCTGTAAATAGCAGTGTCAATTTTTGCTGATGATACTAAATTGGTAGCTGTACTCAGAGAAGTTGAGGATAGCTTTAAAGTGCAGAGTGACTTAAAAGTTATTAGCTTGGGCTCAGAAGTGGTAGATGACATTTAAACTTAAAAAATGCAAAGTTCTTAACATGGGAAGGGATAATAGGGAATGGATGGGAATTGGCTGAATTCAGTTGATGAGAAGGACTTAGGTGTAGTAGGAGATGGGGCACTGAAGTTTTCAAAGCAGTGTATTGAGGCAAAAAATAGTTCAAATAGGGTGCTAGGATACATTAAGAGGAATGTTAGCTACAAGAGTAGAGAGATTATCCTTAAACTCTACAACTCGTATGTCAGGACACATTTAGAGTACTGTATACAAGCATGGGCACCGCATTTTAGACATATCAACCAGCTAGAGTCAGTACAATGAGGACAACAAAAATAATACCTACCATGAAGCACCTTAAATATGAAGATAGACTGAAGTTATTAAATATGTTCTCATTTGAAAGAAGATGTGTGAGGGGAGATATGATTGAGCTTTTTAAAATCTGTTCTGGGATGGATAAGTTGGATTTTAGCAAGTTATTTGAGTTGGAAGGTAGTAATAGGTCTAGTGGTCATCACTTAAAAATTAAAAAACAGAGGTGCAGGTTGGATGTTAGAAAATATTTTTCCTATTTTTCCACCAATAGAGTGGTAGATTACTGGTATAGTTAGTTTGCCACCTGACAGAGTAGATAGTCCAAACTTGAATGTTTTCAAAAATAGATTAGATGATTATATGGGAAAGGAGGGTTAACTTAGGGATGAGGGGGTATTCTGGACTCATTCCTGTGGATGCAGTTTTTTATTATTGTATATTATGATTGATTTGGATTTTGATGAGTCTTGGTGATGATGCTTTTTGTTTTTGACACATTCCTTTGGATGGTTCAAATTGTATATTATAGATGCATGATCTGACACAATCCTATGCACACATATTGACAGATGCCGATGACCTTTGATAAGCCCTTATGGCTTTTATCATCCATGAAATTATGTTATGTTAAGTATCAACTGATTTAGTAAGCCAGGTTTCAGTGATAGCAACAACCTTAACACCATTAAAAAAAATTTAAAAATGGAAATGAAACTAACTTTGTTTGACAGACAATTAACATTTAAGTGACCAAAACACAAGAAAGATATTTACAGGCTTGAAAATTGGCCACTTGGGGCAAAACTGAATTATTCAGCTGCCACTGTAGGAATGGCAGCTGCAAGACTAGTTGAAGTAAAGGTAGTATTATTCATGGATGGATTTAATGTAAGGGCATTGAAACACAAAATGGGAGCATTTCTATCCATTGACTTAGGTCCATTTGCTAATTTAGATCATTTTCTCTATAGCCCAAAGGGGTTCTTTATAGCTAAGATAGTGGATGATAAATATATTAGAATAATTAGTGCGTGCAAGCATTTGGCCTTGGCTAAAATGGAGGAATGATGAAGAATATTGGGTATCTTGGCTCTAATAAGGTTATTTTTAAGGACTATTACATCAAAGACAGTTAAATTGTGAATGTCTGGGCAAATATGGTTAATTACTTCTTTGAATCTGTCAGTAAATGAGTCAGCAGGGAGTCCTCTTATGACAATGCTGTCCTTCCTCTTGTCTCTCTAATGTAATTCTTTAGTTTCTTCATGAATAAACTGTATTATATCTACCTGATTAGGACCAGAATGAGCCACAACATTGGTAGAAAAAGAGGTAAGAATCTCCTTTATTTCAGCAGCTAAGGTAGATGATACTTGGTTGGTAAGACATGCCACTGTATCAAATAGTTTTGATACTGATTCACTCAGTGACTTAACTATGGCTTCACAATAACTTGATGTGGAAGAACATGAGACAGGAAACTGCAGCATTGCCATCACATGGTGGACACACAAATTTCACACCCTTACCCTTGCCTGAGATTATCATATCCAGTAATGATTCCTTCACCCCAGAGCAGGATTTGAAACAATGGAACCACTGATCACAAACAACACAGGCAATAGTATCATTATCCTCAACAGCCAGGCCACAAGTAGTGCAAGGATACATGGTATCACTAATAGCCCTCTGATGTAAGGAGGTCCTAGTTTTGTCAGATGGAGCTATTTTAACTTTATTACATGACCTACCATGGTTGAGATGATAATAATAACACATACAAACAAACAAATGTATGTACCTATATACAAGACTATAAAATATAAGTATATATACCTAACAAGAAACTATAAACGATGAAAGTACCCAAGAAGGAGAAAACCAAAATAAACAGATTACAGTAAAGATTCATTTTTACACAAATGGTAACAAGAATTTTAAAATAGATATGTTTTTCTTATGCATTTTTATATGTACTTTTCAGATCTAATACTCATTTTTCCCAGAAATGCATACTTTTTCCATAATCCACTGAAGATCCATAAAAGGAAAGTATGTATTTCCAGCATAAACGAGCTTCAGATCTGAAAAATACACATGAAACTGCATAAGGAAAAAAAACACTTTTAAATTCATTTCAAAGATCTAGACCAGAACTAACCAGGTAATTTAAGACGGCAATAGCGCTGCCTACTTTAGGCTATTTCCGCCAAAAATGAAAAAGTTTTAGGTACTTTCAAAATGGGAGATTCGCCCCTATACCTCCACTTAATTGTGGGGGTTTCACCCCCACCCTAACCTCCTACAACTTTAAAAAAACCTCTTAATATTCTTACTTCAAAATCATACCATCAAGTTTGAATTTAAACATTGTTAGGCTTCTAGTTTGAATCAAAGCTTTGTGCAGAAAACAGTTTATAAATAAAAGTTAAGATTCGTTTAAATGAATCTTCATCCTATATATTTCTAAGGCCTGACAATCGCCATGAAAATCTTCTTGTAGGAGTTGGTATTGTGATCTATCACAGCCAGCACATGCCATTATACCAAAATAACCTGCAAAGCGTCCGGAATAAACAAAAATATGACAGAGCATGTGATTGGTTAAGAAGGCAGAAAACGCATACGTAGTTGACCTGTAGATCTAAAAAGACTATTGGTTGAATATCGCCAAAACACACATGTGCAAATTGCCTCTGCATCTCAAAAGCCCAAGTTTAGGTGCTTGAAAATGATGCAGAAAGATTCTAAGTTAGCAAAATAGTTTCTAAAAGTGAGTAACTACATTATTATTAAGTTCCGGAAGTTAAAAATAGCATTGGTAAGCATCATTTTTAAAATTAAAAACATTTGTCTTTGAAAAGTATAAAATTGTGTTAAAATTCATGTTAACCCAGATTATCAACAACAATGTACAATTATATTGAACACAACAAATATAAGCGAGAAAGAAAACACTGTTGGAATATACCCACCAACACTGGGTTAAAGAAGGAACAAGAAACTTGTCCTTAACTAGAACAACCACAATAAACAAGAAAAGCAAGACCTATCAGCACGGAGGAAAGAGAGGAAGAGGATGGTACTAAATATGTTCTCATTTGAAAGAAGGTGTGTGAAGGGAGATATGATTAAGCTTTTTAAAATCTGTTCTGGGATGGATGTTGGATTTTAGCAAGTTATTTGAGTTGAAAGGTAGTAGTAGGACTAGGGGTCACAACTTAAAAATTAAAAAAAGAGAGGTGCAGGTTGGATGTTAGAAAATATTTTTTCACCAATAGAGTGGTAGATTACTGGAATAGTTTGCCATCTGAGACATGATTATATGGGAAGGGGGGTATACTGGACTCATTCCTATAAATGCAATTTTTTGTTAATGTATATTATGATTAATTTGGATTTTGATGAGCCTTGGTACAGATTCATGAGAGGAGAATGAATGAGTAGTACTGAAAGGGTAGAGAGCCTAAAAGTAAACAGCGTCTATATAAGCGAGAAGGAAGATATGCAAAAGCACATAAAAGAATTCTGGGAGAAGATCAGAGGAGTTGGTGAAGCTAAGTTGATTTATTTAGTTCAAATTTTTTATTGATCTAATCTTATATTGTTTGGGTTAATTATGGTCTTAATGTGTTAATTATTAGGTGTTAGCTTTTTTTCTGTTTTTCTTGTCGTTTTGTCACCACCATTGTTTGTTTATATATTTTGGTGCCGCCGCTTCTTTTGTTGTTTGAGTTATTAGATTCATAGATTGAGTGTTAGCTTTGTTTTTATTACGTTTGTGTTCATTTTTAGATTAATTATGGTTGGTTGCGGAGCCAAGGGCACCGGTGGGTCTTGTCCTGTTCGTGGGAAGGGTAGCCTTGATGGTGTCTCTGTTGCCTCATACCCTTGTGCCACCTGTGGTGAGTCTGTGGTAGGTGGTGACAGTATTCAGTGTGGTCTGTGCAATGCATGATGTCATGGTGCTGAAGCCTACTCGGGCATTTCTGCTCCTTTTTTTCAACATGATCATCAGCAATAAAAGCAGGAGTGTCAAATTTGCATGCCCTCCATGTGATGCATCTAGTAGTAACCGCCCTCTTACAGACTCCTCTTGCTCCTGAGCCCCCATTATCAATACCCTAAGTGAGTCTGTATCTAAACTATTCAAGACTGTATCTAACCTTACTGCCTAGATGGCAGCTATGATCACTGAGCTTAAGGAGCTTCGAGCTTTCCTTACAGCTGGGGTATCATCCTTTGTCATGGACAGGGGGATTGTTGTGAATCCAGACATGCAAAAGATTTTCACATCAGAAATCCAAGAGCTCCATGAGCATGATAAGAGGCAGGAAGCCCTATGAGGGCTTCCAGACTTCCTTCAACGATATTATATCAACAATATGTCCTAATTTGGGGAACGTTTTGGTCTCCGATATTGTAGCTTTAAAGACCAACATAATTAGAGCAAAAATTGTAAACTAAGAACATCGCCTAACTATCCTCTCCAAGGCCAAATGTTTAGCTGGCTCAAGATTTAATCATATCTATATCAATCACGACTTGACTTATAAAGAGAGGATGAAAAGGAAGGAGAGGAGGGAGCACGCTGCTGCTGGGCATCAGCCTGGTGGTAGATCAGCCCTTGGAGGTAAAAGTGGTTTCTCCACCACCCTTGGCCAGCACTCCTGGTGGCTCTGTCTGCACAAGGGTAGCAAATTTTCAATCAAGAATTTAAACTCTGTGGTTGAGTCTGTTTTGTTCTGGCTAGTTAATTTAAATAGTCTGTCTAATAAAGTTCATTTTGTACATAATTTTTGTATCACTAACAATAATGATTTAGTTGGCGTTACTGAAACTTAAATCTTGCACTCATTAATTCCTCCGTAGTTGTTATCCAAGGTTATCAGTTTTATAGAAATGACTCGCCCTCTAATTCACCATAACATGGTGTTGTACTTTACATTAATAAATTATTGAAAATCTCCTGAATTTATAATACTCATCCAAATACAATTGGCGTTCTGCTTCATGATTTCAATCTTCATGTTATAGTAGTGTACAGGCCACTTAGCTATTCTCTCCTGGATAATGCAGAATTGTTGTCCTTCTTGGATTCTTTTTGCACTGGAAAGGATGTGATTTTGATGGGTGATTTTAACCTACCCGATATAGACTGGTCAGATTTGGTGCCTCTGGCTCATACTTCCCTCTCTCATTCATTTCTTGATACGTTTAATTCTTTGGGACTTACTCAGTGGGTTATGTTCTGGTCTCCTCGAGACCAGAACATCCAGACTAGAGGACACAGCTTGAAACTCATAAAGCCACATCACAAGACATCAAAAAGGAACAAGTTTATCAGTTCTAGGGTAATAGATAAATGGAACAAGTGTTAACATGTTTAAAAATGTATATGACCAGTTTGAGATTGAACATAATTTGAGAAGAGGCACCCCTTATGAGCTGTGACTCTCTTGCCTCTTTATTTTCACTAATGTAAGCATTTGGGAAAGCTAGGTTCCCAGGGTGATGGTATTGTCTGGTACCAGTTTTCTTACGGAGATAGGGGATTGAGGTACTATTTTATGGATTTTTGCCTTGGGCATCCTATGGAGGGGAGCAACAGCAGCCTCGGCATACTTGACTTGACTTGGATGCTGTTCGGGGATTGCTTTTGTAACAGCTCCCCTTTTCGGCTTTTCTTATCTTCTAGCTATAAGTATTTTCCTTTGAATTATCATTTTTTTCCAAAATTTCTTTGTTTCTCTTCATTTTCAATTCATCTCTTTCAAATAAGAATTTCCCCAACATTCACTCTTCATCCTCCTCATGTGGTCTCTGCAGTACTCTTACCCCCTACCTCTCCAGCTCATAACCTTCACAATTTAAAATGAGGTGCTGCAGATTTTCCATGTCCCATCCACACACTTCACACCCTACTTCCCCACCACTAAATCTTCTTCTATCATTTAATTTTAGTGTGTTAGTCCTTGCCTTATACATGAGGATTGCTCCTTATGCATTATCATACGACCTCTCTTCTTCAATATCCTTCTTATTCATACGATATATCCTTACACTGTTTTTCTTTTGCAATGCTCTTTTCCACTCTTCTGTATCCCATTTTTTCACTTCCCTCTTCATCTCATCTTCACTCATTTTTACTACCTGTGCTTCCCTCAGTTTTAATTTCTTTTTATATTTTTCCACTTCATTCATAAAACCAAAATATCCATTTTCTCTCATGTCCTTGAGTATTCTTCTCAGCAGTTCATTTCTAACTTGTTCTTTCTCTGTTACTATGCTTCTGTAATATGTAAGCTTTCCCTTCATCACTCTTGCTATCATTGATGTTGCCCCTATCTCTCCTCTTAAAACATCAACCACATCTCCCTGCCCTGCCCCTAAACTCCCTCTGTATGCTCTGTTCTCAATTTTCTGGAGCTCTTCTATTTCTTTTTTACTAAATCCAACCACCTTTTCCCCATATAATATTCCTGGCAATGCCACTGCCTTCCAGAAGGTCTTCCCTACCATCAGTTTGTTACAGCTCTTTTTTATTACTGAGTATTCATTATTTGCCATCCTAATCGCCTTTTATTACATTACTTCCCTTTGTCTCCTGAAAAAATTTCTTCCTTTATTAATTATCACTCTCAGGTATTTATTTTATTTCTGTCACTACCCCAACACCTCCAATTTCTTCTGGTTGTTCATTTTCTATTTGGTTAAATAGAATATTTTTGTTCTTGCTTAAGTTTATCTTTAGCCCATATTTTTCACTTATTCTTATAAAATTTTTAATGTTCTGTTCTGCCTCCTCTATGTTCCTGCTCAGAATTAATCCATCATCTTCAAAGTAAGGCATTCTCAACTTGAACTTCTCATTTTCAAAACCTACATTACATTCTTCCACTTCTTCTAATATTAAATATGTTATTAGTTTAAATAGTACAGTAGAGGCCGTGCATCCCTGTTTTATGCCACTTGAGACTTCAAATTTGATCCTATCTTCATCACTTATTTCCACAATTGTTTTGTCGCCTGTGTATAATTTGCTTATGATATCTATTATCCTTTCATTTACTTTATATTTCATTAATGCTTCTATTACCTTTTCCCTTTTTATTGAGTCATATGCTTTGCTAAAATCTATTGATGTTACTATCAGGCTTTCCTTTTTCTTGTATATTTCCTCTATACAATATTGCAGAATTACTAAGTTGTCCTCTACTCTGCCCCCTCTGGTAAATCCTGCCTGGACCTCCTTCCTCTCCTCATTTATCATGATGTGCTCTTCAATCTTCTCCTTTAAAATATTCATAAATATTTTGCCTGAACAATTTCCAAGTGCAATCGGCCTCAACTCTTCCTCCGTTGGCTTATTTTCTTTAGGTATCATTTTTGTTCTCGTCACCTTCCATTTCTCCACATCTATCCTCTTCTCCAGTATGTCATTGTATATCTCCGTTAATTTTGTTATCACTACTTTGCTCTTCTCCAAGTTTTTATACAGGTTTGATCTCAGCCCATCTGGTCCCCCCGCTTTATTCCTTCTCATCCTATTCAATGCATTCTGTACTTCCTCCCCTGTTATTCTGTACTCTTTCATCGGTCTTATATATCTCTTTACATTCATTACCATTTCCATGTGCTCCTCTATTCTATAATTGTAGATTATTTCCTCATTTACCATCATCCCTGCATCCATGTGCTCTCTCAAGTACCATAGGAATCTATACTCTCCTCTCATATCTTTCTTAACAGTTTGGTTTTCCATTTCCTATTCATACTCTCTCTTTCTTACTTCTGTCCATACTCTTCCTATTTTGTTCTCTTGATTCCTGTATATTCTTCCCCAAAAGTCTTTTATCCTTTCTATTCCTGCCTCCCTGCTTAGCTTCTCAGGTTTTGCTTTCTCTTCTTTCTTTTCTGTGTATCTCTATATTCTTTACTTTTCTCTCCTGTCCCCTTAGTTGGTTTATGTATTCCCAGGTCTTTCTGCTATTTTTTTCCTCTTTAATCTGCTTTGTCAAATTTTTCTCATGATTGGTTATCCTTCCTTTAACCATCTTTTTAACCTTATTCTTCTGCTTTGTATACTCTTGGAATGCTCTTTCCTTATTTTCCCCTTCCTCTGTCCTCCTATGTATCTTGTTCAGTTGCCTTCTCCTTTTTATCTCCGTCTCTATTTCTCTAGTGAACCATGGTGGTTCTTTGACCTTGCCTCCTCCCTCTACTGTTTTTATCTTTATCTTCCTTTGTAGTTCTTTTTTAGTACAATCCTCTACAAATAAGTCAAAAGTCTCTATATATTTTCTACTCTATTTACTCTTATACTTCCTTCCACATATCTTTGTACTTTGTTTGCCTCTTTGGTATAATAGAGCCCTTTTTTTTTATCTATCTTTCCTTTTCTCTCTCTCTCTCTCTTGGCCTCACATATAATCAACTTGTGGTCTGAGAAATCTATAATTTCTCCTTCCTCATCTATTTTCATTTTCTCTATCAAGTTAAAACCTTCTTTGTTTGTCATTACAAAGTCAATCACACTTCTATTTCTTCTTGCCCATGTGTAGGTCCCTTCGCATGCTTCTGTGGTATTAACTAGGATCAGGTCTCCCTTCGCCAGTAATGTCATTACTATTTCTCCATTCTTGTTAATCTCTTGCTCCCCCAAGAATCTCAAGTGTGCATTAAAATCCCCTAACATTATCAATGGTCTTGTTTTCTTGCCTATAATTCTTAATAATTCCTTTTGTATCCTTTTATTTCACTCATTATTTCTTGTGAGCATGTATACCAAGATCAGTCTCACCTCTTCCTCTCTTACCTTCATTACTACATCCAATATATTCATATCCGTTGTTGCTTGTATACAATATTATCGCTCTTTGTACTTATAATAGCCAGTCCTCCTCCTCTTTATAACTTGTAACTCTGTCTATTCCATCGTCATATTGTAGGTTTTCTCCTCTTTGGTTTGTCTCTGTTAGGCACATTATTATATTCCCTTCTAATCCACTATTCAATTCTGCCAACTTCTGCTTTGTTAATGCTTGTACATTCAGCAACCATATCTTGACCCTTTCTGACTCTTTACTTTTTATCCTTATGCTTCCTCTTTCCCTTGGAGATTATAAAAATTTTCTCCCCTTATTAGTCTTCCTCCCTTTATAAACCATCCCCTTTCTCACTCTCTTTTTTTAACCTCAGTTGCTCTCTTAACTCTCTATCCTGTTCTCTCTCCTTCTTTGTCAGATCTGGTGCTATCTTTATATTCCTTACTTCCAACTTACCTGACCTGCTAAGTTTTCTCACATTTTTCAATATCCAGAATTTCTCCTCCCTCTCTTCTGGCTTAACTAAAAGGGTCTAGGCCTATCCTGGTCATTTTCTCCCTCTCTTCTCTTTCCTAACCTTATTGCCTGCTTTATTTCCATGTTCTTCCCTATACCCACCTCCTCTTTGAATAATGTATTTGTGGCCTCCTTATCCTCTTATAATAATTTATGTTTGATTTCATTGTCATTTTCATTAATTTATATATTTCAATGATCATTAATTTAAAGATGAAATATTCAGTAATTTTCTAGAGAATGATAATTTTGCTTGGCTAAACTTTGATGTTAACCAGGTGTTACATTTTTCACTAAAATTTAATATCGCGTGACTCATGACAAATGCTCCGGTGCAAAAGAAAAAGTGTCGGCTCTTTCAGTTCTCTCAAAAAGGTCAACTTCAACGTATTGTTAACAAAAGGCGTTCTGGATATCTTTTTCCGTAAATTCATTGTTAAAAGAGAAAGTTAATGATAGCTTACCCAAAATACTAAACAAGAGGAATAAGCTACTCCAGATGGCAACGATATTCTCTGGAACCAAATATCATAAATCCCTTGATACAGTATTAGTCCTTTTCTCAAGGTAAGCCAATCATTTATCATTCTCTTTGCTCATGTTATGTTTAACTCATTAAAAGTTCTTATACTCTTTCTCTCTATCCTGTCCTCTCTCCTTCTCAGATTCCTTTATCCCATATATCACCAGATTACTTTTCCTGGCTTTCTTATCCTCCTCTTCCCATTGATTTGTACCTCCCTTCTCTCTGTAATCTCTTTATTCTCTAAAGACGTCAATCTCTCTTTCCAGGCTTCCCTCTCCTCTTCTAATTTTTTTTATCTGTTGCTTCATTTCCCAATTTTCTTTCCTCATAACTTTCATGTTACCCCTACAGCTTCTGCAGAACCAGCTCAGTGAGGTGTTTTTGCAAAGTACCTTCATCTCCTCGTTTGAAACTTTTTCACACCCTGCATGGTACCAACACTCACCGTCCTCACATAAAATTCTTGCTTCCCCATATTTCACTTTTTCCCTGCACCTTTTACACACATCACTATTGTGTTTTTGCTGCTGCTCTATTAATTGATCTCCCCCCCACTCCTTCATTGCTGTTTCTACTCCCCTTTGTTCCTCTGTCACTATCTTCTCTTCTCTCGCTTTCTGCATAGGGGGCGGCGTCCTACTCGGGTACTCACAGCTTCCACACAGCTCACCTGCATTCAGCCTCCCCTCATAATCACATCTCTTTTTCCTTGCACCTCTTCCAGTATCCATATCTAATGTTTATATTTTATTGGTTTTGTTACAATTCGAAGCACGTGGCAGAGGGTGGACATCCAACAAGGATGTTGTGGGTGGGTAGGATTGTGTAGCAGAGGTTATATTGGCATTTTTGGTAGTAGTGTATATGGAGCGAAGCTGTGAATGGAGAATATATGTGGGAGTGCCATCATCTAATGCCTTACAGTGGATCAGCCTTGCCTTCTCTGTATATTATTTATTTATTTAAGGGGCTATCTGGCAACTGCAGACTTAGGCATAAGTCGCCGTAAACAAACAGCCTAGTTCTAGGCGACTTTAAAAAATTGAACAGGAAACAAAAATAAAAAGAAATAATAACAAAAACAACAATTAAACCTGGTTAAATGAAAGGGAGAAGGCACCACCTTAGTCTTGGCCAAAGAAAACCAAAACCTGTGCGCTTCGGCATAGCGAGACCCGGTTCAATGCCTGTTGGAGTCGACGCTCCAGAGTTGGCATCTGGGCCGCGCCAAAAGAGATCGATAGGTCGTCCACGTAGAGTGTAGCGAGAATATCTCCCGGCAGCACCGAGGTGATGCCGTTGATGCTCAGGGCAAAGAGTGTGACACTGAGGACACTTCCCTGCGGGACACCCTCTTCCTGCTCCTTTAGGCTGGAGAGGGCTCCCCCCACCCGTACACGGAATCGACGATCTCGCAAAAATTCAGATATAAACATTTGGAGGCATCCCCTCGCCCCCATCGTGTGGAGAGTCTCCATGATACCGTATCGCCATGCGGTATCTTAGGCCTTCTCCAGATTGAAAAACACCGTGGCGTAGTGCTGTCTATGAAGGAAAGCCTCACAGACGGCATTTTCTAGTCGGAGCAGAGCATCCGACGTGGAGTGGATCTTGCTGAAGCCGCACTGTGCGGAAGACAGATGGCCTCCGCTGTCCAGGAAAAAGGCTAATCTAACATTTACAAATTTCTCCATCAACTTGCACACGCAAGAGGTTAGAGAGATTGGGCGGTAACCGGTCAGAGTAGAGTGATCTCTCCCCGGTTTGCGAAAGGCGAGCACAGTAGCAATTCACCAGGAGTCTGGGAGAAGACCTTCCACCCAGATCCTGTTCAACAAATCTAACAGAAAGGCCATGCCTCGCTCACCCAGGTGTCGAAGCATAGCGTACGGGACATCGTCCGGACCATGGGCGGTGTCAGTGCACGAAGCGAGAGTGGAACGCAACTCACTCACAGTAAACTTATCGTTGAAGGGTTCTCCGCCTCTGGAGGTAAAGTCCAGTCGGCGGACTTCTGCGACATCACGACGTGCATTGAATTCTGAAAAAGCTGTCGCTAAGGATATTGCGGTCCCATTCTCCTGGAGAATGGGAGGGGGATCCTGCGAGAACTTGCCCCGAATCCTTTTGACTCACTTCCACACCTCAGCTAAAGGGGTCTTCCCATTAAGTGAAGACACGTATGCCCGCCAAGAAGAACGGCAGGCGTGCTTCGAAATATACCGGAACCTAGCCCTAGCCCGACGAAATTCACCGACAGTGAAATCGTTCGGGCGGTGCTTATAGCGCATGTAGGCATAACGCTTCTGTTTGAGGGCCGTCTCACACTCGGCCGACCCCCATGGGAGTGGTCAGCGTACAAAATGGCCAGACGTCCTAGGAATAGTAGTCAGGCCCACGCCGATGAGGTTGCTGAAGAAGAACTCAACGGCCTCATCTACCGACCTAAACTCCACGACTGAGATAGAGAATTCAGTCATTTCCTGAAATGCAGGCCACCACGCCCGCGCCAAGCACCACCGAGGTGGTCTCTCAGGCAGCAGTTGCCCTGAAAATGATATTTGAATGGGAAAGTGATTACTACCATGGAGGTCATCGACCACCCCCCCAATCAAAATCAGGCTGTGCATCAGATCAGCAAGGACTTGTCCCCTGGGATTTATAAAGTAATCTCCCCAGAGAGGATGCCTGCCGTTCAGATCTTTGTCAGTTACAAAAGTAAGGAGGTTATTCTTAAACTCTATAACTCTTATGTTAGGCCACATCTAGAGTACTGTATACAGGCATGGTCCCCACATTTTAGACACGATATTAACCTTCTTGAGTCAGTGCCGGAGGGCAACAAAGATTATTCCTTCCCTGAGGCACCTTGAATATGAAGATAGACTGAGGGTATTAAATATGTTCTCGTTCGAAAGGAGGTGTGTGAGAGGGGATATGATTGAGCTCTTTAAATCTTTTTCTGGGATAGATAAATTGGATGTTAGCAAGTTTTTTGAGTTAGATGATGGAAATCGGACTAGAGGTCACCACTTGAAAATTAAAAAGCAAGGGTGTAGGTTGGATTTAAGAAAATATTTTTTCACCAATAGAGTGGTAGACTTCTGGAACAAATTGCCGCAGAGGGTAGTAGGTAGTCCAAATCTAAATGTATTTAAGAGTAGGTTGGATGAGTTTATGGGAAGGGAAGGTTGTGATGGTTCCTAAGTTTTGTATATATTAATATTGTTTGTATATATCTATAGCTGCATGATTTAGTTCTTGACAAGCCTTGATTGGTGATACCCTTGTTTCTGGATGCAATTCTCTGGATGTAGTTTTCCTGGGAGTTTGGGTGCCTTGAAAAAGAGGCCGCTTGACTCGGATGACCTATGATGAGCCCTTGTGGCTTTTGTCATCCGTTATATTATATTGTGGGGGACTTTGATTTTGTCTTCCCCTGGTGATGGTGCTTTTTGTGGGTGGGTTTTGACGGAGGCGGATGACCTTTGATAGGCCCTTGTGGCTTTTGTCATCCGTGTAATTATGTTATGTTATGTTATGTTATCTCCAAGCAAGAGATAGGGCCTCGGCAACGGTGCAACGATGCGGCGAAAGTCCCCCGCGTCGAAGTCAGCTGACTGTGGAATGTACACAGAAATGATAGTATACCTCCTATCCAGGTGCAGCTGTACAGCCACTGCCTGAAAGGAGGTATCTAAAGAGAAAGGAAGAACGGAGACATCATGCCGGGTGTAAACCGCGCATCCCTCAGCCCAGCCATCCCACAGTGGTGGGGTCGCAAGACCCTTATACCCCAGGAGGGCAGGCAGGGGGCACACGCCTAGCGTGGTCTCCTGCAAAAAGATAGAAAATGGAACGGGAAGAGATGAGGCTCCGCAGCTCCTCCCAGTTGGCCCGGAGTCCACAGCAATTCCATTGAAGGAATATGCTCTCCAGGCCTAGCTCTGATGAGATGCGGGGGCCCTCCTAGAATTGAAGACCTTCACGGGAATCGCTGTACATTTCCCGGGGGCAGAAACCTCGGGCACTGTTGGCCGGACAAAGCGCTGTCGCCTTCGAGGACTAATCGGGGGAGGTTGGGCTCGCAATGCGAGTCTTTTCCTCCCTCCGCCTCGAAACCTAAGGCAGGCGTTGCAGCTTCGGAGGCAGGGGGCCCTCTTTTTGGGGAACCAACGTCTCCGAGCCACTCACCAAACCTCGGGGCCGAAGCTCCTTTGTTGCTCTCCTCCTTTCCAGGGACAGCTTTAGGAACCCCGTAAGATGGCCTAGCAACCATCTTCAGGGGTGTTGTCTCCTGTGAGTCTAACGACTCGGTGGAGGCACGTGGCCGTTTCACCTTACAGGAAACGGTAACGCTAGGGGAAGAGGGGGGAGCCCTGGTTTTAGCTGGGGCTGAACCCTTTTTGCTGCCAGCTTTACCAGAGGAGCTCCCGGGTTGGGTAGAGCCCACAGAAGTGCTCTGAATGGGCGCAGAAACAACCGTGCTCGTTGGCCTGGATGGGCCAGGAGCAGAGGGTGCCTTTCTAACTATTGAGGCATATGACGTCCCAGGCAGAGCCGGGCGCGCCAGGACCAAGTCCTTAGCCTCGCGGAATGAGAGTCGATCCTGGGCCTGAACGGCCAGGATTTCTTTCTCAAGGAGATATGCACCACATTGCTTTGAAGAAGCAGGGTGCGGCTCTCCGCAATTGACACACTTGGCCACACACGATTTGGACTTATCGTGTGTGACCTTGGAGCAATTTACAGACTTCGGGTGACCCTGACTTTGCACGTCTACATGAGCGATTCGTATGGCCGAAGCGGTGACAGTAATAGCACCGCCGCGGCAGTGGCCCGAATGCCTTCACGCGGTAGCGGTACCAACCGACACGCACCGAGTCAGGGAGCTTGTCACAGTCGAACGTGACAAAGAGTGTAGGGGTGGGTCTCGAGACCCTTCCCTGTTTTCTCATCACACGTTCGACCTTGACCGCCCCATGGTCAGCCAGCTCTAGGGTGATGTCCTCAATGGAGTAGTCAATGAGTTCCCTGGAATAAACTACTCCTTTCACAAAGTTCATGGTAGAGTGCAGCGTCACACTCATCGGGGTGCCATGAAGTGTCCGAAGAGCACTTATCTTGGCCGCCTCGGCGGGATTCGCCGCATTCGCCAGAAGGCTCCCGTCCAAGAAACGGGTAACCTTCGGCTCTCTACCAATTGCACTAGCAAATTCTTCCCTTTGAAGCCAGCGGGCTCGAAAATGCCAGGTAACCTCTGAATGAGGGGCCCCGATGTCATCAAGGCTCCGCCCTGTGCACTTTTGGTCTTTGTCATGGTCAGGAGCTCCGTACCCGAGGGGGCAGAGGGGCCAGATGTGCCGATCTTGGCTTGGTCGCTTGCCAGAGTGGCAGCAGACCCATCCGTCCCCGCAGCCCCCACAGATGGAGAGGAGCCCCGAGTCTTTTTAGTCTTCTTTTTCTTTTTAGGAGAGGAGGGCGGGGAATGAACCCGTTTCTTACCTCCGCCGGAGAAGCCCCCAGACCAGATGTACCGGCCTCAGCCAGGTCCTTCTCCGAAATGGAGAAGGTCTTGGTGGTCGTAGGGGCATCATCCAGAGGAGATTCCTCCCCCCTCCTTTTACTGCCTGAGAATCCCCAGCCGTTTGAGGAGGACCTTGCATAGGGGTGGATTCGGGTTCGGTGCTTGGCGCCGAGCCCGGATTCTCCCCCATGGAAGGCCCTACCGTCTGAGGCTGGTTTTCCTCAAGGACCATGTTTATCACAGGAGGGGCCTCCAGTTGGCCATCCCCTCCCAGGACATCACAGTTCCCCTTGGCAGCATCATGAGTCTTTTATGGGGAGGCACAGGCCTTGACCCCGGCAAGGTTTAATATTCTTGCCAGCAGGTCTTTTGAGGGAAGCGACCGAAGGGGCCTGGCTTCCCTCTCCCCCCTAAGGGGGTTTGCCCTACCGAGCCACTTCGATGTGGAGCGGCTGGCTAAGGGCTGCCTGCTGGCTTTCTTGGCATTCCCCTTGGAAAGAACAGAGGGGACTGCCGCTGGTAAGAGGGAGGTGCCCGAAAGCACCTCCAGAGAAGGGGGTGAGGGTGAGTCCCCTTCACCCGTAGGCGTAGGAGAGGAGTAAGCCTCCTCTCCGGTTGAAGAGATATGGAGGGTCCCCTGCCAAGCAAAGGGGAAGGGACCTCCATTATTTTGCTGGAGCTGCCTGAGGGCGGCTCCGTCGCTGTTTCAGGGGAAGTTGGGGGTTGGGTTTTTTTGGTTGTTTTTTCATACATGGGCATGGTGACCCTCTTTTTTATACAGTGCGCAATAGCTCATCACCTCTTGCAGTTGCCCGCACTGCAAGAGGTGCTTACAGGCCTGGCAGAGCCAGGCACCACCATTTCGGACCACCCCTACCGCCTGGTGGCCTGGCAGTCCATCGGCATGGCGGCTCCACCTTAGACACGGCGTAAAAATGGATAGAATGTGAAGAGGAGAGGAAAAGGGATGTGAGGAAAGTATGGGTGGGGATGAAGCAGGTTGTTAAAAAAAAAAACCCGAACCGGAGCTAAGGGGTTAGGGAACATTGTCCCCTTCCCCCTCAGCCCCGATCCGGGACGGTTGGCTTGAGAAGAAGGTCAGCATCTACCCTGTGAAATTAGAGGCTGACCAGAGAAAGTTGTGGGAGAGGTTGTGTGAAAAGAGAGGAAACAAGTGTTTTGAAGGAAGGAAGGGAGGCTAAGCTGGGGCCGGACAGGGTGCTCAGTCCCGTCAGCACGGCAGCCAGGATGGCAAATCGCCGCGCCCCTTACGGTGCCTTCTCTGTATAAGGATAGCTGTTAAGAGGTTAGGGCGGTGATCACCATCACAAAAATAACAGTGGGGGATATCGGTGCAATTTTGGCTTTCATTTCATCTGTGATGATTTGCACGTCAGTGTCCCATGGCCAAAATGCTGATATATGTAGCACGGCAGCCAGGATGGCAAATCGCCGCGCCCCTTACGGTGCCTTCTCTGTATAAGGATAGCTGTTAAGAGGTTAGGGCGGTGATCACCATCACAAAAATAACAGTGGGGGATATCGGTGCAATTTTGGCTTTCATTTCATCTGTGATGATTTGCACGTCAGTGTCCCATGGCCAAAATGCTGATATATGTAGCACGGCAGCCAGGATGGCAAATCGCCGCGCCCCTTACGATGCCTTCTCTGTATAAGGATAGCTGTTAAGAGGTTAGGGCGGTGATCACCATCACAAAAATAACAGTGGGGGATATCGGTGCAATTTTGGCTTTCTATTGCATCTGTGATGATTTGCACGTCAGTGTCCCATGGCCAAAATGCTGATATATGTAGCACCTTAATGGGGGGAGATAGTAAAGGATAACTTTATATGAGGTAAATCCTAGTACCATTCTTTCAGGAAGACCACCTGCAAATTTAAGATGCACAAAGTAGGTGCTGGCATCAGGGTGAGTTGGCAATCTGAAGATTTCAAGCAGGCTGGCGGTGCTGTTGACATCCAAGATACTGAGATTCTCTCTCAGGTATTCTTCTCTAAGGGAGACTGGGAGTCCAGAAATTCTTCCATATTTATATTTACCTAGAGTATAGTAGCGTCCTCAGGATGCCAGCACTTGACTGACCATTCACCAAGTGAACACATCTTCTAATTCAACTTTCAGTTTCTTTATGTTACTAAGTTCTACTCTTAGTGCAGAACCTTTGCCTAGGATTCGACATGAGCCATCTTTAATGAGCTTGTGGAATGGTGAAGCATTGAGGGGGGATGTGACCTTAACCAATTAGTCGCCAGGGTTTTTTTCTCAAACTCACCCTCTGCAAAATTACAAATGGTACACGCTATCGAAAATAATTAAGATAAAATATTTAAATCCTTTTTTTATAAAGCAAATGATATATCATTTTAATTGAAAAGAATCATTCTATTGATATAATTCAAAAATTATTAATAACCTTCTACCTATTTATAATTATGATTGATAATTTTCAGTTCTTACACAAATTTTCATCAACATCCATGGTTATTGTATGCTTTTTAAATCAGTTACGCTTTAAAACCTATATCTAATTATGATAATTTGGCTCAGGGCCTATTTTTTACTTATAAAACTGTATTTTCAGACAAAATAGGCTTGCTGGTTTGTGTGCTTTCAATAATATACTATCTTAAGGCATTTTCTCGTTTTAATTGGATGAAAAATGAAAAACATATGTTTTTAAATAAAAAATAAGGAAGAGTCATCAAAAACGGCGTTTACACAGATGTGAGCAATAAATCAGTTTCTTTTCGCGGTCATGTTGTGGTAAGGCCTAGAACGGAGTCAAGTTACTCTCATTCATAAATCTCGGTTACAAACAAAGAAGGCCTGATCTAAGCCATTTATGCATTGTAATTAGATCTTTAATCACTAACATGAGTTTGAAAAAAAATTGACAAATTATCATAATTATCAGGGCAAATACGATTCTATACGTGAAAGGCCACAAAATGCCCTCGGGCGATTACGTAGCACTGATTCGAGGACTTAGAAAAGCCCTCGGGAGACTGATGGGTTAAGGGGATGGATGGAAATGAACTTACCCTCCGTGGATTTTATTAGGACGACATTTTGCGAGTTGGAGTCGTCCTGAGGGGACAAGGCTGAGGTGGTGGGTAAATGACGTGGTCTGGTTGTTTCCCCTACAAATATTGAGGCCAAAATAAGGGCGAGGATACAGCGGGAAAGAGGAAGGACTCGAGCCACGTTTAACCTTTGGAGTTAGGGAAATGTCCACGCGGTGACCAAGGCTGAAGGCCTAGGTCTCCCGGGTAGAGAGTGGTTTATACATCGCAGTAGGGCAAATATTAGTACGTGTATGCAGGAAAGATAGGGTATAAGGAAGAAGATTGCGTAAGCAGGCGACCGTTTAATTAGCCAAGCGATAGTTAATACCTTTGACATTTGAAAGACCTTAACGCGTCCACCTTATACGAGTCAAGGGCGCTCCGGCATATATCAAAATCCCTTCATACGTCAAAATGAAGATGCAATGTCAGTATTGGTAGTGACTGTTTCTTGTTACACAACTATATTTTCAGCAGATAAAGTGTAATGTGTGGACGTAAGTTCGAAGCTACAGAACATGGAGTGAAATATAAATTTTAAAATGCAATACATGTATTAAACCCATTTCTGCCCACTGTCCGATTTTGTGGGTTATAATTTAGTTTTTGCCCTTGTGGCTTTTGTCATCCGTGAAATTATGTTAACCTGTGTTTCTTTATTTATGTAAAACTGAATATCCATACACCGTGAGCTTTCCCGCTCGCGTTCCCATAATATTTCGTCCATTTCTCGAATATGTTTCACCAGCTGTCTCATTAACTGTCGTTTTGCTACTTGTTCCTGAGGCTGAGCGTAGCAAGCGAAGGATATAGGGGGCGTATCCCCCCCATATAGCAGCCCCTAGTACGGCTCAAAATCGTCTTCCAGTAACCAAACAAAATAAAATATTAGGTAAAACTGAAATAGTAAAACGACAGTTAGGTGAAACTTATTGGAAAATGGACGAAATATTATGGGAACGCGAGCGAGGTATGGATCTTCAGTTTTACCCTTTCTTTATTAGGTTCAAATATTAAATAAAAAGTATGAAATCGATAATGTATGAAGATGAAGATCTTGCACTTCCTCTACTAACTGGACTCCTAGGTTTGCGAACCCAACATTATGCCATTTATACATATTAATTCTTTGTTTGTGAAATGGAGGGCTACATGTGCCTATATTTGTGTGTGCTTATGTGAGAGTGTGTTCATTATATGTATTATTTTCTGTGTATACTTATTTTCTGTAATTGTTTATTTCAGTGAAATAAAGCTGAACTTTGGAACCTTCCTTAACCTTTGGGCTACTTCAATTTATTTCCCTAAAAAGAATGGAACGTGGTCTTCGTCCCGATCATTTGGATGTTCTTCCAACTGCACCAGAAGCTGCGCGTGTATTTAAATACTGGTTGTTTGTCCTCTCAATGTACAGAGCGTCAAGTGAAGGTATAAACGATTCGTATTTAGGCCTCCGAGCCAATTCAGTTTTTCCTGAAAATTTCGAGATAATTTCCGAATCTATTAGTTTCGAATGATGCTCTTGCTGCTCTCAAAAGAGCCTTCATTTAACGTGCGAATGGGGTCATGGCGCGATACAAGCTCGTGACTTGTAAACAATCAGATGATGAAACGATTCATGAATATGTGCGTGCTCTTCATGCACTTAGTTTGGATTGCAATTTCCAGACTGTGATTGCTGAAACGTTTAAGCGAGAATGTTAAAGATTGACACAAGGGATTCGGGGGCTTATGCATCATTCACTTTTGCCCTGTAGCTTCAGTAGAATCGCATGAGCTGGGCGCTGAAGTCGATTGTTCTAACTCTAATCCTGAGGTTTTGAATTGTGCTGCAGCTCCTTCGCTTCGAAAACATAAAAAAATGTTATTAGTGCGGAAATTGTTCGCTCCAGAACCGTGCTCGCTTTCCGGCAAGTGACGTTACTTGCTTCAAATGCAAGAAGAGAGGACAATTTTTCGAAGGTATGCAAGTCATCAAAAAATCAATTTTGAGCATTACCCGCGTCGCTGGAAGGCCTAACGTTAGCGAGAGCCTTAAACCACTCGGCCATCCTGAGTCCCCCCAAAAGACTCATTTAAGCCGCTCGCCTGAACTTCTAGCACGCGTAAAAGCGGGGGGTATTTTGAGGGATTGAGGAGAACGACGTCTGAAAAAATGTTTTTCGAGGACTAATGTTCTCCCTCCCCGGCCTCTCGGGTGTGGGCACCATTGTGGATAGCTTTGAGTAGGAAATGGGGGTAAAGAAAAATAAAGAAAGAAAAGTAGCGAAACGAGTTTCGAAAGCACTTCCCGCATCGCTGGACAGCCTAACGTTAGCGAGAGCCTTAAACCACTTAGCCATCCTGAGTCCCCCAAAAAGACTTATTCAAGCAAGGCATTTAAGCCGCTCGCCTGAACTTCTCGCACGCTACAGGTGAATGGCTGTGTTCTGACGGCTTTTTTTTGTGATACTGGCAGTTCTGAGAACTTCATCTCAAAAGATGTTGCGAACTCCTTTAATTTCCATCTTAAACCTTATGAAGGCACTATATCTATGGCCTCTAAAAAAATAACATATCCTATCAAGGAATGCTGTGAAGTTAGCACCAAAGTCGGAAGCCGTGAGTACCAAACATTAAATTTGCTTGTTTTATCTGAATGTTACGCTGACATTATTTTAGGAATCCCTTTCCTAATTAAGCATTCCTCCTTTAAGCTAAACTCTAGAGGTCCTCAACTTGACCTCGAAATGTGGTCTCTGGCTTCTATGATTACCGATCCTCCAAGAGTTTTCAACAACTTATCATCTGATTGCAGACCAGTCATTACAAAGTCACGCAAATTTAAAACGTCTGACTTTGAATTTATTCGTTCTGAAGTATGACGCATGCATAAGGTCACCGAGCATCTCTCCTTGGTGACCTCAAGTTCATGTTGTGTCGAATCATTCAAAGAAAAGGTTAATAATTGACTATTCTCAGACGATTAACAAATTTACTTACTTGGATGCGTATCCATTACCCAATGTTGAAGAATTAGTTAATAAGATATCGACCATTAAGATATTCAGCACCATCGACCTAAGTAGTGCTTATCATTGTGTTCCCTTTCATCCTGAGGATAAAATTTACACTGCTTTTGAGGCGGATGGGAGGCTTTTTCAATTTGTAGGATTGTGCTATAGTCCTTTGTAATCTTTCGTCGTACTACTTGTTCCTGAAAGTGAGTGGGGAAGTTTGGGGGCAGAGTCCCCCCCCCCTATAATAACTCATAGCCGGGCTCTAAACCGGCTTCCAGTAACCAAACACATATACGAATAATATATATATATATATATATATATATATATATATATATATATATATATATATATATATATATATATATATATATATATATATATATATATTAGCAGCCGAAGAGCTTATCTTCAACTTTACTTTTTAATCTTTATCAGAAGGAAATATCTCCTTGCACCCTAAAATGAGTTGAGCTAAATGAGGAGTGGAGAAGCCGCCCCTTTTGTCCCTAACAATATATTTTAAGAAGGGGAATTTGGGGATGTGTTAAATATAAAGAAATGCATGAGGAGAAGAATAAGAAGAGAAGAAAGGTAAAGATGAGGAGAGGAAGGAGAAGAGAAGAAAGAAGTGAAAAAGAAGAGGAATAGAAGAAGTTTAAGAAAAGGATGAGGATAAGAAGAAGACCAGAAACAAGGACCAGCAAAGACCCTAAGGTCCGCTCAAGGCCAGTCTGCCTACAGAAGATGTTAACTACCACTTTCTAACGTTAGTCCATCATGCTTTTTGTTTACATGCGTTTTTTTTTTGGTAATTGTGTAGATGATGGCCGGATGCGATTATTTTGAGCGTCGGCTCGTTGTTGGGTACGGCTCGCCGCGGGGATAACACTGCGATGACCCTGAGTTTCAATCCTTGGGGGAGGGGGGGTCTGGGAGGCACAGCCCCCCAGTATAAAAACGAAAATCCCTATAAAATTCTTCGATTTCATCTCTAAAAAAGTAACAACGAAAAGTAGCCCAAAATGGCCCCCCAAAAAGCTAGGCCTAGGATCCGGCCATCGTCTACACAATTACCGTTTTTTTAACTATTTAAACTACGGTACACACTTATCTACATGTGCACCCTTGACATGCAGGTTCAGCTATCCCTCAAATAAACGAACACGCTTCTTTGAACCAGGGGGGGGGGGTAATAGGAGAGTACTCTCTCAATAGGAAGAGTAGGAGAAGAAGAAGGGGGGAGCGGAAAGGAGGAGAGATTGAAGAACAAGAGAAGAAAAAAAAAAAAAATAATGAGTAAGAAAGAGGATGAGTTAAGAAGGAAGAGAAAATAAATTGAATGAATAAGAAAGAGAAGAAAAGAAAAGAACAAGACAGGAGCAAGAGGCGAAAAAGGAAAGGGAGACAAAAAGAAAGAGTGAAATGGAAGAAACGTAAGAGAATGGATAGGGGCAGGAGGAGAAGAGGAAAAGAAGGAGAAGAAGAAGAAGAAGAGATCGAAAAGGAGAAGAGAAGAAGATGGAGAGGAGAATAATAATAATAAGAAGAAGAAGAAGAAAAGGAAGAAAAATTGAAGAATTCCCGCTTGTTTAAAGAAAGAAGCGGTTTGAAGAAAGAAATTCATAATTAATTATTTTTTGTAGGGTGTGGGTTAATAATTAACAAATAAGGTATCATATTTAATTTTTTTGTTTGAATTAATTTAAAATAGATTCAATTGGTGTTTAAACAAATAATTTTAAAAAGCGTAATAAAATGAGGTTGAAAAAAGTAGTTTCAAGTTCAAATAGGCCAAGGTCAACAGCCAAACGAGCGCAGCGAAGTGCAAGCTCCCTACGTAGTCGGGGATTAGCGAAGCTATGGGATGTATATAAAAAGTTAAATTTCGGAAAATGCCCCCATCTATTTGGTAAGTTCCCCAAAAAATTCTGGGGAGGGGGGGGGCGAGTATTGGAATCGCATCATATTGTACTATATATATATATATATATATATATATATATATATATATATATATATATATATATATATATATATATATATATATATATATATTAAAGGAATTTCGTAATAGGGTGAACCCTACCCCCCTTTCATTGCATGAGGCAGCACCCCCTCCCCCCCCCCCGCTATTTTTAAATAATCTATTAGTATTCACAATTTGAAGGCCTAGTATTAGATTCAAATTCAAAGGTGATTGCCAGAAATCGTTAGATCCTCTAATATTCATTGTTTTTATGTTGTTGTTTTTTTACTGCAGTCAAATGCTATTTCAATCAAAAAAATTTCTTTAATATTAATTAATATAAAATGTCAATATCATATTATAATTCAGAAAAAAATCCCTTCAAAATATTGCTATCAAGATGTCTGCTAATCTATTTTTCGTTACAAAAATCGAACATTTTCCGAAATTAATATATATATATATATATATATATATATATATATATATATATATATATATATATATATATATATATATATATATATATATATATATATATATATATATATATATGCGCACATTTAGGCATCAGCAACAGTACTGAAGCCCCGCTATCCGAATAGACAACGAAAACAGACATCCACCTCATAAACCCAACTTAAATAATTTTTCAATTAAAGATACAACAAACACCGAAAATTAACTACGTACACTGGATTTACAATACTAGATTTACAATCCCCACTTTAAACTATGTTGGATAACTCCTCGAATCTCAAGTCAGCCAACATAGTTTACGAGTTCATCTGCCCCAATAAAGACTGTAAGCTTTATAATAACTCTAAATATATTGGCATGGTAACTACCACACTTTGAGTATTTATTAAAGTTATTTCTAATGATTTTTTTATAATATCAAAAAACAAAATGGTGAAGTTTAGAGTTCCTTTTTAAAATAATTATAATTGGCGAAGTTCAGAAAATATATAAAAATTAAAAAATTTAACCATGGCTGCGTTTTGGGGGATTTTAAATTTTAATCTTAGTAGTGAAGCCATTGTCTGATATATATATATATATATATATATATATATATATATATATATATATATATATATATATATATATATATATATATATATATATATATATATATATATATCGCACAGGAAAATTAAAGGCGGATTCCAAGTACTTTCGAACTTGTTCAGTTCTACAAATCTGGTATATATATGAGAGACAGCAGAGTAATGCTCCGCCCATGTACAACGAACAACGAAAGGGCACAAAATAGGAAAATATTATCAAAGACGGATATGTAGTATAAAAACAAATAGATAAAAACTACTTCCGGAAATTCCAACTGTGAGCAGAGAATGTAGACATTTAGCTCACTAAGATAAATACATACTTATCTATTTGGTTATATACTTCATATCCGTCTTTGATAATATTTATCTATTTCGTGCCCTATTAATTGATTTAATAGTGTGGACATAGTACGGTTGTCAAAATCGGACACTCCCTCGCCATCAAATGAGAAATCGATACCTTCTTGGTCTCTTTTCATCTAGCAGATTTAGATGATTTTCACTTAAGTCACGTTTCTCACACACTTTGCTCGCGCTGTTTCCCCGTTCAAAATTTAGTTAGCTAATTATCTCTTTGACGCTCTCGCTCTCCTTAAGTCTTCGTCATGATTACGATGACTTTAATCTTGATCCTTAGCATTTTTCGAATTATGGTGAAACAGGTATTGCCATAGCTGTTAAGGAAGGTAAAGTAGTTTGGATTTTATTGTAGCGCTGTAAATTTTCTTTACTTTTTTCTCACGGATATCAATTTTACATTGAATATTTGTGTGTAATTAAAAGTGAAACCCAACGAGTGCATCTTCCAAGCTTATTTGATAAGGAACAGATAGAGGAACCTCAAGTTCCCAATTGCAAGCCGTTTGTTACCGTGTCGGTGCCATGGCACCATCAATTTCGTTTCATTCTCTGATTATGAACATGTGGTACCCATGACGAGGGGGTAGGGGAGATATTTGAGTTTGCTGAAGTGAGAGGGCGTGAAACGACATATTTGTTGTGTGTTTTTTTTTATTTTAAACGTATCATTTTTTTCCCATCAGCCATATTCTTTACAAGCTCTCTTATTTATTTTATGTTTCTGCCATGGCTAATTTTGCAGGCTAATCGCCGACAAGTTTCCGTTCACTCATCCTTAGTCGGGGCTGGAAGAGGGGTCACTACCTCCTTCTTGTCTCCCGTATGTCTGTCTGAGAGTGTTCATTTGCTTTTGACATCCTTTTAACTTCTCTATTTATTTTTAATTACTACACTCACAAAGGCGAAACGGGTGTATAATAGAAACCATACTGCAGCTGACATTTAGCGGATTGGGTGCTCGCAAGCTCTGTAAGAGAATCTCCGGCTATATAATTTTTTAAATATTTTCACTTCTCCTATGGTCACCACTTTCTTGACTGATCTTCTAACAAACTTTCTGCGGGACACTCGTTGGTTACCACTTTAGTTTCTTTGGGATAGAAAAATTCCAATGTAAAATAGTAGCATTCATTTTGTTGTTCTCGAATATGATAATTTGGACTTAATTAATTGCGCCAACAGTCTTTGTTCGAATGTGGGCGAGGTACTTATGCCGAATAATGAAATTCACACAAAGATCATAATGGCAATCTCTGGCATGACCGTTAGCATCAGTTTCCGGTTCTCGTTTTAGGGAGAAGAGCAATAGAATTTTGACCCCCTTTCCCCCCAAAAAGTAAGAAAAGATTTCTTTGGTCATATCCGATAGTTATATAGATCAGGTAGTTGTCTCCGTTGAGAATAGTTCCATTTCGCTGGCTCATTCGGAGTTTTTGATGTTTCATATTGAGTTCATTTGACCACTATTTTGTTATGTTTTCTGAGTTTTCAGATATATTTGGTTGGAACGAAAGTACTGCAATGTCCTATTTTCTAGAATATAGTTTCAGATAGTATTTACTATATTAGTACATCTTGTTATATTTTACGAATGTTACAATGAGTAATTTATACATTTTTCTTTCAGGTTTTTTTTAAATATTGTCGAAGTAGCGATTTCAGTCTAAAAGATGGACCAAAGAAGTTCGTTAAAAAGAACTTGATTCTGAAGAGTTGGAAGTTCTTGTCATAGGAAATCTTGCTACAACTTCTGGGGAACTCACAGAACAATTTAACGTAAACCTTACGACTGTCCTACCAAACTGAAAAGCATTGAAAAGGTTTCAGTGATTGGAAAAGGAGTCCCACACCAACTGTCCATTGCGAATCTGCAACAGCGCGTTGCTTGCTGAGCCAATGCTTTCACCACATCTTCAGGCACCATTTGTGGTGATAATAAGTGGATCCTTTATCATAACGTTAAACGCTGCCGTTTGTGGATCAGTTGAGGAAAGGGAATTTCTCAACAACTCTGAGGAGGGCTTAATATGGTAGGATATTGAAGGAATTCTCTATTACGAACTGTTAGACAACAATCAACCAATTAATGCGTCTCTACTACAATCAACTTCGTCGTTTTAAAGCCATTTTATATCAAAGGCAACCTTCCTAACTCGACAGAAGGGGTGTCACCCTCCATCATGATAATGCTTCATCCTCCATACTCTCCTGACCTTGCTCATTCTGCTTATCACTTATTTAAGGGATTATAGAACCATTTAGATGCACTTATGTTAACATCAAGAGAAGAAGTAGAAAACGAGTCAGATACATATTTTGCATAAAAACCTAAATAATTTTACAAGCTGGCATTTAGAAGTAAGTTGATAGGTGGAGGGAGGTTCTAGAAAGCAATGGAAGTTACGTTTATAATTAAGTATATCCATAGACATAGGTTTTTCATTTCTAATATATACTCTAAAATCGGACATTAATTTGGTTCCAACCTGATAAAGCACTGCTTTGTTTCCATTCGCTATTCTGTATACGCAGCTAGGGAATCTTGCATGGCTTCGACCTTCTCTGTTGTTTTCTAGGAGTGTTATTTCTTCTTCTAGTGCACGAGCCATTTTTCCTTCAACTGATTTGGCTATTTTTCCATGACCAAGTAAATAGGTTCTAGGTTGCTTATTTGGCAGAGTTCTTCCTGCTTCCTCCTATCTAGCCGGTGTTAAACACTGGCCTTAGATATGAAATGTAGTGAAGTTGCAGAGTATAGTACAGTTTTCCACCATTGTCACATATATTTTTCTTCTGTTCTGCATTCTGATGATTATGAATTGTTACAGAGTTCGGACAGCTGCCGAGGATTTCTGGATCCGACTTGTGCCGTGCTTCTTGTACCCGTTTGAAGTGATATTGATTCCGAATACATAACACTCGTTGGTGTAGAGGTATCGTCTATCCTGCACTCTTACATCTAATAATTTAGTCCTCCCTAGTAGGACTATCTTAAATTTATCATCGCTACGGATCTTTCACTTTCTTCCATTTTCAATGAATGTTCTTAATTTCTTCCGCAGTCATTCAAGCTTGCAATTGAGCATTTTTAAAGGGAGAAACTGTCAATTAACTGATCTCGTCGGCGAATTGAATATTTAGGATATAAGGGTTGTTTGGAGCTAGGACATCTGCAGTATAAATAGATTATAATTTAGGGCTCAAACATCCGTCCAACGGCAATTCGGCTCAGATATTGAATTTCGGCTCTTTCGTGCTCCCTAAATTTATAAAGGCAGCACGCTCCGGGACATATTCACAGAAGATATTCTCTAATGATCCCTCTTTGCTAGGCTTTATCAAAAGTTTTGGCGACGTCATGACACACGATATCTATATAATTCCCATCATTTTGGGCTTGGGCAACCTTCTCCATTATGGTGCAGATTGCCAATTCTGTGCTTCAATTTTCCTGAACTGAATTGCTGGTAGTTGTAGAAGGAATTGTTCTACAAAAGGTTAACCAGTCTTTTATTGAGGATCTTCTCAAATAATTTCCCGCCAATCACCAGTAGGGGCATTGGTCGTTAACTCTCTATAGCTATTGAGATGGGTTTAATGACAAATTTGCCTAGATAGCAGCCATTAAACCTTGCTATATGAATTTTTAAGATTAAAAATGACTTGAAAGAGAAAACGTGATGAAGGATAACTATTTCAACCGGGAAGGTTTCAAAATCACTGACTCATAAATTAAACAAGATTTATTGAACAACAAATAATGGAATATGACGAATTTGACGGCATTTTCTAGTCGGAGCAAAGCATCCGACGTGGAGTGGAACTTGCGGAAGCCGCACTGTGCGGAAGACAGATGGCCTCCGCTGTCCAGGAGAAAGGCTAATCTAACATTTACCAATTTCTCCATCAACTTGCACACGCAAGAGGTTAGATAGATTGGGCGGTAACCGGTCAGAGTAGAGTGATCTCTCCCCGGTTTGCGAAAGGCGAGCACAGTAGCGATTCACCAGGAGTCTGGGAGAAGACCTTCCACCCAGATCCTGTTAAACAAATCTAACAGAAAGGCCATGCCTCGCTCACCCAAGTGTCGAAGCATAGCGTACGGGACATCGTCCGGACCATGGGCGGTGTCCGTGCACGAAGCGAGAGTGGAACGCAACTCACTCACAGTAAACTTATCGTTGAAGGGTTCTCCGCCTCTGGAGGTAAAGTCCAGCCGGCGGCCTTCCGTGACATCACGACGTGCATTGAATGCTGAAAAAGCAGGCGCTAAGGATTCCGCCACGAACGCGGGGTCCGAGATTGCGGTCCCATTCTCCTGGAGAATAGGACGGGGGTCCTGCGAGAACTTGCCCCGAATCCTTTTGACTCACTTCCACACCTCAGCTAAAGGGGTCTTCCCATTAAGTGAAGACACGTATGCCCGCCAAGAAGAACGGCGGGCGTGCTTGGAAATATACCGGAACCTAGCCCTAGCCCGACAAAATTCACCGACAGTGAAATCGTTCGGGCGGCGCTTATAGCGCATGTAGGCATAACGCTTCTGTTTGAGGGCCGTCTCACACTCGGCCGACCCCCATGGGAGTGGTCAGCGTACAAAATGGCCAGACGTCCTAGGAATAGTAGTCAAGCCCACGCCGATGAGGTTGCTGAAGAAGAACTCAACGGCCTCATCTACCGACCTAAACTCCACGACTGAGATAGAGAATTCAGTCATTTCCTGAAATGCAGGCCACCACGCCCGCGCCAAGCACCACCGAGGTTGTCTCTCAGGCGGCAGTTGCCCTGAAAATGATATTTGAATGGGAAAGTGATCAATACCATGGAGGTCATCGACCACCCCCCAATCAAAATCAGGCTGGGCATCCGAAGAGCACAGAGATAGGTCAAGGCAAGAAAATGAAGCGGTTCTCGAACAGTGATGCGTAAACTCATCCACATTTAGGACACCCATCTCAAGCTCTTCGATCAGATCGGCAAGGACTTGTCCCCTGGGATTTATGAAGTAATCTCCCCAGAGAGGATGCCTGCCGTTCAGATCTCCAAGCAAGAGATAGGGCCTCGGCAACTGTGCAACGATGCGGCGAAAGTCCCCCGTGTCGAAGACAGCTGACGGTGGAATGTACGCAGAAATGATAGTATACCTCCTATCCAGGTGCAGCTGTACAGCCACTGCCTGAAAGGAGGTATCTAAAGAGAAAGGAAGAACGGAGACATCATGCCGGTGACGTTACTTGCTTCAAATGCAAGAAGAGAGGACAATTTTTCGAAGGTATGCAGGTCATCAAAAAATGAATTTTGAGCATTACCCGCGTCGCTGGAAGGCCTAACGTTAGCGAGAGCCTTAAACCACTCGGCCATCCTGAGTCCCCCCAAAAGACTCATTTAAGCTAAGCATTTAAGCCGCTCGCCTGAACTTCTAGCACGCGTAAAAGCGGGGGGTATTTTGAGGGATTGAGGAGAACGACGTCTGAAAAAATGTTTTTCGAGGACTAATGTTCTCCCTCCCCGGCCTCTCGGGTGTGGGCACCATTGTGGATTGCTTTGAGTAGAAAATGGGGGTAAAGAAAAATAAAGAAAGAAAAGTAGCGAAACGAGTTTTGAAAGCATTTCCCGCATCGCTGGACAGCCTAACGTTAGCGAGAGCCTTAAACCACTCAGCCATCCTGAGTCCCCAAAAAAGACTTATTCAAGCAAGGCATTTAAGCCGTTCGCCTGAACTTCTCGCACGCTACAGGTGAATGGCTGTGTTCTGACGGCTTTTTTTGTGATACTAGCAGTTCTGAGAACTTCATCTCAAAAGATGTTGCGAACTCCTTTAATTTCCATCTTAAACCTTATGAAGGCACTATATCTATGGCCTCTAAAAAAATAACATATCCTATCAAGGAATGCTGTGAAGTTAGCATCAAAGTCGGAAGCCGTGAGTACCGAACATTAAATTTGCTTGTTTTATCTGAATGTTACGCTGACATTATTTTAGGAATCCCTTTCCTAATTAAGCATTCCTCCTTTAAAGCTAAACTCTAGAGGTCCTCAACTTGACCTCGAAATGTGGTCTCTGGCTTCTATGATTACCGATCCTCCAAGAGTTTTCAACAACTTATCATCTGATTGCAGACCAGTCATTACAAAGTCACGCAAATTTAAAACGTCTGACTTTGAATTCATTCGTTCTGAAGTATGACGCATGCATAAGGTCACCGAGCATCTCTCCTTGGTGACCTCAAGTTCATGTTGTGTCGAATCATTCAAAGAAAAGGTTAATAAATGACTATTCTCAGACGATTAACAAATTTACTTACTTGGATGCGTATCCATTACCCAATGTTGAAGAATTAGTTAATACGATATCGACCATTAAGATATTCAGCACCATCGACCTAAGTAGTGCTTATCATTGTGTTCCCTTTCATCCTGAGGATAAAATTTACACTGCTTTTGAGGGGGATTGGAGGCTTTTTCAATTTGTAGGATTGTGCTATAGTCCTTTGTAATCTTTCGTCGTACTACTCGTTCCTGAAAGTGAGTGGGGGAGTATGGGGGCAGAGTCCCCCCCCCCCATATAATAACTCATAGCCGGGCTCGAAACCGGCTTCCAGTAACCAAACACATATACGAATAAACAAACGCATATGCGAATAATATATATATATATATATATATATATATATATATATATATATATATATATATATATATATATATATATATATATATATATATATATTAGCAGCCGAGGAGCTTATCTTCAACTTTACCTTTTAATCTTTATCAGAAGGAAATATCTACTTGCACCTTAAAATGAGTAGAGCTAAATGAGGAGTGGAGAAGCCGCCCCTTTTGTCCCTAACAATATATTTTAAGAAGGGGAATTTGGGGATGTGTTAAATATAAAGAAATGCATGAGGAGAAGAATAAGAAGAGAAGAAAGGTAAAGATGAGGAGAGGAAGGAGAAGGGAAGAAAGAAGTGAAAAAGAAGAGGAATAGAAGAAGTTTAAGAAAAGGATGAGGATAAGAAGAAGAAGACCAGAAACAAGGACCAGCAAAGACCCTAAGGTCCGCTCAAGGCCAGCCTGCCTACAGAAGATGTTAACTGACACTTTCTAACGTTAGTGCATCATGCTTTTTGTTTACATGCGTTTTTTTGGTAATTGTGTAGATGATGGCCGGGTGCGATTATTTTGAGCGTCGGCTCGTTGTTGGGTACGGCTAGCCGCGGGGATAACACTGCGATGACCCTGAGTTTCAATCCTTTCGGGGGACGGTTCTGGGGGGCACAGCCCTCCAGTATAAAAACGAAAATCGCCATAAAATTCTTCAATTTCATCTCTAAAAAAGTAACAACGAAGAGTAGCCCAAAATAGCCCCCCAAAAGCTAGGCCTAGGATCCGGCCTTGGTCTACACAATTACCGTTTTTTTAATATTTAAACTACGGTGCACACTTATCTACATGTGCACCCTTGACATGCAGGTTCAGCTATCCCTCAAATAAACGAATACGCTTCTTTGAACCGGGGGGGGAGGGGGTAATAGGAGAGTACTCTCTCAATAGGAAGAGTAGGAGAAGAAGAAGGGGGGGGGGGCGGAAAGGAGGAGAGATTGAAGAACAAGAGAAGAAAAAACAAAAATAATGAGTAAGAAAGAGGATGAGTTAAGAAGGAAGAGAAAAGAAATTGAAGGAATAAGAAAGAAAAGAAAAGAAAAGAACAAGACATGAGCAAGAAGCGAAAAAGAAAAGGGAGACAAAAAGAAAGAGTGAAATGGAAGAAACGTAAGAGAATGGATATGGGCAGGAGGAGAAGAGGAAAAGAAGGAGAAGAAGAAGAAGAGATCGAAAAGGAGAAGAGAAGAAGATGGAGAGGAGAATAATAATAATAAGAAGAAGAAGAAAAGGAAGAAAAATTGAAGAATTCCCGCTTGTTTAAAGAAAGAAGCGGTTTGAAGAAAGAAATTCATAATTAATTATTTTTTGTATGGTGTGGGTTCTATAATTAACAAATAAGGTATCATATTTAATTTTTTTGTTTCATTTAATTTAAAATGGATTCAATTGGTGTTTAGACAAAGAATTTTAAAAAGCGTAATAAAATGGGGTTGAAAAAAGTAGTTTCAAGTTCAAATAGGTCGAGGTCAACAGCCAAACGAGCGCAGTGAAGTGCAAGCTCCCCATGTAATCGGGGATTGGCGAAGCCATGGGATGTATATAAAAAGTTAAATTTCGGAAAATGCCCCCATCTATTTGGTAAGTTCCCCAAAAAAGTCGGGGGAGGGGGAGCGGGTATTGGAATCGCATCATATTGTACTATATATATATATATATATATATATATATATATATATATATATATATATATATATATATATATATATATATATATATATTACAGGAATTTCGTAATAGGGTGAACCCTACCCCCCTTTCATTGCATGAGGCAGCACCCCCTCCCCCCCGCTATTTTTAAATAATCTATTAGTATTCACAATTTGAAGGCCTAGTATTAGATTCGAATCAAAGGTGATTGCCAGAAATCGTTAGATCCTCTAATATTCATTGTTTTTATGTTGTTTTTTTTTACTGCAGCCAAATGCTATTTCAATCAATTTTTTTTTTTTTATTATTAATCAATATAAAATGTCAATATCATATTATAATTCAGAAAAAAATCCCTTCAAAATATTGCTATCAAGATGTCTGCTAATCTATTTTTCGTTACAAAAATCGAGCATTTTCCGAAATTTATATATATATATATATATATATATATATATATATATATATATATATATATATATATATATATATATATATATATATATATATATATATATATATATATATATATATATATATATGCGCACATTTAGGCATCAGTAACAGAACTGAAGCCCCGCTATCCGAATAGACAACGAAAACAGACATCCACCTCATAAACCCAACTTAAATAATTTTTCAATTAAAGATACAACAAACACCGAAAATTAACTACATACACTGGATTTACAATACTAGATTTACAATCCCCACTTTAAACTATGTTGGATAACTCCTCGAATCTCAAGTCAGCCAACATAGTTTACGAGTTCATCTGCCCCAATAAAGACTGTAAGCTTTTTAATAACTCTAAATATATTGGCATGGTAACTACCACACTTTGAGTATTTATTAAAGTTATTTCTAATAATTCTTTTATAATATCAAAAAACAAAATGGTGAAGTTTAGAGTTCCTTTTTAAAATCATTATAATTGGCGAAGTTCAGAAAATATATAAAAATTAAAAAATTTAACCATGGCTGCGTTTTGGGGGATTTTAAATTTTAATCATAGTAGCGAAGCCATTGTCTGATATATATATATATATATATATATATATATATATATATATCTCACAGGAAAATTAAAGGCGGATTCCAAGTACTTTCGAACTTGTTCAGTTCTACAAATCTGGTATATATATGAGAGACAGCAGAGTAATGCTCCGCCCATGCACAACGAACAACGAAAGGGCACAAAATAGGGAAATATTATCAAAGACGGATATGAAATATAAAACCAAATAGATAAAGTCTACTTCCGGAAATTCCAACTGTGAGCAGAGAATGTAGACATTTAACTCACTAAGATAAATACATACTTATCTATTTGGATATATACTTCATATCCGTCTTTGATAATATTTATCTATTTCGTGCCCTATTAATTGATTTAATAGTGTGGACATAGTACGGTTGTCAAAATCGGACACTCCCTCGCCATCAAATGAGAAATCGATACCTTCTTGGTCTCTTTTCATCTAGCAGATTTAGATGATTTTCACTTAAGTCACGTTTCTCACACACTTTGCTCGCGCTGTTTTCCCGTTCAAAATTTAGTTAGCTGATTATCTCTTTGACGCTCTCGCTCTCCTTAAGTCTTCGTCATGATTACGATGACTTTAATCTTGATCCTTAGCATTTTTCGAATTATGGTGAAACAGGTATTGCCATAACTGTTAAGGAAGGTAAAGTAGTTTGGATTTTATTGTAGCGCTGTAAAGTTTCTTTACTTTTTTCTCACGGATATCAATTTTACATTGAATATTTGTGTGTAGTTAAAAGTGAAACCCAACGAGTGCAACTTCCAAGCTTATTTGATAAGGAACAGATAGAGGAACCTCAAGTTCCCAATTGCAAGCCGTTTGTTACCGTGTCGGTGCCATGGCACCATAAATTTCGTTTCATTCTCTGATTATGAACATGTGGTACCCATGACGAGGGGGTAGGGGAGATATTTGAGTTTGCTGAAGTGAGAGGGCGTGAAACGACATATTTGTTGTGTGTTTTTTTTTTATTTTAAACGTATCATTTTTTTCCCATCAGCCATATTCTTTACAAGCTCTCTTATTTATTTTATGTTTCTGCCATGGCTAATTTTGCAGGCTAATCGCCGACAAGTTTCCGTCCACTCATCCTTAGTCGGGGCTGGAAGAGGGGTCACTACCTCCTTCTTGTCTCCCGTATGTCTGTCTGAGAGTGTTCATTTGCTTTTGACATCCTTTTAACTTCTCTATTTATTTTTAATTACTACACTCACAAAGGCGAAACGGGTGTATAATAGAAACCATACTGCAGCTGACATTTAGCGGATTGGGTGCTCGCAAGCTCTGTAAGAGAATCTCCGGCTATATAATTTTTTAAATATTTTCACTTCTCCTATGGTCACCACTTTCTTGACTGATCTTCTAACAAACTTTCTGCGGGACACTCGTTGGTTACCACTTTAGTTTCTTTGGGATAGAAAAATTCCAATGTAAAATAGTAGCATTCATTTTGTTGTTCTCGAATATGATAATTTGGACTTAATTAATTGCGCCAACAGTCTTTGTTCAAATGTGGGCGAGGTACTTATGCCGAATAATGAAATTCACACAAAGATCATAATGGCAATCTCTGGCATGACCGTTAGCATCAGTTTCCGGTTCTCTTTTTATGGAGAAGAGCAATAAAATTTTGACCCCCCCCCCAAAAAAAAAGTAAGAAAAGATTTTTTTTGTCATATCCGATAGTTATATAGATCAGATAGTTGTCTCCTTTGGGAATAGTTCCATTTCGTTGGCTCATTCGGAGTTTCTGATGTTTCATATCGAGTTCATTTGACCACTATTTTGTTCCGTTTTCTGAGTTTTCAGATATATCTGGTTGGAACGAAAGTACTGCAATGTCCTATTTTCTAGAATATAGTTTCAGATAGTATTTACTATATTAGTACATCTTGTTATATTTTACGAATGTTACAATGAGTAATTTATACATTTTTCTTTCAGGTTTTAAAAATATTGTCGAAGTAGCGATTTCATTCTAAAAGATGGACTAAAGAAGTTTGTTAAAAAGAACTTGATTCTGAAGAGTTGGAAGTTCTTGTCATAGGAAATCTTGCTACAACTTCTAGGGAACTCACAGAACAATTTAACGTAAATCTTACGACTGTCCTACCAAACTGAAAAGCATTGAAAAGGTTTCAGTGATTGGAAAAGGAGTCCCACACCAACTGTCCATTGCGAATCTGCAACAGCGCGTTGCTTGCTGAGCCAATGCTTTCACCACATCTTCAGGCACTATTTGTGGTGAAAAGAAGTGGATCCTTTATCATAACGTTAAACGCTGCCGTTTGTGGATCAGTTGAGGAAAGGGAATTTCTCAACAACTCTGAGGAGGGCTTAATATGGTAGGATATTGAAGGAATTCTCTATTACGAACTGTTAGACAACAATCAACCAATTAATGCGTCTCTACTACAATCAACTTCGTCGTTTTAAAGCAATTTTATATCAAAGGCAACCTTCCTAACTCGACAGACAGGGGTGTCACCCTCCATCACGATAATGCCTCATCCTCCATACTCTCCTGACCTTGCTCATTCTGCTTATCACTTATTTAAGGGATTATAGAACCATTTAGATGCACTTATGTTAACATCAAGAGAAGAAGTAGAAAACGAGTCAGATACATATTTTGCATAAAAACCTAAATAATTTTACAAGCTGGCATTTAGAAGTAAGTTGATAGGTGGAGGGAGGTTCTAGAAAGCAATGGAAGTTACGTTTATAATTAAGTATATCCATAGACATAGGTTTTTCATTTCTAATATATACTCTAAAATCGGACATTAATTTGGTTCCAACCTGATAAAGCACTGCTTTGTTTCCATTCGCTATTCTGTATACGCAGCTAGGGAATCTTGCATGGCTTCGACCTTCTCTGTTGTTTTCTAGGAGTGTTATTTCTTCTTCTAGTGCACGAGCCATTTTTCCTTCAACTGATTTGGCTATTTTTCCATGACCAAGTAAATAGGTTCTAGGTTGCTTATTTGGCAGAGTTCTTCCTGCTTCCTCCTATCTAGCCGGTGTTAAACACTGGCCTTAGATATGAAATGTAGTGAAGTTGCAGAGTATAGTACAGTTTTCCACCATTGTCACATATATTTTTCTTCTGTTCTGCATTCTGATGATTATGAATTGTTACAGAGTTCGGACAGCTGCCGAGGATTTCTGGATCCGACTTGTGCCGTGCTTCTTGTACCCGTTTGAAGTGATATTGATTCCGAATACATAACACTCGTTGGTGTAGAGGTATCGTCTATCCTGCACTCTTACATCTAATAATTTAGTCCTCCCTAGTAGGACTATCTTAAATTTATCATCGCTACGGATCTTTCACTTTCTTCCATTTTCAATGAATGTTCTTAATTTCTTCCGCAGTCATTCAAGCTTGCAATTGAGCATTTTTAAAGGGAGAAACTGTCAATTAACTGATCTCGTCGGCGAATTGAATATTTAGGATATAAGGGTTGTTTGGAGCTAGGACATCTGCAGTATAAATAGATTATAATTTAGGGCTCAAACATCCGTCCAACGGCAATTCGGCTCAGATATTGAATTTCGGCTCTTTCGTGCTCCCTAAATTTATAAAGGCAGCACGATCCGGGACATATTCACAGAAGATATTCTCTAATGATCCCTCTTTGCTAGGCTTTATCAAAAGTTTTGGCGACGTCATGACACACGATATCTATATAATTCCCATCATTTTGGGCTTGGGCAACCTTCTCCATTATGGTGCAGATTGCCAATTCTGTGCTTCAATTTTCCTGAACTGAATTGCTGGTAGTTGTAGAAGGAATTGTTCTACAAAAGGTTAACCAGTCTTTTATTGAGGATCTTCTCAAATAATTTCCCGCCAATCACCAGTAGGGGCATTGGTCGTTAACTCTCTATAGCTATTGGGATGGGTTTAATGACAAATTTGCCTAGATAGCAGCCATTAAACCTTGCTATATGAATTTTTAAGATTAAAAATGACTTGAAAGAGAAAACGTGATGAAGGATAACTATTTCAACCGGGAAGGTTTCAAAATCACTGACTCATAAATTAAACAAGATTTATTGAACAACAAATAATGGAATATGACGAATTTGATAATACGGTTAATGAATATAATGTGTATTTTTAGATAATTTGAATATAACGTGTATATATATATATATATATATATATATATATATATATATATATATATATATATATATATATATATATATATATATATATATATAGGGAAATGGCCGATGATTATAATGTTAAGAGGAATAAGCTATACAAGGTGATATTATAGTGAATAAGATATAAAATATAGGGGACTTATATAAAATATATTATAGTACTGACACGACGTTTTTGAAGTTATAAATCAGGGGAACTGGAATTCAAAGGAAGGAATTACACTTTGAATATTTTTAGAGCTTGGTATATACTGATGATTAATTAAGGAGCTAAATCTTACTGACCTTGAAGGAGCGCTGCTGAGATGAAAGTGATCGTTACAATGCGCTGTGGACTGGGGGAAACGGAAAGTCTATTCTGATTGGTTAATTTCGAATTGAATTGTATAAAGGTTTTGATTGGTTGCTGGTTGGGAGGAGTCGTACTTTGATTTTGAGGTAACCGTATTGGTATCAAAGGTCGTACAGAAATGGATTTTGGGCGAGATGCATAATTTTCTCAAACGGAAAATTGCCAACTGCTTCTTTACGAACTTTGTAGGAGCTTGCAAAGATCTCAGCTGCTACACTCTCTATTTTCGTTGTTGGCTTCCCCACTTTGTCTATAAATACATCTTGGCGATTTTATACTCCTTAGGTAAGTAACCGGTGTTTAAGCAAGCATTGTATATTCTCCTCAAACCTTCCAGTATTCGGGGTGGTGTCGCCGTATTGTTTGATTTAGTTAGCCCGTATGCCCAGCTGCTTTCTGGTCGAAGGAGAGCAGTGCACTCGTCATTTCTTTGGTTGTTATTAATTCACCGCTGTCTTCCAACGTATCTCTTCTGGATCCACTTGGTGATCCGGGTGTGTCGAATATATGATGTTCTTAAGTTTGTCGATTATATGATTCTCAAGCTCTCTCCCAAATTCTTCGTTTTCCTCTTCGCTTATGCTGAAAACTTTACTCCAGTCTTAGCGGAGTATTTGTTCGATTTCTCCGTTTTCAGATTTTAGGGCTCCATTTGCGTTTTCTATTTCTATTTTCGTTTGGTAGGTGTATGGAGTGTGTTCACATTGCAAGATTGAATAAGACAACCAAAGAGACCTAAAAAATTAGTAGTTCGGGGTCTTATAAAATCTTAAAATGGGTTCACGGTAAACCAAAATAACATTCTATATAAATTGAATCATGCTTTCGTCTTGATTTGAATACAAACAAGTTCTGCTGACCAAAAAGTCCCGTGCTCTCACTTATTCTGATTTATAACCTTACGACCTTCAAAACTTTCAATAATTCCCGGACTAACCTTTCATTAGAATCGGCCGAATAGTTATGATGTTATTGCCAAAACAAAATAATTCCCGGGCTAACCTTGGTAGGACTTTGGCAATTATATCATTCAAAATATAATGTAAGACAACATAAGGGTTTCAAATTTCGTTAGAATCGGTCGAATAGTTACAATGTTATTACAAATACAATAAAAAAAGCAAAACGGGGACCGACCGACTGAATGACATAGTGAGATGAAGATTCGTCCTGGACTAGACTCGCACGTGATTAATGATAAGTGTTGTGAAGGGATCACTGTTTACAAATTGTAAATACTTTTCTTTTGCATCATAATCAAAATTAAACAGCCTAATTATGTTTTTCTTAATTATTGCCATTCTCTCAATCACGTCCTTATTTTTATCACTAACTAAAGTAAAAAAACTTTCTCTCCGTTATTTGAAGAATTTTAAAAAGAACTTTAAAAATAAATGAGCAGTGTAATATAGTAAATTTTGGTTATTAAATATAAAATTCATGTGGAAGTTTGTAGATAGTACTTTCCACCTTATATTTTCAATATATTTAATCTAAATCGGGTTTAATTGATGAAAACAAAGGGCATTTATAGTTTAGATTGCCTAAATAAGAAAAATGGTGACAGTTGCCAGCCATAAAGATAGACTTAAGAAAACAACAAATGTAATGGTTTGGTTTTGTTTCTGTAATATATAGATATTAGTGATTAAAATAAAAATGATTTTAACGAAAAATAATGTTAATGTAAGTAGAAAGAATAAATTTAATATAAGAACTAATTAAAAGTATAAAAATTAATTCGAGTGAAAGTCAAAATACCGCATTTCCTTGTGTCCTATATGTAAAACGAGAGCTGGACTGCGTTTAAGGATGAATTCTTTTGTCTACGAAAATCTACATCTGAAGAGCGCGAGAGAGGGAGAAAGAGTTACAACTTAATACGTTTCTACGTAATGGAGAGGTTACCACTATAAGAGGAAGATCTTAGTTCGCCGTCATCCGAGAGTAACCGAGCTGCAAAAGAAGAAGATCTCTTACCAGTTATGGAGTGTTCCTCTCTCAAGGAGGTAGACACATCCATAACCGGTGACTCCTCCGAAGGTTGGTGGAGCAGAAGAACATAGATTCGCACAGAGCGCAACAAGCTGCTCGCTTTACCAACCTGGCGAAATCCACCTCTACAAAGAAGCAGCCTTTACGAGATGACCAAAAATCATGGATTTCTGCCTTTTTGCTTCCCGAGGCGGTGTATCAAATTCCATCACCATTGAGCCTCCCGTCTTCAACGAAGAAGCCGTTGCGGGATGGTGGAAAATCGTGGATTTTTGCTTCCTAACCACCCGAGAGGGTAAAGCGAATTCCACCACTAGCGAGACTCTCGTCTTCGCATAAGCAGTCGTGGATTTTTGATGCTTTGCCACCCGAGATCGTGGATCGAATTCCACCCACGATCACATTCGCTGAGCTACCCCTCTAACTACCAAAATCACCGAGTTCTGCGAGACTAGGCAGCAAGAATGATTCGAGCTCATTTCTACGCACCCGACTACTTCGAGCAACCTTGATGAGATACGATGAACCGCTACAATGGACGTGGGTTAAGCGCTAACCCAGCAAAAGTTTATCGTCTCTACCTACGAACACAGCACCCTCATCACAGCTCAAAATGACAACAATGAAGCAAGAGGAAGCCAACAAACGAACCAACGCCTTTCGTTCAAGCAGTGATACAAAAATTGATAATAACAAAAACAGTGATAAAGAAAGAAAATTCAGTGCAATTAAATTTAATGTAGATTTATTGCTATTTTTTTAAAATTGTAAATAGTAAAAATTCCAATGTCCGGTGCGGACAATAATATTAATTTTGCTAGACCAAATTAATTGTAAAAAATCCGTATGAATATAAATATAAAGTTAATTATGTATTCCTAAGTTCCGTTAAATTTAAGAAGAGTGGTGTGGTGCATACAAACAAAGTAATGTAAAATAAAAGAAAGAGGTTTAGTTCATGATGAGGAACTGCAGCTACTACAAGCGGAATGTTCTAATCAATGTTATTAAATCGCTTGGCATAACATAGGTTTCAATAAAGAATCTCAGGACTGCTGACCTCTCTAAAATCTATGTTTTACAGTCAAGAATAAGAAAAATGATGTTGTGTTGTGTGCCCACAAAGCTGTATACATGAGGAAAATATAAAATGATACAAAACCCTCAGGAGAGATTAAGAATGGAATTTTATGCTTCAGTTAATAATGAAAGTAAAGGGTATAAAAATAAAAGTAACAATAATAAAGTTGTGGCGCGCACACACACACACACACACACACACACACACACACACACACACACACACACACACACACACACACACACACACACGCAAACATATCTTGTTTCACATTTAAGAGTTGCAGTTGCTGCGTTCGAACGATTTAAAGAACCTCTGAGTACCGTAAAAAATATGTGGAAATAATTATCTCTAAATATATAATCATGTTTAAAACTCCGTATTCTTAAAGTGGAGTGTTATGAAGTGCTCACATTGCAAGATTGAATGAGACAACCAAAGAAACATAAAAAAATAGCACTTCGGAGTCTTATAATGTGTTCAGGGTAAACCAAAAATAGCATTGTATGTAAAGGGAATCATTATTTCGTCCTGATTTGAATACAAATAAGTGGTGTGAAGAAAGCACTGTTTACAAATTGTAAATACTTCTCTTTTGCATCATAATCAAAATTATACAGCCTAGTTATGTTTTTCTAAATTATTGCCATTTTCTCATTTACTTCTTTATTTTAATCACCAACTAAAATAAATAAACTCTCCGTTATTTGAAGAATTAAAAAAAAAAACTTTCAAAATAAATTAAATAGTGGTATAAAGTAAATTTTGGGTAATAAATATATAATTCATGTAAAGTCTAGGGATAGTACTTTACATCTTATCTTTTTGATATATTTAATCTAAATCGGGTTTAATTGATAAAAACAAAGGGCATTTATGGTTTAGGTCGCCTAAATAAGAGAAATGGTGGCAGTTGCCAACCATAGAGATAGCCTTAAGAAAACAACAAATGCAATGATTTGGTTTCGTTTCTGTAATATGTAAATATTGGTGATTAAAATAAAATAATTTTAATATAAAATAATGTTAATGTAAGTAGAAAGAATAAATTTAATTTTATAAGAGCTAATTAAATGTATTAAAATTATTTCAGGTGAAAAGTCAAAATACCGCATGTCTGCGGGTCACATACTTAAAAAGAGAGCTGGAGTGAATTTAAGGATGCATTCTTTTATTAAGAAACGATCATCTGAAGACGAGTCCAAGCTCCCGCCGAATAAAGAATATTGACTCCAGCTCCAAGATTCCTTTTACCTTTTGAGGAAATCTCCGATCACCATATACCCAGCCTACTAAGCAAGAATAGAGCTTTCTAACTGTGGAGTCATAGCCTTGTAAAAGATTCCTTTTACCTTTTGAGGAAATCTCCGATCACCATATACCCAGCCTACTAAGCAAGAATAGAGCTTTCTAACTGTGGAGTCATAGCCTTGTGAGTACAAGGCATCCACTGAGGAAGCAACGTGGCAGCCGCCCAGCCGAATCAAGAAACTCATTTGGCTGCCCCAATAGTGGTAACAAAAATTCGGTGACAAATCACACCACTCTCGAAGAGGCTTATTTCAGTTGCCTTCTGACTACCACCTATAGGCGATCCTTTCAATCTTGGATGTGGTTAATCTGTAGTGATCGAACTACGCAATAGGTAGACCTCTGGCATCAAAATGGCCGGATTCAATAGGTCCAAAAGATACCTCCACAAAATGGACGCGAATTGGTCCTATTAAATCCAAGCATGCCTTATTAAATAGATAAAATGTACAGATCCAATTTTGTATCACAAATCGGGTGGGATTTGTAAATGTACATATATGCAAGCGTGAGACACAGAGAGGAGTGAAGGGAAATGGTTGAACACCTTCGTTTGATAAAGCTGCCCAAGTTTTGTCTCGAGATAGAATTATCAAAGACAGATATTTTATGGAATAGCACGAGTAAACACAGCGGTTGACCGTAAGAGATGGCACAGCGGCAATCATATCAAATTATACAAATAAGAGTTTATCATTTAAATGTTCACATCGCATGCTCAAGCTTCCTAGCCCACCCAGAGGGTATAGAAATGACCATACCGGAGGTAGGCCGTCCCACGGTCATCTCTAAGCCACGCCCTCTGCATGAGAAGCGCACATATAGATAGAAAAAGAAAGAAGAAGATAAACAGAGAGAGAATAGTAACGAATTCATTAGCGTTCACACTCCCACCTAAATCCACTGAGTCTTGTCTCGCCCTTAATCCGTACTTGCGTTGATAATATATAGACTACTAGTCTCCCGTCTAGTACGCCCCGTGTCGCGCTGCTTGCAACATAACATTCTGTTATTAGAATAAAAAGTTTATTTTTGTATGTCCATCTTTGCCTTGCACCTTCGATAAGCCCAGCCAAGTAGAAAAACACCGTAAGATCATTTATCCTTTGAGTCAAATAAATAATTCGCCGTAGCACCATCCTTCAACTATAAACTGGAACTAGTCGCTCCCTCATAAGGTGGTGGTTTACGGAAACATATTTCATTCACCGCCGTCAGGACCTATATAACTGGTAACCTTGTCGTCTACAATACCATTTAGCTAACACCATCATACCTGGCGACCCTACCCTTTTAAATCTCTATTACCTTATAATTCCATATCTTAATTTCCTTGATGGTCATATATTTCCGTGTTCTGATATGAGAATTATATACGCATCTATTTCTCTGAATATGTTCTAAAATTGTACCCTTCTCGTGCTCCAGCCCTTAGTGTTTATTTGCAAGATTCTCATGTTTATTCTATGCATGTTAAATCTCAGGTCACCTCTCGTATCTGAATCTTTAAGAGTACTCATGTGTTGGCTTTTCCTTTGCTTCATCTAGTTTTATTCTCAATGTGCGCCTTCTTTTTTTTAAGTACGTTTACCCCTTTCGATAATGGAATGTTTCTAACTGGTCTTGGGGACTTGCTCTGACTCTTTGACAGTCTCCAAATGAACTCCTAAAAAAAAAAATCTGACTCTTTGATTTTTCCCATTGGTGTCCTCTTTGTTTTCTTCTGTTTGTTATTCCTCACTTTCTGTTTGGTTATCCTCTTCGTTGTCGATAGTGTCCTTTTTTTTCCTCCGTTGGTTGGGGTTTAGTTGTTTTATTGTTTTCGTTTGTTTCTTAGTTTTTGCCTCCGGGTTTTGGAGGAGCTTCAGAGTCGGGAAGCCTTTTTCTCTTAGCACTAAGTTCAAGGACCTCTCATAGTCACCTGGATTCGCCAGGTTCTGTATATGAGTATGTATCATTACACATGTCATTAATGCTACATTGGTGTCCCCAGAGATTTGTAAGATCTAGCTAGCTGTTGGAGTTTGTTGTTTGGTTACTCCTGCGTATGTTTGTGATTTTGGCACTCTTTATTCTTCCTCCTTCTTCTTCTTTAGGAGTACCTTACTCTTTTAAGTAGTTGTGAGTCATTGTCCTGTGCTTTCCATTGCAATTTAGGCAATGTTTAGTTGTGTTATTGCACTGTGTGTCTTGTGGCCTCTGTGTGTGTGCATTCAGAGCATACCACCTTCTCCTTGTCTGGGCAGTTGGCCGTGGTATGTTCCTCTGTCCTGTAACAGGTAAAGCATGAGTATATTGTCGAACGTCTCTGTTTCTATATTCTATTCTGGGATTCTCATGTTATAGGCAAGAAATCCATCGTGAGCTGCCTTCATAGCCATTTCCGAGGTCTCGACTGTGATCTAGAAGACATGAATGTGGTTATTAAATTTAATCACCACTTTAATTTTGGCCCATATCTATTGAGTTTCAATTTTTGTCTTTATTTCTGTTGGGGTGCTTTTTCCTATCCAGTTTTCTGTTTTCCGTAAAATAACGCTCCTGTTTGCCCCTAATTGGGATGAAGTCCGAGCGTCCAGTTCAATCTTCATTAGAACATCTGTTGCCTTGCTTGAAAAAAAAAGGTGTCGCATTTCTATTTTCGATGCAGATAACGATGTACTCGTTGGTCACATCAATTATCTTAACGAGAGATATTTGGAGTTTTGAAAGTATTACCGCGCATAATTTCTGTTCGGTTATGACAGAATGACCTTAAAGCACACTGAGGGGTATTATTCTCAAGGTGGCCTCGGTGGAGGGGGTTCATGTTCCTTCCCCAAGGTGGGCAAGGGATATATTTTCCTTCCTTCTTGTATTTTGGCGATTTTCTTTTCATTTTTTCTTGATTGGAAGTTATTTATATGAGATTGTTAAATCTCCCCAACTTCACCACTTCTGCCAACTTTGCCCATCCCTCTTTCTGCTATATCTCTCTTTGAATTTTTCTGCGGAAGGGAACACATCACCTCGAGCGGCACCCAAACTGCAGAGGTTCTCCCTATGGGTTCCCGTATCTTCTTCGGCATCAGAGGGCTCCGTACTTCCCTCGAAATGAGGTACAGTGGGTTCGCCAGTGACGGGAGTCCCCAAACTTACCTCTTCACTCGGAACAGCAGGCAAACTCTGGGCAGCAGGCACACTCGACTCGACAGCCAGTCACCCATGAACGCTCGCATTGCTTCGTGTTGCGTTTTCTTCCCCTATCGGACTAGACTCGGGCCTTGTTCCACCCCGAGTGTTCGACCGGCAAGACCCGTGACACTCAGTACCAAGCAGGCATTCTGGTCAATTAAGACTGTCAGAGCCTCTAAACTCGACCATTGAGGTTGACTCAATCCTTTGTGGACAACTCGTCGCGTCCAAAGCACCGGTCGAATGGGTCTAGAATTTTCACTCCTATCAAATCATGTAGGTTCATTAATTTGAGATTGTATCCAATATAGTAAAATCTCGCCTCAGTCTGGTTTTTGGATATGGTAAGGATCAAGACAACAGAACTCTAACTGATGGAGGGGCTTCCCTCTCACCACTTTATGGAGCACCCTCGTGCAGTTCCAAAAATAAAAAGTAGGCTGACCCCGCTGTACTTTCCCAGGGTGCTCTACAATTTTCTTCTAGCGGAGATGGCATTTTCCCTCTTCTATGTCTCCCGGTAGAATAACTTCCTCCTTAGGGTCTTTTGCAGATTTGGGTCCTACATCATCTCCTAAACCGGCAAGTAATGATGGTCTTAAGGACCGGCGTGCCGGCTCGCTGTTTTTTCCCTTTGTAGGCCCGCGTACAGACCCAACGTAGTTTGTTACTTAGAATGGTACGATTTCAACAAGACCTGGTCAGAGTCTCCTACGCCAAGGAAGGAATGGCCGAAATGAGACTCCTCCCTATGCAAGCGCAGATCCCAAGGATTTCCCGCTCCAAACGCGAGGGCCTTCCTTGTGAAAGAATAATGAATCGGTAGGAACTTACCTTGAGACAAAGTCCACTTCCAAGCAAGGTATTTGCAATAAATACGAACCTCACGGGACTGGAAGGAAAAAGGGGTCTCTTCCTCCCCGTTGAGCTCCGTAAACAACCGGAACCTTTGTTATTTCGGCGAAAGACCATGGCGAGGCTGGCCCGTCCGGCGCTTGGCATCCTACGGGGGATTGGAGAGGAGGTCGTACAAGAACAAGAAAGATAGGTCTAAGAGTTCCTCTCTTGCCGACAGAGCTCCGGAGACAGACTAGTTCCCTGCCCGCTCGGAAGATGACCAGGCTAAGGATGGCTTGTCTGGCCCAGAGGCGCTTACCGGTGGAGATGCCAAAACCCTTAATAACAACGAGAAGAACGAGTCACGAAGTGAGTGGAGTCACAACCACGTCAGGGCCCCTTCATTAAAAGGCGATCAGGGGTCTTCAAGCCTGTCGGTTTTAATCGTTTTCTAGCAACCTGTGTTGCAAATATCCTATGCCATCCTTTAAGCGAATTGTTTGGGGTAAAGAATGTAAAACGGGTTCTTAAACATTCCACATCCTTTTAACACTACGTTTGAGAATTCTTTTTTGAATGCCTTTATCATTGTGGGTTCAAAATCAAGAATTATCGAGGGTAGAGACAAAAAATGTATATTAATCTGTGATATAGTGCTCCAGCTGTTTCATACTTGATTATTGGCTAATTATAAACAAGGGTACTACCATAACCTTAACCGTTTACTTCACCCACCTCCTTTGCAATACAAGCTAATTCGGTGATTTGTTGTTTCGGCACTTTCCTAAAGATTTACTAAGATTTTTTTTATCGCGATGAAGTGCGCATGTCGATAAATTGAGGGTGTCAACGAGTTGTTGTCGCTGAATTGTTATAGGTAAGTTCGCCGGATCCCGTTTTTTTTCAGAGCCCATCTGGCGACTGCATTCTAAGGCATAAGTCTCGCCATATTCCTCTTGCAGTCTAATGCTAGGCAAGATGAAAAAAAACATATAAAGAGACAAAACACACAAAAATATAGAGACAAGAAGAAGGAAACACGGGAGAGGCCCGCCTTCTCCCTGCGCAGAATCATGCCAGGGAGCAAGGATGGCTGCCCTGATCCCTGCCATGTAGTCGGTGTGAAAAAGAGCGAAACACTGGTAAGGTCAGCCAGCCCTCATGGACTCTTTGGGAACCTCATATTCAGGAAACCAGAAGGACATAATCTCAACAACCAGTCGCCTCGCGGTCGGCGTGGCCTTACGGATGGATACAGCAAACTAAGAGATGTAGAGATTCCAATGCTCCGAGAGGACTCAGAGCGTTTTGTGAGTCACTAAAAATCACAATCTGGTCTCCAACTGGGTAGGACATGTTAACTCCCGCCCCGAGTGGGGTATTGCAACCAACTCATCGTGGTAGAGCCAACCTAAATTTAAACAGAGGGGATACGACATAGAAGCCTACCCCCTCCTAGGAATTGGAGCCATCCTTATACACTGGCAGGGATCAGGCGCTACATGAGGTGTGCTCCAAAATGGCTGAACGCAATACTCCGCTGTGGAAGCTTTAAGAGCAGAGGCGTGGCGACAAAAGTCAAAGGTAGCGTCCTGGCAGAACCAGAGCCATCACCGGCCCAAGAGCTACACCAGGGTCTTGCAGGAGTTTTCTAGCCCTAAAACAAATGGCTTAAGATATGCCTGGCATCTCTCGGCGGCAAATGCACCGTCGATATCGGCCACGGATGCACTGAGAGCCGTTGGCAACTGAGGAAGGCGTCGGGCTCGTATAGATAGGCATACAATGCACTGTATAGTGCATACTGTATAGCGAGTAGCATCATCCCGGCGTCTACAAGTAGCTTTTCATGGGGAGCGTGCGTAAGGCACCAGTCGAAAGGCGAATATCGGTACGGTGGATCGAGTCCACCTTATGCAATACACGCTCGACTGCAGTGCGGATGCATAAAACTCTCATCCGTAGTTAACCTTCGATCGAACAAAGGATTGGAAGAAAAGTAAGGCAGTAACCTTAGAGATGCGAATATGAGCCTTCCAGATAAGGCGTCGGTCGAAAACAAGGTCAAGGAAATGATGCAATTCCTCACTTCCAGGCGAACTCCGTTTAGGAACATGTCCGGGTTGGTTTGGAGCCATAGATTGAGACAGAAATGCACGACCTTAGTCTTAGCCAAGGAAAACTGAAACCTATTAACTTCGGCATTGCGAGACATGCGGAATCAACGGACAGAGTTGGTATCTGAGCACAACCAAATGAGTTTAAAGGTAGCCCATTTAAAAAGTAGCGAGAAATTCTTCCGGCAGCACCGAGGTCATACCGTTGATTCTCAGGGCAAAGAGTGCGACACTGAGGACATTTCCCTGCAGGACACCTTCTTTCTGCTCCTTTGTGTCCGTACGCAGAATTGACAATCTCTCCTGTGGAGAGTTTCCTTGATACCATATGGCCATGCGGCATCACAGGCCTTCTCCAGATCAAAAAAATACACAAGAGTTGTGCTGTCTAAGAAGGAGGCCTTGCAGACGGCATTTTCCAGTAGGGTCAGATCATCTGACGTACAGTGGAGCTTACAGAAGCCGCACTATACAGGAGAAAGATGGTCTCCACTCTCTAGGAATAGTTTAGTGTAAGATTTAACAATATCTCCATCAATTTGCACACGCGGGAGATTTGATGGATTAGGAGAAAAACGTCCGGGATAAAGTGATATCTCTCCCATTTGTGAAAAGCGAGCACAGTATGCACCGATTCGAAGAGCTTGTCAGTGTTAAACGTGACGAAGAGTGAAGAGTGTAAAGGATGGTTGGTCAGCTTTAAGGTGATGTATTCTAAGGAGTAGCCAACAAGTTCCTTCGCATAAACTACTCCTTTCATGATGTTCATGGTAGAATGCGGCTCGCACGCACTGGCGAGCCATTAAGTAGCTAATGCTCTGCCTTGATGGATCAAGTTGCCTTTTGCTAACATGCTGCGATCAGTGGAGCAAATAACCAGAAAGCGTTTGAGCCCAGCGGGCTCGAAAACGAAGGCCCGAGACGTAATCGAGGCTCCGCTCAGCGCACTTGTGACTTTGGTCTTTGTCTGGGCCCCCACATTCGATGAAGGTCCTCTTTGGTGACCTGCAATGGTGTGGACATGGTCGTGTCGTATTCACATGGATTATTTACAACGCAGGCACACAAAACATTGCTAGAAGAGAACCGTAACTACAAGTTTGTTCATACCCGGTTCCAGCAGAACCCAACAATGAGTAACAAGGTTGACCGAAACCGACCTCGGACGCTTCACTAGAGGGCCCTTCGTCAGACTCGCTGAACTTCATGGCGTCGCTATGTTTCAACGATTTCCTCGTTAACCCTTACCGCAAAGATCTAAAAGAGGATTAACAAGATCTAGGGTTCATAAGCCAGTCATAATATTCCAAACCCTCAATTTACAGGGATCTTTAATGACTGACATTTTGGTGGTCAGCAACGCTTTGGCTAACCATTTCCGTGCTGTCAGCAGTGGCTGTAACAATAGGGCTATCCTATCCTAAAAACGAGGAGGCTCTTTCCCTCACTTTTGCGACAAGCTTCAACCTTCCAATGATGCCTTGTTCTCCATGCTGAATAAACTTGAGCTCAACGAAATTAGCGACATAGATGATGACGTGGTAAGCTGTATACAGAAAGATGACTCAGAACCGCCTATAATTCGTCAAGAAGAAATAGTCTAGAAATAAGAGGAAGCAGCCTACATCCTCTTTCCTCATTTGTTGGAAATAGAAAAAAAAATGTTAAGCATAGATCAACAAGCTTATTATAAACTCTTCAATATTCGAACAGTTCTTGAAGCTCTGCGCAAAAATTGGGGAAATATCCCACAGGAAGAGGATCGAGCACATAATTATTCGCATGCAAGTGATCTAAAATATATAACATTTTGTCATAGGAATAATATATATATATATATATATATATATATATATATATATATATATATATATATATATATATATATATATATATATATATATTGATACCAGGCTGAAACACAAAATCGTATTCTCGAAACTTGAGATCACGATTTTCTCTATCTCCGTGCACACACAAATAAAGATCCAGTAGAGTAAGCTCCCTCCAAATTGTGCCATTGATCAATAGCAGGGCCAAGCCCACTGGTTTTCGATACATTATTACAGTTCTGGAAAGAGCCTAGAGGCAGTCAAGAGTCGAAAATAGGCAGCAGTTAGGTAGTCAAATTACTAGGCCTGCCTCAAATACCCGACACAAGTTCGATCAAATTATTTGTGCCTAAGCCTACCAAGTCCTCCGCCCAATAAAGACTCCTTTAATCCGCCTTCCGAGATTCCTTTTCCTGAAAGTAATCCAACCGCTACTCTTACCCAGCCTACTTCACTAAAACCAAGCGAGAGAATAATCTCTCCCACAATTGGAGTCAGCCTAAGGTCAGCGCCCGCTAACCGAATACCCCAATTGCGCTACGTCGAAGTTAAGCAATATTGGGAAATTAATACTTGGATGGAAAACAGCCGAGTCGACCTCCACCGGTAAACTGGTAACCAATAACTTATAGGCCAACTACCAGCCTATAACCGGCGACCTTTGTATTCGCCATAAACAGCCATAACTTGGCATAACCAGTGACCTTTGGACCTGCTATAAAACAAATCATCCCAAGTATAGCACGTAGTGCATTCAAACAGTATAATCCACAGAAACCTTTCATATGAGAGTACAAAGTTATCTCAAGGGGTGAAGAAGGTGGAGTTGTTTACGATATTGAATTATATACCGGAAGAATACAGTTATGGATTACAATAAAGACCTTTGAATTTCTTCACAATGTGTGATTAGACTGTGAGGATGTACCAAGGCACAAAAATTACTTTCATAACTGGTTTGCTTCTTATTTATCACTACATAGTGAAACAAAAAACTTCTGTTTATTTTACAAATAGTGCCATTTGGAACGACCTCTGTGTGACAAATGGTAATGTATGGAACCACTGTAATTTTTTTTTGTACATTCGTTAAAAATAAAAATTCTGTGATTATTTTGCTTCCGAAAAATAATTTTTGTGACAAAAAACGTGGGAAAGGGATTTATGCTCTCGCGTGTCACTACCTACCCACCAAGGGCATGGCACTACTGCAACTCCGGCTTCGGTTACAACTCGTTGCCTTTAGCACGAAATTGGAGGGATTTAGGGAGACCCGGATCCCTCATTCACCAAAAAGCAAAATTGGTCATCAACATAGGTTTGTTCGATAGAAAGGAGAAGAAAGAAATCGAATAGTAAAGGGATAAACAAAGAAATGTGGGCGGACAAAAGCATCACCAAATGACAGAAAAAAATAATGCATGTGGGGAAGAGTAGAGGCTATAAATGAGAGATATAATATAAACATACAAATAAATAATAAACAAAATAAATAAGATATAGGAAGGAAGAAATGCGAAATGATAAAAGAATACTTCGCCGCTACCGTTGATGTGAGGGTGGATCTCCTTCGGGTTTTTTTTTAAGAGGTCATCTGGCGACTGCCTACTTGGGCATTAGTCGCCGTGTTAAAAACTGCCTAGTACTAGGCTACTTTAAAATAAGATTCAAAAACACACACAAAAAACAACACTAAAAATAAAAGGAAAAGGCAATGAGCAGGAAGCAAGCTCCTGTGTCGGGGGGAGGTCCCTCCCCGGCGCAGGAACGTGCGACCTATAAAGAAAAAACAACAACTAGTTAAATAAAAGGTAGAAGGCCGGCCTCCCCTAAAAAGTCTATAAGTCCACCAGTCAATGTGCACGCACTGGTCCCGAGTACAGGGGACAAGCTGTAGCGAACCCCCCCCCCCCCCCCCCCATCCCAGTACTGGGACAAGTAACGTGCGCGAAGATCGTCCAGACTGGGACATTCAACAAGAATGTGCCGAACAGTCTGGAGGACAACGCAGTCTCTTCACAGTAGGGCGCTGGCGAGCGCTCTATCAAATGGCGGTGCGTCCCGCGAGTGTGCCCAATTCGGAGACGACGTAAAGCAACCTGAAGCCGTCGCGGCATTGGCGGGTAGGTCCATGGGAACAATCGCGGCGCAATAGCACGCAACTTTAAGTTCCCTTCGACCGTCTCCCATCTTCTTTGCCAAGCAGTCCGAAGAGCTGCCCGTATTCCTGTCATATAGTCGGTGTGAGGAAGAGCGAAACGCTGGTCCAGTCGCAGAGTCCTCGCGGACTCTTTGGCGCGCTCATTCCCCGCAATTCCTACATGTCCAGGAACCCAGCAGAAGATAATCTCGACATCTGCCCGGCTCGCCATAACCGTGGCGTCACGGATATCGCGACAAGGGGATGCGGAGATTCCAATGGCCCGAGAGCACTCAGGGCGCTTTGTGAGTCGCTATAGATCACACTCCGGTCTCCGAACCGGGCACGTCGCGTAATCTCCCGTACCGAGTGGTGTATTGCCACCAGCTCGGCCGTGAAGACAGACGCAGCGCCTGGTAGAGCCCCGCTGACTTCAAACAGAGGGGATACGGCGTGGAAGCCGACCCCCTCTTGGGACTTGGAGCCATCCGTATACACTGGCAGGATTCCAGCGTGACGCGAGGTGTGCTCCATAAAGGTCGAACGCAATACACCCGGGAAGGTAGAAGCTTTGGGAGCAGAGGCGTGGCGACAAATAGACAAATGTGGTACCCTCCAGGGTGGCGTCCTTGGCAGAACCAGGGGCGACACCGGCCCTGGATCTCCTTCGCCGCTATAAGCCATGACCCCCTTCGTAATGGGTTTAAGTTAAGGAACCAGTTGGGCAACTGCCCAACCCAAGTGGATTCTAAGTGGCAGCGCAAATAGAACGAGGCTAATTAGTTATAAAAGAGGTAGAAGGCCATTATGTGATAACAATTTTAAAAATGAGGGTTTAAGAAATTCTTTTGTCAGAATGAAACCAGGGCAGGACAGGCGAGGGATAGTTAAGGGGGTCGGGAAACCGGAAGGCCGGAGAGTGGCATAATGAGGGTATAGGGCATTCTAGTAGAAAATGGGCGACCGATTGGTCATCACCACAAAAACGGCAGCAAGGGCTGATTCGACTATCAGCCGAAACAAGATGACCATGGGTGTCTTGTGTGGCCAATGCGAACGCGGCAAAGGGCCACCTCTAAGAACCGTATTCTCTGAAGTCTCAAGGGCCAAGAGCGAACAGATTTTTTGGTTTTATATAATTTAAATGAAGAACATCCATCTTATTCGTCCTGCCAAAACTGCATAAATAAATTCTCTTATAGAGGGGAAAAGGCAATGCAGAGTTATCTGGGGACACATAATAGGCTGAACGGGCCAGCTGATCAGCCCTCTCGTTGCCCAGGAGCCCTACATGCCCGGGGACCCAACAAAATATAACTCTTACCAGGAAATGGCTTTGTCACTCCCAAATACGGGGGAAGTTTGCGCTTCGCTACTAAGATTAAAATTTAAAATCTAAAAAAACGCAGCCATGGTTAAATTTTTATAAATTTTCTGAACTTTGCCAATTATAATAATTTTAAAAAGGAACTCTAAACTAAATTTCCCTCCTTTCAAAATATCACGTTACTAAAATATAGTTCTAGATAAAATAAAAAAGCAACCTTATTTAAATTTTAATAAATTTTCTGAACTTCGCTAATTGTAATTAATTTTCTTTTAAAACATTATAAAGTATTTGATAATCCTATTTATTTTTTCTGAACTAAACTATTTTGTTTTTTCAAACTCTAAAGAAATTCTTAGAAATTACCTTGATAAAAATTTAAAATATACTTAAGTCATAATCACACGAAGATGAAATTTTATTCAAATACTCCCCAAAATCCCCTTCTTAAATTATAGAGTTATGAAGTGATGATGATGATGATGATATAGAGCCACAGTGTATGACCATCAATGCCCCACCACGTGTGGGAGAGGACTTTCAAAATGTCTAGAGCCCACAGAGAGCCAGTTCGAAGCGTGGGTAGGCACAGATATACGAACACAAAAGCTATCAAATTGGACACCTGTGTCAACAAGAGGATACACAAACAAATAATTCGCGTCTCGGGATAGCTATCAGAAGACGGGAGTCTACGAAGAAGCTAGGTAAACACAAATTCCTACCTACCAAAGTAAATTATAATACAGATCTGTAAAATCGGGTCATAGCATAGAAAAGTTAAAATTATCTGATATGTAAGTATGGTAAATACACAGCTGTTCAGTAACTCCGCCTAGGGGGTGTAATAATGAGCCCAACGATGGAGGCTTGTCCCGCAGATGAGCCTAGGCAAGGCCGCTTAGAAGATAAAACGGCATAATAGGCGAGCAATGAGAAAAGTTGTCATTAAGCATTATAATTGTTATTAAGTCACTGCCATACCCATATTAGTGTTAAGGAACCCCCTTAAATTTCCCTAAGTCTTGTCGCTCTAGAAATCAATACTTGGCGTTGAATAAGAAAACCTGCTTGTCGCCCGCAAAATACCTTTTGCCGTGCCGCTTGTCCCTTATTAGAACAAAAGTATATTTTTTTCTACGTCCTCATTTACCTCGATTATCTGTAAGCCTTCGGTAAGCCGAGCTAACAATAAGAGTAACCTTGAAGAATAATTTTTGGAGTCGGATAATTCCCCATTCATATAAACTGGTAACCAACCCGACATAAACTGGTTAAATTGTTAACTCACCGCTATAAACTGGCTACTTCGCTAAAAATTGGTAACTTATACCCCATGTGGTAATCGAGTTGTACTGAATGGAGTGAGGTCAGAGTGGAGGAATGTTATTAGTGGCGTACCTCAGGGATCAGTTTTAGGCCCTTTATTATTTATAATCTATGTAAATGATCTTGGGCAAGGTGTAAATAGCAAAGTGTCAATTTTTGCTGATGATACTAAATTAGCAGCTGTAGTCAAAGAGGTTGAGGGTAGCTTTAAAGTGCAGAGTGACTTAAATAAGTTGTTAGCTTGGGCTCAGAAGTGGCAGATGACTTTTAACCTTAATAAATGCAAAGTTATTAACATGGGGAGAAATAATAGGGAATTTAGCTATGAGAAGGATGGGTATTGGCTTAATTCAGTTGAAGATGAGTAGGACTTAGGAGTAGTAGTAGATGTCACTGAAGTTTTCTAAGCAGTGTATTGAGGCAAAAAATAGAGCAAATAGGGTGCTAGGTTGTAAGCCTCTTCCATGAAGTCTTCTGCAAGTATCTATACAACTCTTATATCAGGCCACATTTAGAGTACTGCATACAAGCATGGTCACCACATTTTAGACATGATATAAACTTATTAGTCAGTACAAAGGAGGGCAACAAAAATAATACCATCCCTGAAGCACCTTGAATATGAAGATAGACTGAGGGTATTAAATATGTTCTCATTTGAAAGGTGTGTGAGGGGAGATATGATTGAGCTTTTTAAAATCTTTTCTGGGATGGATAAATTGGATTTCAGCAAGTTATTTGAGTTAGAAGGTAGTAATAGAACTAGAGGTCACCACTTAAAGATTAAAAAACAGAAGTGCAGACTGGATGTTAGAAAATATTTTTTCACTAACAGAGTGGTGGATTATTGGAATAGTTTGCCACCTGAGACTGTAGACAGCCCAAACTTGAATGTTTTCAAGCGCAGATTGGATGATTATATGGGGATGGAGGGTTAATTTCTTACTTTTGGTATGTGGATATGTTTCTTGACTCATTCCTGTGGATGCAGTTTCTTTTTATTGTATATTTTGGGGGACTTTGATTTTGTGTTTGACAGACTCCTATGGAGGCTTTAAATTATATATTGTAGATGCATGGTTGGACATCCCTATATATTGTTAAATTGAATATTGTAGATGCATGATCTGACGAAATCCTATGGATGCATTATGTGGGTGGGATTTGATGGATACGGATGACCTTTGATAGGCCCTTGTGGCTTTTGTCATCCGTGAAATTATGTTATGTTAATAGTCTGTGTGGCCGCGTTGTAGATAATCGATACGAAGTACGCTACTGCTGCGTCGACACCATTGAAGGTTCCCAAGGAGGCACTTGTGAAAGACGCCTCTCGGAAGCATTACCAATCGGAATGGCCTAAGTCCCACTTGAGAGGCATGGCTGTATGAGGACTAGGATGAAGGGCTAACAATACAATAGGGAAGTGGTCGCTCCAATGGAGGTCATCAAGGGCTGACCATCGAAAATCAGAGAAGTGATCCGGAGAAGAGAGAGACAGGTCAACACAACTAAAAGAATCCGTCTGGACATAATAAGAGGAAAATAAAGGGAAGTAAAAGAAAGTAACAGGAAGGGCGAGGAATATATTAAAAGTCTAGTTCGCAGCACCAAGGGACCCCTAAAGGCACCGGGGCTGCCCCCCTCCCACATCACAAGCCTCTCTGGGACCAACCCCTGAAGATTTTTTTTTTTTTTTGATTAAGGGGCTATCTGGGGACTGCCGACTTAGGCATTAGTCACCGTAAACAAACAGCCTAGTTCTAGGCTACTTTGAAAATTAAACAGGAAACAATAAAAAGAAATAACAATAACAATAAAAAAGCAATAACAAAAACAATAACAAAAACAACAACAACAATTAAACCGGGTTAAATGAAAGGGAGAAGGCCAGCCTCCCCCCAAAAGTCAATAAGTCCACTAGTCATGGTGCACGCACTCGTCCCGAGTACAAGGGACAGGCGGTAGCGACCCCGCCCATCCCGGTACCGGGACAGGTATCGTGCGCGAAGATCACCGAGACTGGGACATTCGACAAGAATGTGCCGAACAGTCTGGGGGACTACGCAGTCGTTGCAATAGGGCGCAGGCGAGCGCTCCATCAAATAGCGATGCGTCACACGTGTGTCCGATTCGAAGACGACAGAAAGCGACCTGAAGCCGCCGCGGCATTGGGGGATAGGTCCATGGGAACAGTCGCGGCGCAATGGCACGCAACTTTAAGTTCCCCTCGACCGTCTCCCATCTTCTTTGCCAAGCAGTCCGAAGAGCTGCCCGTATTCCTGCCATGTAGTCAGTGTGAGGAAGAGCGAAACGCTGGTCCGGTCGCAGAGTCCTCGCGGACTCTTTGGCGCGTTCATTCTCCGCAATTCCTACATGTCTAGGAACCCAGCAGAAGATAATCTCGACTTCTGCCCGGCTCGCCAAAACCGTGGCGTCACGGATTTCGCGAACCAGGGGATGCGGAGATTCCAATGCCCCGAGAGCACTCAGGGCGCTTTTTGAGTCGCTATAGATCACAATCCGGTCTCCGAAACAGGCACGTCGCGTAATCTCCCGTACCGAGTGGTGTATTGCCACCAGCTCGGCCGTGAAGACAGACGCAGCGCCTGGTAGAGCCCCGCTGACTTCAAACAAAGGGGATACGGCGTGGAAGCCGACCCCCTCTTGGGACTTGGAGCCATCCGTATACACTGGCACGGTACCAGCGTGACACGATGTGTGCTCCAAAAAGGTCGAACGCAATACTACCGGCGCAGTACAAGCTTTGGGAGCAGAGGCGTGGCGACAAATAGCCAAATGTGGTACCCTCCAGGGTGGCGTCCTGGGCAGAACCAGGGGCGCCACCGGCCCGAGAGCTATATCTACCTCTCGAAGGAGTTTCCTGGCCCTAAACCCAAAGGGCTTAGGGTATGACTGGCGTCTCTCGGCGGCATAGGCACCATCGAGATCAGCTGCGGATGCAGTGAGAGCTGTTAGCGACTGAGGAAGGCGCCGGGCTCGCGCGTACAGGCGAGTGATGCACTGCACGCGGCGCAGATCGAGTGGCATCTCCCCAGCATCGACCAACAGGCTCTCAATGGGGGAAGTGCGGTAGGCACCGGTCGCAAGGCGAAGGCCAGTGTGGTGGATCGAATCCACCTTCCGCAATAAACGCTCGGCTGCGGATGCATAAAACTCGCATCCGTAGTCGAACTTCGAGCGAACAAAGGATCGATAAAAAAGTAAGGCGGTAGCCCTATCAGCGCCCCAAGCGCTGAACGTCACGGAACGGAGAATGTCCATGGCGCGGGTACAAGAGACCCTAAGGCTGCGAATATAGGACTCCCAGGTGAGGCGTCGGTCGAATACAAGACCAAGGAAACGGTGCGACTCAACCACATCCAGGCGCACCCCATTAAGAAACAAATCTGGGTCGGGGTGAAGCCATGGATGGCGGCAGAAGTGCACCACTTTAGTCTTGGACAAAGAAAACCGAAACCTGTGCGCTTCGGCATAGCAAGAGACGCGGTTCAATGCCTGTTGGAGTCGACGCTACAGAGTTGGCATCTGGGCCGCGCCAAAAGAGATCGAAAGGTCGTCCACGTAGAGCGTAGCGAGAACATCTTCCGGCAGCACCGAGGTGATGCCGTTGATGCTCAGGGCAAAGAGTCTGACACTGAGGACACTTCCTTGCGGGACACCCTCTTCCTGCTCCTTTGGGCCGGAAAGGGCTCCCCCCACCCGTACGCGGAATCGACGATCTCGCAAAAATTCAGATATAAACATTGGGAGGCGTCCCCTCGCCCCCATCGTGTGGAGAGTCTCCATGATACCGTATCGCCATGCGGTATCATAGGCCTTCTCCAGATCAAAAAACACCGTGGCGTAGTGCTGTCTACGAAGGAAAGCCTCGCAGACGGCATTTTCCAGTCGGAGCAGAGCATCCGACGTGGAGTGGAACTTACGGAAGCGGCACTGTGCTGAAGACAGATGGCCTCCGCTGTCCAGGAAATAGGCTAATCTAACATTTACCAATTTCTCCATCAACTTGCACACGCAAGAGGTTAGAGAGATTGGGCGGAAACCGGTCGGAGTAGAGTGATCTCTCCCCGGCTTGCGAAAGGCGAGCACAGTAGCGATTCACCAGGAGTGTGGGAGAAGACCTTCCACCCAGATCCTGTTGAACAAATCTAACAGAAAGGCCATGCCTCGCTCACCCAGGTGTCGAAGCATGGCGTACGGGACATCGTCCGGACCATGGGCGGTGTCCGCGCACGAAGCGAGAGCGGAACGTAACTCACTCACAGTAAACTTGTCGTTGAAGGGTTCTCCGCCTCTGGAGGTAAAGTCCAGCCGGCGGACTTCCGCGACATCACGACGTGCATTGAATGCTGGCGGAGCAGGATCACGGCTAGAGAATGCGGAAAAAGCGGTCGCTAAGGATTCCGCCACGGACGCGGGGTCCGAGATTGCGGTCCCATTCTCGTGGAGAATGGGAGGGGGGTCCTGCGAGAACTTGCCCCGAATCCTTTTGACTCGCTTCCACACCTCAGCTAAAGGGGTCTTCCCGTTAAGTGAAGACACGTATGCCCGCCAAGAAGAGCGGCGGGCGTGCTTCGAAATATACCGGAACATAGCCCTAGCCCGACGAAATTCAGCGACAGTGAAATCGTTCGGGCGGCGCTTATAGCGCATGTAGGCATAACGCTTCTGTTTGAGGGCCGCCTCACACTCGGCCGACCACCATGGGAGTGGTCGGCGTGCAAAACGGCCAGACGTCCTAGGAATAGTAGTCAGGCCCACCCCGATGAGGTTGCCGGAGAAGAACTCAACGGCCTCATCTACCGACCTAAACTCCTCGACTGAGATAGAGAATTCAGTCATTTCCTGAAATGCAGGCCACCGCGCCCGCGCCAAGCACCACCGAGGTGGTCTCTCAGGCGGCAGTTGCCCTGAAAATGATATTTGAATGGGAAAGTGATCACTACCATGGAAGTCATCGACCACCCCCCAATCAAAATCAGGCTGTGCATCCGAAGAGCACAAAGATAGGTCAAGGCAAGAAAATGAAGCCGTTCTCGGACAGTGATGCGTAAACTCATCCACGTTTAGGACACCCATCTCAAGCTCTTCGATCAGATCGGCAAGGACTTGTCCCCTGGGATTTATGGAGTAATCTCCCCAGAGAGGATGCCTGCCGTTCAGATCCCCAAGCAAGAGATAGAGCCTCGGCAACCGTGCCACGCCGCGGCTATAGTCCCCGCGCGTCGAAGTCAGCTGAGGGTGTAATGTACGCAGAAATGATAGTATACCTCCTATCCAGGTGCAGCTGCAACCCCACTGCCTGAAAGGAGGTATCTAAAGAGAAAGGAAGAACGGAGACATCATGCCGGGTGTAAACCGCGCATCCCCCAGCCCGGCCATCCCGCGGTGGTGGGGTCGCAAGACCCTTATACCCCGGGAGGGCAGGCAGGGGGCACGCGCCTAGCATGGTCTCCTGCAAAAAAATAGCTAACGGGGAACGGGACGATGCGAGCCTCCGCAGAACCTCCCAGTTGGCCCGGAGTCCACGGCAATTCCATTGAAGGAATATGCCCTCCAGGCCTAGCTCGGAGGAGACGCGGGGGCCCTCCTCGAATTGAAGACCCTCACGGGAATGGCCGTACGCTTCCCGGGGGCAGAACCCCAGGCGCTGTTGGCCGGACAAAGCGCTGGAGGCGCTGTCGCCTTCGAGGACTTATTGGGGGAGGTTGGGCTCGCCATGCGAGTCTTTTCCTCCCTCCGCCTCGAAACCTTAGGCGGGCGCTGCGGCTTCGGAGGCGGGGGGGGCCTCTTTTCGAGGAACCACCGTCTCCGAGCCACTCGCTCCACCTCGGGGCGTGGGCGAGGAGCCGAAGCTCCTTTGTTGCTGTCCTCCTTTCGGGGGACAGCTTTAGGAACCCCTGAAGATGGCCTAGCGACCATCTTCAGGGGTGTTGCCTCCTGTGAGTCTAACGACTCGGTAGAGGCGCGTGGCCGTTTCGCCTTGCGGGAAACGGTCACGCTGGGGGAAGAGGGGGGAGCCCTGGTTTTAGCCGGGGCTGGGTATGAACCCTTTTTGCCGCCAGCTTTACCAGGGGAGCGCCCGGGTTGGGTAGAGCCCGCAGAAGGGCTCCGAATGGGCGCGGAAACAACCGTGCTCGTTGGCCTGGATGGGCCAGGAGCAGAGGGTGCCTTTCGAACTACTGAGGCATATGACATCCCAGGCAGAGCTGGGCGCGCCAGGACCAAGTCCTTAGCCTCGCGGAATGAGAGTCGATCCTAGGCCTGAACGGCCAGGATTTCTTTCTCCAGGAGATATGCACCACATTGCTTCGAAGAAGCAGGGTGCGGCTCTCCGCAATTGACACACTTGGCCACACACGATTTGGACTTATCGTGTGCGACCTTGGAGCAATTTACACAGACTTCGGGTGACCCCGACTTTGCACGTCTACATGAGCGATTCGTATGGCCGAAGCGGTGACAGTAATAGCACCGCCGCGGCAGTGGCACGAATGCCTTCACGCGGTAGCGGTACCAACCGGCACGCACCGACTCAGGGAGCTTGTCACAGTCGAACGTGACGAAGAGTGTAGGGGTGGGTCTCGAAGCCCCTCCCTGTTTTCTCATCACACGTTCGACCTTGACCGCCCCATGGTCGGCCAGCTCTAGGGTGATGTCCTCAATGGAGTAGTCAACGAGTTCCCTTGCATAAACTACTCCTTTCACAAAGTTCATGGTAGAGTGCGGCGTCACACTGACCGGGGTGCCATTAAGTGTCCGAAGAGCACTTATCTTGGCCGCCTCGGCCGGATTCGCCAGAAGGCTGCCGTCCGAGAAACGGGTCACCTTCGGCTCTCTACCAATTGCACTAGCTAATCCTCTCCTCTGATGGATCATGTTGCCCTTGGACAACATGGTGCCATCAGTGGAGCGAATAACGAGGAAGCGTTTGAAGCCAGCGGGCTCGAAAACGCCAGGTAACCTCTGAATGAGGGGCCCCGATGTCATCGAGGCTCCACCCTGTGCACTCTTGGTGTTAGTCTTGGTCAGGGGCTCCGCACACGAGGGGGTAGAGGGGCCGTATGTGCCGATCTTGGCTTGGTCGCCTACCAAAGTGGTAGCAGACCCATCCGTCCCCGCAGATGGAGAGGAGCCCAGTCTTTTTCTTTTTTGGAGAGGAGGGCGGGGAATGAACCCGCTTTTCACCTCCGCCGGCAGAAGCCCCTAGGCCAGATGGACCGGCCTCAGCCAGGTCCCTCTCCGAAATGGAGAAGGTCCTGGTTGTCGTAGGGGCACCTGTCGGAGGAGATCCCTCCCCTCCTTTTACTGCCTCGGAGCCCTCAGCCATTTGAGGATGACCTTGCATAGGGGCGGATTCGGGTTCGGTGCTTGGCGCCGAGCCCGAATTCCCCCCCATGGAAGGCCCTACCGTCTGAGGCTGGGTCTCCTCAAGGACCATGTTTATCACAGGAGGGGCCTCCAGTTGGCCATCCCCTCCCAGGACATCGCAGGTCCCCTTGGCAGTGTCGCCAGTCTTGTGTGGGGAGGCACAGGCCTTGACCCCAGCAAGGTTTAAAATTCTTGCCAGCAGGTCTTTTGAGGGAAGCGACCGAAGGGGCCTAGCTTCCCTCTCCCCCCTATGGGGTTTGCCCTACCAAGCCGCTTTGATGGGGAGCGGCTGGCTTTCTTGGCAGTCCCCTTGGAAAGAAAAGAGGGGACTGGCGCTGGGAAAAGGGAGGTGCCCGAAAGCACCTCCAGAGAAGGGGGTGAGGGGGAGTCCCCTGCACCCGTAGGCGAAGGAGAGGAGTAAGCCTCCTCTCCGGTTAGAGAAATATGGAGGGTCCCCTGTGCAAGCACAGGGGGGAGGACCTCCATTTTTTTTGCTGGAGCTGCCCGAGGGCGGCTCCGTCGATGAGCAAGGGGGAGTTAAAGGGGTTTTAGGTTTTATTGATTCATCCATGGGCATGGTGACCCTATAGCTCATCACCTCTTGCAGTTGCCCGCACTGCAAGAGGTGCTTAAAGCCCGGCAGAGTCAGGCACCGCCATTTGGGACCACCCCTCCCGCCTGGTGGCCTGGCAGTCCATCGGCATGGTGGCTCCACCTTAGACACGGCGTATAAATGATAGATTTTGAAGACGAGAGGAAAAGGGATGTGAGGAAGGTATGGGTGGGGATGAAGCAGGTAGTTAAAAACCAGCCACCCCAGACCGGAGCTCAGGGGTTAGGGAACATTGTCCCCCACCCCCTCAGCGGGAAGGTTGGCTGAAAGGAAGGTCAGCATCTACCCTGTGAAATTAGAGGCTGACCAGAGAAAGTTGTGGGAGAGGTTGTGTGAAAAGAGAGGAAACAAGTGTTTTGAAGGAAGGAAGAGAGGCTAAGTTGGGGCCGGACGGAGTGCTGAGTCCCGTCAGCACGGCGGCCAGGATGGCAAATCGCCGCGCCCCTTACGGGGCCAACCCCTGAAGAAAGTAAAAGTACCAGAGGGAGCGGGACCTTCGTAATGGGTAGAAAAAAGCAAAATAAAAGGGAGGGGGGCAGAAAGGTATGAAATACCAAGCCGATAGAATTTTTATTTTTGTACTATTTACATGCACACATAAGGTACTTTATAGGTTTGCAAAAGCATTTTAGTGTATATGTAACCACTTTTTAATAGTTTCGTTAATAATAGTGTTGGAAATTTGAAGCACATAGTTTAAATGAAGCTTTTTTTCTTTTTTTTAAACATTTTATTGCAAGTAGTTGTAAGTCAACTTCATTTTAGATACACCAGAGCTTAAAATTATATTTCCGAAAACTAATTATAAAACTAACAAAACTTAAATTATAGCAAAAATTCAACATAAAATTATTTCAAATGCAACAACTTTAGCTTTCCTCCTAAAAAAATTAACATCCAATTAACTTAATTCACTATTTAGTACTTAAGACCTATTTACGAAAGGTAATGCTAGAAAATACAATAACACGGCAACTTTACCTTAAATTCTTTGTACAAAAAACAAAAGACTAGACCAAATATCCTAGATAACCCTAAGGTAAGTAGTTCTGATGAATGCCAGGCACCGACGCCTAGTTGAGCTTCAAAACCAATCTGCTTCTTTTAAAGGACTCACAATGATCTTAAAAGCATCTAATATCCTAATCAATGCCGAGAAAAGTAATATTTTCAAGTACAAAATTTTAAAGAACGGTTCCAGAAGGCAGAAGGTCATCAATACGAGTATACAATGTATCAGATGGACAGCTTAAAAAAATCATTTAAGCTCAAGAAACGGCGGTCATCTTTTAACATTTAATGCTGGATTATTTACAAAACTCAAATTCTTGAAACGATTCTCAAAGTAAAAACAATCACAGCCTTCTCTCTCAAAGGTAAGCGATACTATGTCGCGTCATCCGTCTTTCGCTCGTGGACGTGATCCCCTCGAGCGGATAATGAAACCAACATAAAGATCAGCATGACAATCGCTGGGGTGATTGAGGGCACGTCCTCGGGGTTGTTTTTGACACCAACCAGCGATCATATAGGAACCGTCACCCCGAGGAGATTGGGGGACCTGTTGCGCGTCAGGGACGCAACTACTCATCAGTAAAATTCCTTGGAACAGAGAAGAGTGTATATACGTTGTGCTGTGAAAGCAGGAATAAATGATAACGTGTTGTGAAGGCTGCGTTTGTGATAGCCTGTGTACTTACTCCAGGAGGGAAGGGGGGGGAACACAGCGCATCCACCAATCGGTGATCAGACCTCTACCTGCCCTCGTTGGGAATAAACCGAACACCATATCCACTAAGCTAGCGAGAGCTCTGGTAAGTGATAAACTAGAGTATTTTTCTGGTTCTGACCTCAGTAGTTGGCTGTGACAAAAGAGATACGAAGGAGGTTCCGAAAGTAATGCCTCCTACTTTTTTTATTCCGCCCCAAGCGGTCCGAGGGGATTCTTTATAGCATTGTTATGATGACTGAACCTTTGCGCTAATAACCGGAAATTTTCATTTCTCTGTTGCAGATATTTACGGTTTGACAGTCTAAGAAAGCAACTACTTGGGAGGGGGGATAAAAAATTAGGAGGAATTACTTTCGGAACGACCCTCGTATGATATATATATATATATATATATATATATATATATATATATATATATATATATATATATATATATATATATATATATATATATATATATATATATATATATATATATATATATATATATATATATATATATATATATTATAGGTTGGTGATACAAAAAATCCGACCATCCAAAATTTATCAGGATACCATCTCATTTGATTTGTTTTCCCGTAAAAACATTATAGCCAAAATTTTGAGTGAAATAAATGATGTTTAAAGGTGGCGCCCGGCACTTGAATATTTCACATTTAGTGAAATTCGAAATAAACTAAAGATCATCATACTTGATTTGTTAAATATCTAATAATTCTCAGTGATAATATTGTTCTTGCATTACAGATACACTTGGGAGTAATATTATGTGTGTAACAATAATTTAGCTTTCAATAGAATATAAATTTGTGTACATTTTTAATAATAAAATAGACGGTCAACAATTGGTGAAAGAGGTTCGTGGAAGGCAAAATGTGTATATGTGATACTGTGACATGACTCAGTGCACAAACTTGTCTGTGAGTCAGTGTATTGCTTGTAGTCAGAGGAAGTAGTTGTATGATGCTGTGACGCTAATTCTGATCTACCCAACTACAAAAAAAAATCAAGTTGATTCATTCATTATGACAACTATAAGTTCAAGTGAAGATTGGTCAACCAATAACACCTGAGCCATAGCAGCAAGTTACCTTCAAAGAAAGAAGTTCTCTGATTACTGATGAATCATAAGAGTGATAAAAAAAGAGAAAGAAGCTTTTAATGTAATTATCAGTGATGTGTTAGACTCGTGGCAAAAAGCTGGAATACCAACCGCTCTAATATGTAATGCAGTAAAGAAACTTAGGAGATTATATGAAGAATGAACACAACTCAGAAACAGCAAAGAGAAAAAAAAAGTAAAAGAAATGCAAGGAAAGTCTACATGAACTATTTGATATTGCACATGTTGATGCAAATGAAATAATGATCAATGAAGAAGATAAAGAGTTTCTTCGTCTACAGAGAGAAGGAAGGAAAGGAATAATGATTGACATAGATAAAAAGGAACAACAGCATTAACTTGAAGGCAACTGCAACAAGAGAAAATAGAGTTGACAAAGAAACGGCAGCAGCTTCGTTTGATGAAACAGTTATTATTGCAAGCACTAGTTCCAGCAATGCTTCAAGTGAAACAGAAGTACAAATATTCCATGATTCAGAACCCTCAACATCAAAAGGTCCACCAAAGAAAAAGCCTAAAATATTGAATGAAAATCTTTTCCTCCTTGGATGTTGCAAAGTAAGTGAACGCTCAGCCTCTCTTGTTATTTTTCCTACAATTAAGGGTGTAAAGAAGAACCCTGATGACTATAATGTCAGCTACTCTACCATCCGTCGAGCTCGGCAGAAATCAAGAAAGACATTCAGTGAGAACTTAAAAAAACACTGAAACAGAGAAGCCTTTAATTGTTCCCTGGGATGAAAAACTTCTTTGGTATATCAGAAGTCGTGGATCGCCTGCCGATTTTAATATCAGGCAGCGGTACAGAACAGCTACTTGTAGTGCCAAAAATTCCTAAGGGCGCTGGCAAATTATGGCAGAAGCAGTTCATCAAATGATGCGACTCGGAAATCCCACACAAAGTGAGAGGTATGTTTTAACACAACCGCTTCAAATACAGGTCGTAGAGAAGGAGCTTTCATAAAAATTGAACAAAGGTTAGAGAGACTTATTTATGGCTTTCCTGTCGACATCACACTTTTGAAATTGTTTTAGAAGCAGTTGTAGTACCTGCTCATTCAGATTATTCTGGTCCTGATATCAACTTAGTCAAAAGGTTAAAAAAATCATGGACAGCCATAAGCCAAGAGAAATTTGACACCTCAGAAAATTATCATATGATCAGAAAGATGAGATGGTGAAATTTTGTACAAAACTGATTGAAGAAAAGCAGATTCGAGATAATTAAAAGGAACTCTTGGAGTTGACAATAGTAATAGTAGGAGAAACTCGATCTAGTGGTGTAAAATTCAAGAAACCTGGAGCATACCACAGAGCTAGATGTATGGCAAAACTCATATATTCCATGAAAATTTTCATGTTTAAAAGCCAATTCAAAATTTCATCAAAGGAAGCAAAAAGTTCTGAAGATATATACAGATTTGCCACTTTAATCTATGTAAAGCACTGGTTTTCTGCAGCAAAAGCAGAAAGTGCTCCACGGAATGATTTATTGCTTCTTGAGGAACTTCATTCCTTAAAGGAACAAATGAAAAGATTGCCAACACCGCCTTTGAATAAATTTCAAATCCATCTCTGGTATCTCTTACAAGAATTAACTGCATTGATTTCCTTTGATGATTGTTTCATTCGAGACAAAGGAAAAAGTCAAAGATGCTTTGAAGAATCCAGCAGATGCAGATCCACCCAAGAAAAACAAAATAGACCAAGAAAATTACGGCAAAGGCAGTTTTGGGACTTTGTGACAACAAACCCAGTATCCTTCTTCGATACGCTTGGGATATCTTCCACTTTTTTAGACACATCTGTTGATGACTGACCACAAGCAGAAAGATTTTGTATTGTTAATGATCTTAAAGTTGTTAATAACATTGCTGGAAGAGGAGTCAAGCTCATGGAGGACTATAACAAATTGGTAAAAAATAACGAGGAGGAAAAACAATATTTGTTACAGGTTGTGTCGCACTACAGAAAAAAGGTCGCTGACAAATCAAAGAAGACCATTGTCGCAGCTGCATCAAATGAATAGAGAATCTCTTTTTTCCAATAAAATGAAAAAAAAGTGGTATTGTAGGCCTATTGGGGAACGTCAACTATAAAAAAAAGTAACGTGGTGCTTGCTATACCTCCCGGGTGCCATGGAAATGAGCAATATTCAATTACTGGGCGCCACCTCTAAATATTATTGTTTTCTTGCTGAAAAATTAGCAAAATAGTTTTTACACCCAAATGAATAAATTAAAATGGTATCTTACGACAATTTCAATAAAAAAAATTACCCCCTGTTTTGCATATATATATATATATATATATGAGAAAAATGGCATATGGGCTAAAAATGACTTTTTTTAATAGCAGGGAAATGGCGTATATGTGCCCCAATCAGCGAGACCGATCGATATCAAGGAATAGGAAGAGAGCGATGGGTTATTTGGTCAGGAATAGAGGAAAGTTCTTGGACTGTGGGTATAAGGAAAGAAACGGAGATGAGGGATGGCATAGAGAGGGGTACTCAACGAGCATATGGGACATTATGAGTCTGGTACGGCACAAGTTACAGACGGGAGGGAGATCGCGGGACAATGTCACCGTGGGTTTGAAAATGTCATAGTTTGAAGTTTAGCATCAATAATATTTCGCGCCACTCTGAGAAAAAAATAGGTATATATCTCTATATATTCATAAAATAAACAACTTTTAACAACTTTTGAGGTATATTGCAACCGTATAATTAAAATTTTCCTTCCTAATTTGTACAGATTTCGTTTTTCTTGTGGAGAGATAGAAATCTTACCCTAGTTTACCTCTTATTATTCATGAGATTCATTGTACACACTTCATTTTGAAATAATAAAATAGAATTTTAACGGTAAACAAGAATTGATATTTAGATATTGCTACACGATTCATGTTTTTTTTATGGAATTATACAGATCGAAACCAGGGCGACTGGTTTGGACCTACATTTAGTCTGAATTGAAATAAAGTGGCAGATAGTTGGCCAGTATCAGATCAAATATTATCATGAAAAGACTAACGTGCGATCATAATTTGACAATTACCAATGAACCACAGCATACTTTAAAATAAGTTTCGCATTTTCACATTCTTTTTTAAACTCGTGGAAAAACGTTATCGACTACTTACTGCTTTGGCACGAATTTTCTAGTTCAATCTTTGTTCAATTATTGGGAAAAAAATAATCCCAATTTAAATCTCCCAGAAAATAAAAATTAAGATTAGTCTACATTTGGAGAGTCCTTAATTTAATCAATATTGCACTGAATTAGCCTTTTTTTTTTCATCATAAAACTGTACATTCTATGAAACCAATGGAACCGGATCCTAAATTTCATAGAATCCTTTAAAATGGCATTTGTACAAAATGGGGATATTCATAGTCTCTATTTTCTTAGAACATCTAAATGATCAGTAATGTAACAGGGTACTACGCTGACTGTGAAGGAAATTTATTTATCACTAGACCACTATATGGATGGAATTCTTGTTTTCTTAATATTTTCACAGCAAATCTCTACTCACTTTGCTTGATGATGAAGGAGGGAACCACATTATACATAATGGTAGCTAGAGTTTAGAAAACTGGCTGATTGATTGATTGAAATGACATGATACAATTATTATTTTCATCGTTGAAATTAAAATCTGAGTGTCGCAATGTCAGAAAAAAACTAACGAGAAGCATCACATTTACGCTGGTGCAAAATGCTATGGTTTTAGTGTATTGAGTCGCGAAAAGTGTACAGCCATGTTGCCTAGGGATCGCAGTTGGATAATTTCAATCGCTTACTTTCATGACAAGGAGTCCTTTTTCGGCATCATATCCATAGCAACACTTTTGTGGGATTGATTGAAGGGAACAATCTGTAATTTATGCAAACACAAATAGAGTCGAGAATCAGCATTTGGGAGTCGCATAGGATGTGGGGTACTCGACGGGGGAACAAGACCCATCGCTCCCGAGAGCAGTTTTCTAGGGTTGGATGCAGCCAAATGAAGTCCTTCGAAGTTATTTCCATAGCTCTGTCTGAATATAAACCATATAACCTACTGACGAGGAGTAGTCACTTCGCACCCATTCTTCTTATAAGCAATGTTTCCAATTTTACAGGGGTGATCAAGAGAATTCACACCATGGAGGCGTGATGGCTTGGTGACATAACCACAGTGTGTGGAGCTGTCGTTGCTTGAGTCAGAAGCCTCTTTGGAGACATGACGACTGCCTCGCAGGGGGCAATGGTTTCTTGACTAACGTAGCCAGAGCTCTGCTTTGAAAGGGACGGGTTCAACCCATTGGTGCGGGAGTGACCCATTGCCGCCTCCGTCGTATTGGGACGCGGTAGATGTCCCACACGACTCCCGAAACCTTCTTCCTCGACCGACTGGGTGGTGAGGCTCGGTGGCTGATGGCTCAGGGGATGACCCCATTTGCCAGTGCTTTGCAGTTCGACATAGGGGGAAAATATATTCGAGGGCGACGATTCCTTCTTGATTTGGCCTGAGGGAATAGACGCAGCTTCCATACAGGACACATAAGGGGGGTTCTTCATCCCCGAAGATAGTGCTTGCGAGGGTACAAAGGATCCAACTTGACTCGCGCTCACGTAACCTGAGAATGGAGTTGACAATGAATCATCAACCGGTTGTGGTGACGTCCATGGGGTCCGCCCGACTCAGAAAAAGGTAGGAAAACCAAAAAGGTAACCGGGTCAGTCACGGGACTCGTAGGTCCATGTTTACATGAACATGTGGGCTATATTTTTAATTATTCTTAATACAATTTAGCTTGATTTACTTAAAACTAAGAAGCAAAACCAACGTCAGCATCGGACAAAATGTTGAAAAGTGGTAAGGTGAGTTTAAGTACATAGCCCTGGTAGCTGTTAGATGAGATTATGAAGGCCGCTAAAGGGCTGGAAGGAGTGCAACTCTCCTGACTTTCCCAATATCACAAGGAAGGCAAGCCCCCCTAAGGAAAATAGGTCCAGAAGTAGTTGTTAAAGTCTCTAAGAGAGTAATGTAAAAAATAATCCCGAAAATATGATCAACCCACCTGTATTAGGAGGATTCCCTCTTGAACCCACGCGGCAATAGGCTCCCAAGGGGAGGTCTTCTTCCCCTATCGACACAGATTTGGGAATGAATGGGAGTGAAGGAGGGCGTTTAAGCGTGGGATTCCCAGCAGACACGTAACCAACAACGCTCTTATCCGTAGACGAAGGGTCAGAGCGACCGTCTCCAAGGGTGACATAGCCACCTTTGATCGAGTCCATCTTTAACTCGGGGCTGAAGTCGTTGAGTACCGGGAGTCGAGTGTATGCAGCTGAAGGTTCCTGGGGTAGCATTACCGGCAGAGAGAGCTCTTTACAAGGGGAGTCTCCAGTCTGACTGATAGGCGAGGCCGGTATTCTGGTATATTCAGTAGAGGCTCTTCTTGGATCTTGAAACCCGGTCATTAGACCTCTTTTCAAATCGACATTCGACTGCTGGAGACTATCGACGCCATCCTTGTACAGATGAGGCAGGGAAGGAACTGACCACGCGGTCACATAACCCTCCGAGAGCTAAACAAAAATAAAAATACGTCTCATGTGGCAAATTGGAGCGAATTGATGGGTTAGATGAAATATTGTTATGGTCATAAAATTCGACAAATGTTCAAAGTCTAAATTCTTAGAAATATTGTTTCATCATCGCCTTTATTATATCGCGTGACCTCAAAAATTGTCACTATGAAAATATTGAATAACTAACGAATAAATTTCTCTAAAATGAATATTGAAAGATTTCTTTAATGGTTAGGGGAAAATAATATATAATAATCCTTATTTAAATGCATTACCTTTTCGGGTATAACTCCGTGCTGAACATAAGGAGGTCTTTGACGTAGGGTCGTTTCTTGAGAACTAGTCGCTGGTAGCTGGCGAAGAATCAAAGTAATCGTGTTATTGTTAGTATAAAGCTTAGTTGGTGATTTTAGGGGGCAACTTAGTTTGTGAAAGGCAAATGAATAAAAAAAAACATCTGCTTCAAAGTTCCACTGAGGTAATAACTTAGAACTAAGGTAAAACCAAAGTGAATATATTCAAGATATTTTTTATAGTTTTGTATAGAAGTGAAAATATGTAAGAGGTACATAACTAGTATCCGAAAAAGGAAACTGCTTGGGGCGCTACATTCAATTTTCCGCAATTATATTCCCGATCTCGGGTAGAAGATGTAGGCTCCAGTCGAAGCCCTTAAATTATAACAAAATCAAAACATTTTTTTTAATTCGGCATCGCCAATCCGCTGCTCAATCACCCACTTTCACAAATCCTAAATGATGAGTGGTCATACCTCCGAGTGAAGGTTCTCCATTGTTTCATTTTGATTAAGGGACGGAGAAGCCGACATGAAAGCAGAATCTTGACCCAAAGAGCGATCGGATGATCGCGATTGATCTGACGATCCTGAATGACCCGAAGACCCAGACAAATTCCTACCGTGACGATCCAGATCAGAGGAGTCAATTAACTGAAAATCAGAGAAACTAAATCCTACCGCACTGCGATGGTCACGTATACCGTCTCGCATTCCAACAAGATGGTACAACAGGTCCCCCGACCATGAAGGCATTCAGTAAATTATTATAAAAGGGAGAGGGTGTACACAATCTATCATCTCTACCCTTTTCCGAATCGATGATGACATTTTTAGTCGCCTCATTTACGACGCACAGCTGACACCACGGTGGGGTTTTTTATTCCTCTCAGAAAGTAATTTGTCGAGATAGAAGTAAAAACTGATTACAACGAGATCAAGTACACTATGTAGGAAATGGCAGATGTAGAATCGGGATAAAGTGAAAAAGAAAAGTAATGCCGAAGATCGAGGAGATAAAACATAAGGAGGGGCCTGCAAAATGCTAATCAATAGACTGACTATACGAGGCACCTCCTGTAACGGGATAAGATAAACTCGTTCTTCCTTTTATTTTCTCTATTACACTCTCATATTCCTGTAGCACTCGATTTGTACCCCAATTTATACCAATCTCTTTCCTAAACCCCTTTGTTATGGCTCGGGAGGGTGCATTCATTTCTTCAGGAACACATTTGCAATGAGAGCAAAGACATTCACAAGTACGAATTTGAACCCAGTGTAGGAGGATTCCAAGATTGCGGTGCGGCCCCAATTCCCCAAACATCGAAATCCCGAAATTATCAAGCACTCATAGGTAAGAACTTAGATCTCCCCCATCCTTACGAGGAGTCTATAATTAAAGACTCTACTGCCCACTTACATGTACTTCTTCTGATGAAACTGAATCTGCTCTGAGTTTGCCGGGTGTTCGGTCTTCTGAATTCCTAGGGGTGGTGTTCGACAGGAAGAGTGGGGGATCAGCATCGCCGTTGGTGAATGCCCCTTTCCCGGGAAAGGTGTTGAACTCTTTCAAAGGCTCCTTTGTCTGACAAGAGGAAATTAATCGTCATCAAGACGACACTAATCAGCTTATTCCCCACGACAATGAAACGAACACCGAGGTGACCACCATTGATCGTCATTTTTTATGCAAAACAAGAGTCGCTTCTTAGAAACCATCGACATAAACCCATTACACAGGACGGCTACAATTCAAGGAATCATGAGATGGAATGTCTCAGCGGAATTCAGTCAATAGGAAAGGAAAGTAGCCGGTCCTATGGCCAAATGCCACCCGTTCCGTTATCTTTTTTTCACCCGGCTCCTTTACTCAGTAGAAGCAGAAGTCAAGAATTCTAACACGAATCTACTCAAAGCAAAAATCTTGCCTTTAAATGTATTGAATCACTCGAATATCGTTGCCACTTCCCATTTATTTAATACAAAATATGAAGCCACAAAACGTGGAGGAAGACCAATTCGGGTTAAGTTGGGTTTCTAAAGTGAACAAATAAATAATGGTTGGAAATAATGGTTTAACGAACAAATTAAAGCATAAAGTTACAAAAGAAAGTAATTCGAATAAAAAATCATTAAACCAAAGTACTTAAAAAAAAAAAATAGGTACTTTGGAGGCCTGCGGCTATCACCTATTTTTTTTTTTTATTCTACAAACACAGAGTAAATGAGAAAAAAATACATACCGGTTCGGCCACTTGGATACCTTTAGGCAAGTTGATCTTCTGCTTCCAGTCTTTGATTGCTTTCATGATCGTTCTGGAAAGATTAAAGAATTCAACATCTACCAACTTTCCACAAAAGTGTGGCTGACGCCCTTCAACGCAATTAAAAGCTACCCGCCTCTACCATCCCCTTTATTCTTTTCCATGCCCAATTGGCCCTTCGTAGAGATGGGGTACAATCCGCTGTGGCAGATTGTACCCAAGCACGTCCTCCTCACAAATCTTATTCAAGCACACTGTCATTTACTCCCTCCTCACTAAACACTCTTTCTTTCAAACACTACTTCACGATATTAACTCAGCTTTTACCCGCTCTTCCAACCCTTCTCATACCCTAACACTCACTCTTACATATACTCTTTACAATTCTTAGTTTCATTCATTCTTCTTATACACCTACGCCACCTAATAACACTTTTAAGCACAGATTCATTTACATCATAAATATCTCTTACACAGCTGTTGCTCAATATCGCACATCACGCAACTTAGTCCAGGTGCACTGCTCTCACTCGAGATTTTTCTTCTCCTTCCATACCATAGTAACCCACATAGACACTAATGTTAGCACCGGCATACTCCCATGCAGCTTTCTGGTACATTCCACTCAAACTCTTAGCATTTATTCACTAACTTTCCTGCCATTTAAAACTTTGGTCGAAATCTGATTCACTTCACCTCTACCACCATCATTTATAATGCATCCTGGATACTTAAAAACTTGGCACTTGTTCAAGGAGGACACCACGGAATCGGATATCACCCCCCAAATACCATTACTTTACTCTTCTGCACTCACTTTTAGACCCCACGCTCTCACTCACCCTCTTAAAAGTTCCAATCAACAACTCCAAATCCCTCTCACTCTCAGCTACCAACATAGAGACAAGCCATCCCTCACTATTCCTTATCAATCTCACACCCTATCCATAAACAATAGGCGAGATCGCACACCCTAACCTTACGCCATCAATTATGTCAAACCATTCACCCCAGTTATCTTTCCCCTTTGCTACAAACCTAAATACTCTTCACTCTATCCAAAAGTTTACCACTCCCTCCATACATTCTTAAGCGTCTGAAAGGATGCTTCTCTAATTACAGAAGCATAAACCTTCTTCAGATCCATCTACCCAGCATACAATTTCCATCGCTTGTTTTCCAGCTGTCACAGTGCAAATACTTGAGCCACCCGCCTACTCCCTGCCAGCTCTAAACGCCCCTTGTTCATTCCTTACAAGTCCATCAGTTATCCTTCTTATAGACCCAATCAGAATTCTTTCAAACGCTTTACCTACAAGACGCAACATGTAATAGTTGCATCGACTAGTGTCCTATTTATCCTTAAACGACACTATTAGTGCATTCGTCAAATTATCGACACTGTTACATTTTCAAATACCTTAAAACACAGTCACCAGAGCCATTCCATGACACAATTACCACCAATTTTTATTATCTCAGTTAAAATATCATCTACTCCACTTTCCTTCTCATTTTACATCTTTTCACAGCACTAACAACCTCTTGCATCCTTAACTCTCCCATACCCTGATACTTCGCCCGATTTACGCCCACGAAGCCAATCATATTTACATTCTCTACTTTTAACCTCCTTGTTCACAAGTACGCTACGATTCTTGTTGACGTTCACAGAGCTATTGATCCTTCTCCTGGTTCTTCACCGGTCCCACTTCTTTCATTTTCATCTCCTTGTATGCAATCCCCGCATCACCCAGTCATTCTCAACTGCACTATTAAACATTTTTATATACGACACTTTTTGCTTTCCACTACACGTTTCATGGTGTCAATCTTCCATCGCTCATTTTACAGCCTCTTTCCAGTTCTGACACACCTATATAGCCCTTGCACTACTTCCACCACTTCTAGAAATTTGTACCACATTTGCTATAGCTTCCTGCTAGCAATTAAGTCCTCTCTTCTACTCTCAAACATTCTAACATACTCTTCCTCTTTCTCTCTCATTCAATAATCTTACACTTCTGATCCCATCCTTCCCTTTTCATCTAGCTCACATCTCATCCAAAAACCAACCAATTTAACCTTATACAGCAAAATCGTGTGATCAGATACTCCCACCATACCTCTTTCACATCGAATTGGGAGGCCTTGCAGCACATCCTTCGTTACCAGGTACAGATCAATCATACTCTTTAGCTCTTCACAACTTTGCCCAACCCATATGTATTTATGCCCATCCTTATGTTAAAAGAATGTTACAAGTTTCTTTTAGCACATAACCCTACCACCACTTTCATTATCTCACTGTGTACCAAAAGCTTCAATTATCTCGTCTTGCATCCTGTCACCTATTCGTCCAATCACATATACATACTACAACCACCATCACCCAAATGCGATGCTCTTGTGACTTGTGTTTGTTTCTTAGTTTGTTATTACGTATGTAAACTTTTATTATGCACCCGCATCTTTCCTCGTATTATTTGCTAATACGTTTGTAATTACACACACACACACACACATATATATATATATATATATATATATATATATATATATATATATATATATGCAGATACACCCACAAAGAAAAAGTGAAAAACTATTCCGAGCACTTTCGTCTTTATTCTTAAAGACCTTTTCAAGGAATGAACAGGAGGTGAGAGAAGTTTGGGGATAGTGAGAATATAGCATGAGGGCTTTTTATTATTATTATTATTGAGGGAGGGGATGAGTGTTAGTGTGTGTGAGAGAATAGAAAGTTAAAAAATGCCAGGATACTGGCTGATCTCTTTTTTCTTTCTTTTTATGTTCTTCTAATTTCTTTTCGGATTGTGTTTACTATTTGGTTACTTCAGTTTTTTGTTGTCTTCTTTTTCAGGCATTCATGTCTTTGCAATAGTTTTTGCTTGGTCGGTTTTGTTGTCGTTTTTTTGTTTTAGGTGATTATTGGGTCTTCCTCTCGCCGTAGGCTCGTGGAGCCTGCTTCTGGGAAAGCCTTGACAGTCGTAATTGATGTTTTCTATTTCTAGAATTCCTATGGTCTCGGTTATCTACTTCAATATTTGGCCAGATTTCTTTGGCCAGTTTCTCAATAATTTTATTTATTGGGTCCAGCTCTGCCGTATCTATTATTGGAGTCTTTTCCTTTCTCGGCGCCTTGTATTAGTGATAAGGTAGGCTGCTTTATTTTGTATCCTTTGTAGTTTTTGTTTGATGGTCTTAGTTGTTGTGTGGATGAGGATCGGTGGATACACCAGCACCGACTCTACAAATGCTTTGTAGAGCGTCTTTTTCCTTTTCTGCTCCAGATGTTTCAGGCTGAATAACATTCTCAGGCCTGATTTAGCCCTGGTAATCCTCTCCTCTATGTGGGCGCGATATCCTCTTCCCCCCATCTGCAGGCCCAGCACTTTTCCTTAGGCTGTGTACCTGTATTCTGTCCTTTTTTACTCTCATTATTGGTATTATTTTAAATTTGTTCAGGTTGGTTTTAATTTTCCATCTCCTTTCGAATTCATTCATATTTTGGATCTCTCTCGCTCTGTTGTCCTGGCTTCCCATCTGGGCTTTGTGGCCCGAGTGGAGATCACCTGACTGATGTCGTTGGCGTATTGCACATTCATGCAGACTGGTGTTAATGGAGGTGGTATATCCGCGGTGTACATCGAGTACAAAGTGTGGTTCAGACACCCTCCTTGTTTGACCCCAGTTTTCAGCTGGAATTTGGGTCCTTCGTGGTCTTCGATGTCAATGTACGCCTCTCTGTTTGTTACGTAGTCAGCCAGGATTCTCTCCATTCGGTTGCCGAGATCGAGTTGGAGGAGTTTGTATTTTAACCCATTCACCCATATCTTGTCGAAGGCCTTCTCGACATCCAGGAGTACCACGTCCACATATCCCTTTTCAGATTTTCCCTGTGCGATCTTTTCGGTTATGATCGCGAGCGCCATAGTTGCGTCTCTTCTTTTCCTGAAGCCGTACTCGCGCTCGTTGTATTCTCCTGATTCTTCTAGGTGTTCCACCAGTCTCGTATTCAGTATTTTCTCGAATACCTTTCCCAGAAAATTAAGCAGCGATATTGATCAGTAATTTGAAACCGATGTCGGTGTTTTTTCTGGTTTGTGAAGGAAAACCATCTTCGCTATTAAAGATTCGTGGGTATGCACCGATATTCAGGAATGAATTGAAAATTCTTGTTTCCGAATATTTTTCTTGGACTTTTCTTGCTTTCTTCTTCATTTCTTTTGTCCACGTTGGATCTGGTAGAGTTCTGTATTTGATTTTTGGCACACTTGCTTCGTCTGCTTTCTGTATATTTTCGATTAAGTTCTGGATATTTCCTCTAGTTCGTCTATGCTTTTCCCGTTCAGTTCTGGCTGTTCATGGCTATTTAATATAGCTGTGTATGTCTGCCAGTTCGCTTTCCTGTAGGCTTTTCGAAGTTTGATTGGGACTTGGATCGGGTTTTGATTTAGTCACCAAAACTCCGATATGGTCGCTACAAGGGATGGGTATCGGTTCCATATAAGCTTTATACGGGAAGTTCTATGCCGTCATTATTATGTCCGGTTTAGTTGAAGCTCTTTTGGTGATATATGTTGGGAATTCTGGGCCTATTATTTTTAATATATTTCTGTCCATTATTGTTTCTAGGTTCCGCCCTGCGTTATTGTTTGTGCGGTACCCTGATTCGGGAAGCCTGGCGTTGAGGTCCCCCAGGAGAATTGATGGGTTGTTTTTGTGTAGTAGCTCCATAACAGAGTGTATCGGTATTTACGAGCGACGGGGTGGTTGGTAGCCTGCCACTATTGTGATAGGGGTGTACTCCATTTCGATAGTAGCGGGTATGTAGGCTTCGTCAACTTCCCGTTCTTGCGTGTATATTAAGTTTCTCTTTATTGCGATGGCTGTACGATCCTACCTTTCCCCGGTGGGATTCTTTTTTATTATATAATAGTTTGAGATTTTCATGGTTTCTTCATCTTTTATTCCATGCTTTGAAATTGTGATCACGTCAGGATCTAGTTTCCTAAAACTATTTCCATATTGTGTGCTTTCTTTTGCTTTTCCAGCCGTCGGTGTTAACGTGAAGGATCTTTAGCTTTTTCATCGGGTTATCCATAATTTGTTATATTTCCTTTTGTAGTTACTTGCTTTATATTTTGGGGTTCTTCCATTTTCTATCCTATCAAATGTGTCATTTTTTTATTATTTTGGTTTCTTGGGGGTAGATTTTAATTCGGTTTTCTTCAATCAGTTTCTGTATTGCTTTTTCGTCGTGATCGGTAACCAAGTTCCATTTAAATGTTCCTCTTTCTATTCTTTTTTTTAATGTCCTCTAGTTTTGTTCCTTTTGGCAAGGAGTATGCTTCGTGTACGGAGATCTTTAATTTCAAGTCTTTGGCTTCATAACGACAGCCTTCTTTATTTTCTGTTCCCGATTCAGTTTCTGATTGTGTATCCGTTTCAGTGTGCACTTTCTTGGTTTGACTTTTCTTCTTTTTTTTCTCTTTCCTTCTTTCTTGTACTTTTTCAAGTTTATCAGTATCCTTTTCTTCTTCATTGGATTCGTCAGTGTCTTCTACTGCTTCTCCATCAGCCAGTGTAGCCACCACCTCTAACATATTTTTTACCTGCAGCGTTTTTCCAGCTGTTACGCCGTATATTAATGCTGAAGGAGGGTTGGGGGGGGGGGGAAACCACATTTTCCTGACTCCTTCTTTTCTAAAAGTAGGTTTAGCGTCACGGCGAATAGTCCCGGTTGTGCTATGTTATGCACTTGGGCAAACATTATACAAGCCAGTATGTTGAGGCCAGTTCCTTCATTAACGTTGATGTTAATTTTTTGTTCCTGCGTTTCTTTACTTTCTTCTACTTTGGCCTTTGCTATATTGGCGTATGTTTGATTTGCTCTCTTTTGTGTTTCTTCTTTTTCAATTTCTTTCCTGTTTATTATGGCCTTTCTTTTTGGACAGTTAATGGCCATAGTTCGATGCTGACCCTGGCAGTTGATACCTCTTTTTACCTGTTCATTGCATTCACGAAAAGTATGGCCAATTGTGCTGCACTCTGAGCAGATCTTAATGTCTTTTGGGGGGCAGTTCCTTGTCACGTGATCTTCTATCGCATAACATTGGAAACAGGTCTGAACATTTATGAATTTTTCTACTCCATGTTTTCTGGTGGTATCCGCATTCCGAATGCCAGAATTCCGTTGTTCGTAGCTTTACTGGCCACCTCCGATGATATACACACTACTTTGAAAACATGAGTATGGCGGCCGAATTTGATTATTTCTGAGGTTTTGAGGTACTTATTTTCCCTTTCTAGTTCTTCTTTTGTGTGCGAGCCGACATAAAGGTCTACTTTGCGGCACACAAATGAGCGATTCGCTATTAATTGTGGTGGCAGTTTTGGTGATAAGCCGATTTTGCTTAGAGCTTTCAGCCCATCGGTTGCCACCATTCTTTCAACGTCCTCTTATTTGTGGTAGAGTGCCACGTACCCGTTTGGTACTTCTATCAGCTTCGTCAGCGCGATTTTTAAATTAGTATATAAAGTCCTGATGAGAAGTCCTCTTTCTGGTTTTGTTTTTCCTGCCTCGGTCCTTAGTGGCAGTCTTTTATACTCTAAGTTCATGTCTGTATTATGGGGGTCCCTCCCCCCAATTATCCCATAGACCCACCCTCGCTACAATGGCTGATATGATGATATGATGAATGAATGAAAGGATGGACCCGGGTGGGCTCCTCTCGAGGGGTGAAAAGTGACGGACTTTTGTCGGCTAGCGCGGAATCAACCATCGCTAGCCGGGGGTGCCGCCTCTCGAAGGAATTAAAAAACGCGACTGCGTCCTACCATACACTGAGACGGTTGCGTGTCCCTCAGTGGTTTAGGGGCCCACCACAGGCCGAGTTGTTATACTCCCCTGCAGAGGTTGCAACCAGACCCATTGTCCGGGATTCCTCTGGTACGGGTATCTGGCAGTGGGCTAATCCTCAAACCTTCCTCCTCCCGTACCCTCAATTATGCATATGCCAATGCTCTGCATAGTTGAGGTCAAATATCAGCTTACTTTAGTTTAGGCATGCATGGTGAAATATATGACGGACCTAAAAAGTATTTCTCTCTTTTTAGTACCCCCCTGTATGGGAGGATTTTGGGTGTGGGAGAGGAAAGGTGATCGAGACGATAGATGAAAATGAGGTGAGTAATACGCAAAATGTCTTCTTCGATCGAGAATGAGCTGAATTTTTGCTGGAGTCTGCTTTACCAAGCTTAATGAGAGTGGGCTATCAGCGATCCAAGCGGCGGGATTAGACTACCCACCTCTGAACCCTAATTAGGAAGTACAAAATCCTGAAACAACTTTATTTGAGATTTTATGTATGTAGTGATAATGGGGTCTAGCATGAACAAACCAGAACTAAGGTTGAAATTTGGGAACGCGTTAATGGAGATACATTCTAATGTATTTCTCGAAATATAATTACTTTATTTTAGGACTGGTTTGGCACTGTTCCAGTTAATACTATGGTTAAGATTGTACATATGTAGAAAAAGTGCAGATTGTTCACTGTGATTACGTACATTGGCTTGATGTTGCTTAACCCGGACATTTAGTTCTTTCCCGGCTTGTTCATGTAATAATATTTTTGGCAGTTATTGCAGCCTATCGAATAAACAATGCTAGGTCGGGGGTGGGTGAATTTTGGACAAGGATGCGATAAATTGTAGTCTCGTACTTAAAAATAACATTTATGTTCAGAGGCCTAAGTAAACGAGATAATTTAATATAAATATAATTATAGGGTGAAACTAATAAGTTTCTGACCTGAAACTTAGGGATATTAACATTAGTTTGATAATTAATAGGAACGCTTGGCGGACTTATAACAATTGTCAAGAAAGTACAAAGGGTAGCACAAATTTATCCCTATTTTATATATTCTATGAGTTCTTTGTCTAGGTATTCTGGTGAGACAATCTAAGGGCACGCAAAAACATAGAGGAGAAAACACTTTGTTTGATGTTATTATGGTGGTTAGAATAAAAATGTATATAAGTCTATGGCTATGGGTTTTCTATACATTTCATATTTGAAACAATGGTTTGTCCGATGAATTAGAATATCTAGGAAAGGGAGTGTGTGATCTTTTTCAACTCCCAGCCTCTCTACTAAGCCCTTTGGTTGGGACCATTTCCAATTCACATATCAATAATATGCACCTCATTAGTAAACTTAATGAGCTCCGCTACCCTGATAATTTTAGGCTGGTTAGTTTCGATGTTTGTTCCCTCTTTACTAAAGCTCCCGTACCCGATCTCTTGAATTTCTTTGAAGAACACCTCGAAACAGTTGCTCTCCCTATACCCGCTTCTACCCTCATTAAACTTGAGCTGAAGCGTTACAACCGCGATCTGTGTGGGAGATTTTTCACGTACAGTATCTACGGTAGCTGGAACGCACTTCCGGTGGAGGTTGTTAACAGGGAGGACGTAAGGCAATTGAGCGGGGATGTGCCCGCTCGACAGCTAGTCCAAAGGTACCCTCATTGAATGGACCGTAAGGTCTTTTAGGGTACTTACTTTCCTTGTTACTCCTTGCATCAACAATTGCAAATTTACCTATAATGGAAAATTTTATCGACAAACCTTTGGAATGGCAATGGGAAATTGTTTGTCTCCTGTACTCGCCAACGTACTTTAGAAGTTGAAAAAGAACGCACACTCCCTCTGAACATAAGTGTTATTTTTAAGTACGAGACTACAATTTATTGCATCTTTGTCAAAAATCCCCCCCTCCCCGACCTGGCATTGTTTATTCGATAGGCTGCAACAACTGACAAAAATGTTATTACATGGACAAACCGAGAAAGAGCTAGATGTCCGGGTTAAGCAACATCAAACCAATGTACGTAATCACAGTGAACAATCTGCACATTTTCTACATATGTACAATCTTAACCATAGCATTAATTGGAACAGTGCCCAACCAGTCATAAAATGAAGTAATTATATTTCGAGAAATACATTAGAATGTATCTCCATTAACGCGTTCCCAAATTTCAACCTTAGCCCTGGTTTGTTCATGCTAGACCCCATTTTCACTACATACATAAAATCTCAAATAAGGTTGTTTCAGGTGGGTAGTCTAATCCCCCCTTCCACTATTTAAGGCAATGAATGTCCAGCCTCCTCTTCATTCCTTGAAAAGATATTTAAGAATAAAGACGAAAGCGCTTGGAATCGTTTTTCACATTTCCTTTGTGGGTGTATCTGCATAACCTTGACTCACGTGCACTTAGTGAGCTTTTTTACATATATATATATATATATATATATATATATATATATATATATATATATATATATATATATATATATATATATATATATACATATATATTATTATTATTTAGACAGACTATATAACGAAGGTATGCTTCTTTTTTTTCTTTCTTTTTTACAAAATAAGAAGCGAATTGAAAACCGTAGTTCCAGCAACAGCAGACGAAAAAAAGACTAATTCTGAGAAACACTTCGCCCTAATCCCTCCATTCAAAATAATGAGAAGGGATTCTTTTCTCTTCTCTTCCTCTTTGCCTCAAGCCTTTTCATTCCCACATAAATCTCCCAGGCTATTTCAATTGAATACGGTTGGCATTTTGTATGCATTAATGTGAGCGGGTTCATGAATGAGTTGAGGAGTATGTACGCACGTGTTTCGGGCGGGGATACATGACAAGTGGTACACAGTGACGGGAAGACACTTAAAACTAGTCGATTTGTCTTTGTCGTGGAACTTTCTTCCGTTCGAACAAATTAATGTGCGTACGTACGCGCGCTGCTGTTGAACATGTACACTTCAACGAATTTTCACTCAACCTCAGCAAGCACGCGGTTTGTATTCCAGAATTCTATAAAATTCACGATCCACTTTTCGAGATCTTAGAATTTGGGTGGTGTGTTTGTTGGTTCGCGTACTTACCCCCGTGTGATGTAGGGGACGGGCTAAGTGGAATGGGTGGAGTGGGGGTGAGGAGGGGCTGGTTTTTGTTACAGTACGAATAAGGAGGCATTGAATTACCTTAACATCAGGTTTCCAAGAAAGACAACATTATTAAGAGATAATTAGCTGCGGTAATTAATAATGCGGGGGAATAGAGAGACGACGGAAGGGTTATATTTCTTATTATATATATATATATATATATATATATATATATATATATATATATATATATATATATATAGAGAGAGAGAGAGAGAGAGAGAGAGAGAGAAGAGAGAGAGAGAGAGAGAGAGAGAGAGAGAGAGAGAGAGAGAGAGAGAGAGAGAGAGAGAGAGAGAGAGAGAGAGAGAGGAGAGAGAGAGAGAGAGAGAGAGAGAGAGAGAGAGAGAGAGAGAGAGAGAGAGAGAGAGAGAGAGAGAGAGAGAGAGAGAGAGAGAGAGAGGAGAGAGAGAGAGAGAGAGAGAGAGAGAGAGAGAGAGAGAGAGAGAGAGAGAGAGAGAGAGAGAGAGAGAGAGAGAGAGAGAGAGAGAGAGAGAGAGAGGAGAGAGAGAGAGAGAGAGAGAGAGAGAGAGAGAGAGAGAGAGAGAGAGAGAGAGAGAGAGAAGAGAGAGAGAGAGAGAGAGAGAGAGAGAGAGAGAGAGAGAGAGAGGAGAGAGAGAGAGAGAGAGAGAGAGGAAGAGAGTTACAAGGTGTTGACAAGGAAAGAAGTTACCCTAGGAGACCTTACGGTCCATTCAAAGAGGGTACCTTGGGACCTAGCAATCGAGCGGGCACATGTGGCTGCTCAATTGTTTTGCGTCCCTAAACGGCCACTTTTCAAGACTTTGTCTAGTCTTGATACTTGATACTGGTCAACAGATTCACTGTTGACAACTTCCACTGGAAGTGCGTTCCACTTACCGCAGATACTGTAGGTGAAAAAGTTTCCACACAGATTGCGGTTGTAACGTTTCAGTTCAAGTTTGAAGCCGTGATTGCGCGTTCTGTTCTCACTCAGTGTGAAAATATCCCGGTAGTCAACATTGTCGAACCCTCGAAGTATTTTTGAAAACTTCGATGAGCTGACCACGCAGTCTACGGGTTTCCAACGAGAACAGATCTAATTCCCTTAGTCTATCCTCATAACTTTTATGTCGGATAGAGGGAATCAGTTTGGTTGCCCTGGCTTGTACGCGTTCCAACCTTGCGATGTCCTTTCGAAACGAAGGACTCCAAAATTGTACGGCATACTCCAGGTGCGCCGAACTAGGGAGTTGTACAGACAAAGTACTATCTCCCTGTTACGGTATCCAAACTGGCGCTTTATGTAGCCTAACATCCTTTGGGCTTTCTTCTCTGCCTCAATGCACTGTTTCGAGAACTTGAGGTCGCTAGTGACAGTAACACCCAAGTCCTTCTCAGTGGTCACTCGATTCGAGGAGCAGTGCCTTAAGGATATAATGAGATTGGGGGATTT